>CM040121.1:462157852-462540562 GCA_022559845.1 Amorphophallus konjac | reverse complement strand
AAAGAAGTCTAATATCGGAAGTCCTTTAAATGAATGAATGGGTTACCGGTCCCATTATATCGCCGGAAATTCGGCATTTCAGAAGGTGGTAAATGGAACACTGGCAACATAGGAAGAGAAATTTTCGGAGCATTCTTAGTTGCCGTAACCTTCTTGAGCTGCTCCTCCATGCTGGCTAGCTTCTGAAGCAAAAGAGTGTTGGTATCGGGCTCGACTGGGGCCTGGTTTTGAATAAAAGAATGTGGTATAGGCGTTCGTAGAACCCGAGGAGGTTGGGAGGATTGATGCCTGACTGCTGAATAGCTCGCCTGCTGGGCCGGCATGGCCGCAGTAGGCGTTTGTGGACGAGAGGAGGGAGGATGCAAGACCGCCTGGTCATTAATGATTTGATGGCCACTCACGGCCGGAGGGGGATTAGAAGAAGAAGAAAGGACGGATTTCCCCTTTAAGGTGGCCTGAATGGCTTGCCGTTGGGAGTCGTCCAACTGGGAGAGAGCTTGGATCAAATCTGAGACATTAATGGATGGGGAAGGGTTCCCCGAAGTGTTGGAAGATGGAACTTGAGACGAAGGGTCCGCCTCATGGACAGTGGTATCGACCACATGGACTTGTGAGTAATGGGGGTGAGGAGGAAGGTAGTTCCCCTCATAATAAAAAGAATCCTGGGGAGGGTCCTCATATTGACCAAATATGTTCTCATTCTCATCATCATAAGAGTACCCGTGGCCTGACATGTTGATGGTTTTACCTGAACGGAGCTTCATTCTTAAGAAAGAGGATGTTCAATGAAGGAACTGTCACAAAATATACAATCCAAACAAGGCAATCAAATCACTCAACTATGTTTATGCAAACAAGGTTGGCAAGAAACGCAAGATTTTAATGTTTGATGTTCGAATTTAGGGTGGATTATTTGTGAAGGTTCACTCTTTTTGCCAAATGAGACCTAGTTTGATCCGAATGTAACCTCCGGGTCAACTAAGTTCTTCTCTCTTTTAACAACGTATAGGTTCTCTAAACTCCAGGTACTTCGAGGGTACAACCAGCCCGGCGTCCGTGAGGGAATCCACGGGTGCGGGGACTTATGGAGGTCTTGGAAAAGGGATTTCCGGTCCAAAGAGACGGAATGCTCAATGGAGGGTCGTCCCGATTCCAAGAAGGGTGTGTGGATCCTAGGATAGAGAGAGGAGGTCTCTCAACCAAGCCAGCAAACCAAGATGATCCAAGCAGTAATATAATATCAAGACAAATGCTAAGCAATGAATAATAGCCAATCTGTGAAAAAGAACAGTAAAGACACGCCCTTGGAAAGGTCGTGTTCACAGCAAGAGGAAAGACACGCCCTGTGGCAGGTCGTGACTAAATGAAAACACGGCAGCGTAGCTGTCGTAAATTCTGTGAGGGGCTCACAGACCGTTGGGAACAAAACGCCTTAGGATGAGGCGTTATAAATAAAGGACGCCTGCAACTGAGGGCGTCAAAACTCAGAGACACGCCCTGATGGAAGGCGCTGATAATAAATTAAACGCCTCTGAGAGGGGCGTTAATTCACAGGCAATATGATAAGTATGTAGCGAACAGCAGTTATGATAAAGAGAAACGCCTTAATGACAGCCGTTGATAAGAAATGAAACGCCTTGAAGAGGGGCGTTATTCCACAGACAGTATAATCAGTATGCAACAGACCGCAGTTATAGAAACAGACGCCCTGGAGATGGGCGTTAATCAATGAAACACGTCCCTATAAGGGGCGCTAAATATCCGACGAGAAAATAGTGAAGATCAGGCAAGCAGATGCAATAAAGACACGCCCTTGAGGGTGGCGTTAATTAATAAAAACACGGCCCTGTGAGGGGCGTTAAATCAAAAGACGCCCTCGTCGAAGGCGTTAATAAGCAACAATTGACTGATCCGGGGAGTGTGCAGGGTGCACAATGGAAGGTGCCCGAGGGGCACAAAGGAAAGGGTACCGAGGGTACCGAGGGGAAAGGGCACGCGAGGGTGCCTAAGGGGAAAGGACACACGAGGGTGTCAATGGGAAAGGACACACGAGGGTGTCAAAGGGGAAAGGGCACACGAGGGTGCCAATGGAGATGGTAATCAACAAAGAAAACAGCGGATGTCCCACCGTGATCGCCAATTTGTGGATTCCTTTAAAATCCACGCTTTAGGGTGAGGTTAAAAAGGAAGGGAAAAGGGAAACATTAAATAACGGTGGAGATGAAACAATGCACGAGGTGCACAAGGGTAGTGTGTGATCGCCAGAGGGTTTACCTCAATAAAAAAAAAGAATAAGATCGCATGTACCTGGTGAAAGGTGGGATGCGGGATGAATGTGGATCTCCTCCTCCAACTCCAATCGGCCGGCCGACGAAGTGGTTTTTCTTGATTGATTACCTTGTAAGAAAGACAATGAAAGACAAGCAAAAGAAAGGGGATCAGCCAAAGTGCCGTAGTATCAGTCAAGAACCAACATAAAAATGATGAAAAGACATCAACATGCGCACCTTCTTTTTTGTTTTCTTTTTAAAACCCCTAGCAGAGAACTAGGGAAGGAGCTAATATGCTAGATGCAGTAAAAGAACTGACGACAGGAGATAGTGATGATGACAAGAATATGATGAACAACAAACAAACTATATATATATGTATCGCCCTGCTCTCCCTGACGAGAGTAAAGGGAACCAGAGAAACGCTGGACGGATGCAGAGGGATGAAGAAAATCAATGCTCGAAGGAGGAAGCTCTGCGCGCTTGAATACTTAAAAAGATCCTCAACCTTATGAGTTGTTGTTGTTGTTAACCCCTTACACGATCAAACCAGATTTTCCTTTATAGTGTCAATCGGATGTGATCAAACAAGGGAATTGATAAGAACGGGTAGTGAGGCATCCAAGGAAGGATTAAGATCGAGCAAGAGTCCAAAGACAGCAGGGAACTGTGAGGGAAAGATGGAAAAAGGAAGGACTCTGGAGTGAAACACGCCTTAATACAGGGCGTCTTTTATGAATTGACGACCTTCACAGAGACGTTTCTTGAAACACGACCTAGGAAAGGGCGTTTCTTCCTGGATTTAATTTTGGAAATAAAACCTTGCCTTGTTTGAAAACTGAGATAACACGCCTGAGATAACGACGTTAATTAAAATCACGCCCTGAGAAAAGGCGTTACTCACAAAATGCCTTTTATTTTGAAAATAGATAATTTCAGAAATTAAGGGATAACACCATGAATTGACGCCCTCATATACGGTCGTCCTTTCTTTGAAAACGCCCTACAACAGGTCGTTATTTTTGAAATTAACGCCCTTAATCAAGTCGTGACTCACAAAAATACAGGAAAAATGCAGAAAAACTCACAAAAATAGAAAAACTTCATGTTATAGAAATATTGAAGTCCACTTGGGGCATTTATATAATAACATGAGATTTGATCAACAAAACGTCAATTTTGGCGTGTCTACAGAGGGTCCCTCAGAAGCCTCCGGGATCCCCGTGCAGTAGCACCTGCCTCGCCTCTTGGCGCCTGCTCCGCAGCAGTGACTCGCTGCTCCTCCCCTGGCGTGGCGAAGAAGCCACTAGTGGCAAAGCAACTGGACTGGCGGAGTCGCTCCCCGAACTCTCGCGCTCTCTCGTAGCGCGTCTCCATCCCTCCTAGCCTCTGCACGATGGCCTGAAGGCCCAGCTGGAGCTCCCTCACTTGGGCCTCCAAGGCCCTCCTCTCAGTCAGATCCCGCTGTCGCTCGGACCTTCTCTCGGCTTTCTCTCTCTCTGCCTCTCTCCTCATCATCTGCAGAAGAACCCTTAACTCCAGGATGTCTGGAGAAGGTCTCTCCTCACCACGATGCCGCAGCTCCGCTACAGTCGCCACCCAGGCGTCACGCTCCTCTTCCGCCCGGGTCGCGCGGGCCACCGCACCGGCAAGTTACTCCCGGAGGGAGGCAATCTCGAGAAAAGGGGCCGAGGAACTGGAAGATCCGCCAGCCACTCCCACTGTCGTTGTCTGCTGGGCACGCTGGAACAAAATAAATAACGACCGTCAGTGAAACTCCAAAATCTGAAGATAAAAGTGTGGCACGTAACTTACCAGGAGCGACAGCTCATGTTGAGCGACGGCCAGCTGCCGCCTAGTCTTTGACAGTTGGGCGCGCGAGCCGCCAATGCCACGCGTGTCCCCAGCTTGGGGAAGCCCCGCGTAACTCTCTCTCTGCCGCCGCAGGAAGTCGGCACTGTCCTGCACCAGTACACCCCCTTGCTGTCCAGGGAGACGTACGGGCCAGTCCTCGAGCCTCGCCTTGCCGCGACTCTCCCTCCTGACGCGGCTCGGCTCGTCCGCACTCGCCCACTCATCGGCCAGACCCAGGGTCCTTGCCATGTCCTGCACCAAGAAAGGGGTCCCACATCAGTCAAAAAGAACGCGTCCCCTGTCTAGGACGCGTCCATCATTTAAGTGCGACACTCGCCGAACCCTTTCCCCCCTCGCGCGGCTCGCTTCAAAACCCAAAATGAATTAAAAGAGGAAGAGATCAGAGGACCTACCGGACCGTGTTCACCTCCTCCCGCGCCATCGGGCCCCTCGGGTCCCTCGGGGGCCCGAAGCGGCCCTTCCTCCTCCATGGACGCCGTTCTGTGCTCTGGCGCGTCCCTCCTCGGGCGAGGAGTTCCTCGTCCCTCTCCACCTTCACCATGATCGGGCCCACCGAACTCCATCAATCAAAAGAGGAGGAAGACGAAAAGGGGGCAAGCGAGTTTCGACAGAAGGCGGGCTCGTTTGCGGGTAAGGCACGGGAGAAAAAAGGCCACCCGACACTTTAAATTTGAATTCAAGGACTAAGACGCGTCCTCGCGCCTGGACGCGCCCAAAAGGAGGAGAAAGGAAACAGAATCCCCCCGTGCAAAGTGTAGTTCCCCGCTGTTCAGGGCAAGATCTCGTGGAGCGTGCCTCGAAGGACAACTCAGTGCAAAGAAGAAAGTGTGGGAGAGAGAAAAGTACACACAACACAAGAAAGTCATTTTCATTTCATATAATAGCCGAAAGTACATCATACAGCGAGAAGGGTGACGTGTACAAGCAACTCTCTAACTCTCACCATCACCCTCCTGGTCATCTCTCTCCTCCCTCCTCTGCCGGGGATCCCTAGGGGGCCTCTGCGAACCCTGAGAAGCCGTGCTCACCTCGCCCTGCGGTGGCACTCCAGCCTCGAAGGCGCGACGACGCTCCTCGGCCGAAGAGACCAGATAGCTGCCCATGGAAAAAGAACCAGACTGACGAAGTCGCGCCCCGCGTTCCTTCGCCCTCTGGTACCGCTCCTCGCTCTCCCGAAGCCTCCCCTCCGCCGTGCCGAGACTCAATCGGAGCTCCAGCAGCTGGGCCTCCAGAGCCCTCCTCTCGGTCTGATCCCACTGTCGCTCCTCCCTCTCTCTCTCCCTCTCCTCTCTCTCTCTCATCGCCTCCCTCCTCGACAGCTCGAGGGCGATCCGCAAATCCAGCACGTCACGAGGGAGCTCCTCAGCCTCCCGTCGACGCTCCTCCTCTAGCTCCACAATCCGGGCGTCACGCTCCGCAATCCGGGCGTCACACTCCGCCACCCGAGCGTCGCGCTCCTGCTCAGCACGAACAGCACGCGCCAGGGCCTCCTGAATCTCGGCCACCTGTCAAAGGACGCATGCACCATAAGAGAACAACAGTGATAGAAGGAAAGCAGCCAGAAGAGAGTCAAGGTCAGGCAAGCGCTCACTCGAGCCTCGTGGTCACGCTCAGCCTCCTCAGCCCGAGCCACCGCATACGCCAGCTGCTCCTGGAGGGCAGAAACCTCCGGAGGAGGGCCCCGCGAACTGGAACCCGCTCCACCAGCCGTCCCGGCTGTCGTTGTCTGGTGGGCCCGCTGAAACACGGGACAAACGTCAGTCAAAGGCTAAGCATCAAAAATCCAGGTCACAAAAAAATGCATCACATAAACTCACCAGGATCTCCAACTCCTATCGGATGGCCACCAACTGCCGCCTGGCGTCCGCCAACTGGGCCCGCAGGTCGGCGATCATGGTATCACGAGCATCCTGCATTGCACGTAAGTTAGTACCACATGCATATACATATAAAAGAGTGAAGCATTCTCATTTCACTTACCTCTGCCATACCACCAAGGAAGAGGCGGTCCCCATACGTAGCTCGGTACCATCTCATGTAGTCTGTGCTGTCCTGTACATGGGACACCACTGGGACCCCGCCCTGCTGCCAGTCCTGGTACTGTGCTGGGAAGCGCGTACGCCAGTCCACAACCTTCGCCTTCCCCTTGGTCTTCCGCCCAATGCGGGCCGGCTCTTCTACATCAACCCACTCCTGGGCCAGCCCCAACGTCCTCATAACCAGCCTCAGTCGAAGCGGCTCGATCTCGTTCAGGCAATGGACCCACACGTCCCGCCTGAAACGAGGAAGACCCGCTACAACCCAAGGCTGGCCAGCGTTGCCCATGCCCAGGTAGGGTCTCCACACCACCTGCATCACCATACATACATCATGTTAGTTACCATTCAGTCACATGCATAAACACAAAAAAATCATACGCATTATACCATGGCCTCGGGATACTCGCTCAGCTCCCGACGAAGTGATGCCAGCTGGTAGCCGTGGGGTGCTGCAACCACGACCGGCCTCCACCGCCGCGCCAGAGGCACGGCCCTCCTGTTCCCATGCCTAGCCCTTCCCATCGGGAAATAGTAATAGCTCCACACCTGCATCCATCATACATCATTAGTACAATAATTGCATATTCAACTGTGGGAATGCATAAATAAAATGTTTACCTGGAGAAAAGGTGTGAAGCCGCTGACTGTCGTCTCCTTCTCCGAAGTCTGGGAGAGATCAGCAATCAAATGGGCAAGCAGAGCCGCTCCCCACGCGTAGTGCCCCACTCTGTCAAGGTCCGCCAGAATCCCGAGGAAGCGGCAGTGGATGCCGTCCCCCTTCGTCCCCAGCAGAAGGCGGCCCAGGAAGAAGAAAAGAAACCTCCGAAGGTCTAGATCCACCAGCTCCCTCTCGCTCGGATCCTGGGTGAAAGCTGCACGAGCATCCCCCTCTAGTCGAGCCAAGAACTCCGCTCCAGTCTCGCTAACCCGCTGGCGCGGGTCGACGAATCCGAGCGCCTCCATGATCTCCACTCGGCCAACTACCATGCTGTCTCAATCAGTCACGCTCGTCTCTAACCACAGCAGGTCCAGGGCACTCTCTCGGTAGTCGGGGTAGGTGACCCCGCTGACTGCCTCTCCGTCAACTCGTAGCCCGGTAATCCGAGCCACGTCCTCCAGTGTCGGCACCATGTGCCCCCAGGGCATCAGAAACGCCCGGCTCGGTGCGTGCCACCGCTCCCTCAGTGCCTGGATAAGAGGAAGGTCGAGCCGGAAGGGCTCGATCCTAAGGAAAGCTCCAAAGCCCATGGCGTCCACACGCGCCCTCTGCAAGTCCGGCAGCCCACGGTATGCTGCCACCACTAGGGACCACCTGATCCGTCCCTTCATCACGCCCTGCACACCACAAAACCAACAGAGAACACATCAGCATCATGAATAATAATAAACAATAACACTGTATATACTACTTATTCATTTTACTTTATTTTTCTTTTTAAAAATATTTATTTTTTGGAGGCGTCCAGGCCCCTGGACGCCTCCTTTCCTTTTCCTTTATTTTCTTTTATTTTTATAAAAACCCCAAAACCAAAACAAAAAATATATTAATAATATATATATTATCATGGAGGCGTCCCAGGCCCTGGACGCCTCCTTATTTTTAATTATATTTCTATTATTTTTGTAAATAAATAAAAAAAGAAAAAAGAAAAAGAAAATGTGGAGGCGTCCAGGGCCCTGGACGCCTCCTTTCCCTCACTCCCCGGCCTTCTCTCACAGCCTCTCACCCGTCCGTTTAGCCTATTGAACCACAGAGTGAGAGTTCCGAGGGGCTTACCGGATCGTGCTCGTCCTCTCCCGCGTCGCCAGCGTCCACTGCAGCCTCCAAGGCCAAAGGAAGAGCCTCCTCACCCGCGGCAATCTCCTCCGCCGTAGCAGCCTCCTCGACATCATCCCTCAGCCTCCTCGGACGACGAGCCCGTCGTTTCCGCTTCTGTGGACCCTGGCTCGATCCTCCTCGCTCCATTGGGACGAAGAATGGGTCGTCTAGGGTGACTAGGTCGTCAGAATGAACAGTAAATGAGCAAAAGGGGGGGCAGCCCTTATATATAGAAGCTACCTTCTTTGGGGCGTCCAGGCGCCTGGACGCCCCCACAATTTTTAAAATTCAAAAAATTTGGGGCGTCCAGGCGCCTAGACGCCCCCAAAACAAAAAAAACAAAAAAAACATATAAATAAAAGTTGGGGCGTCCAGGACCCTGGACGCCCCCAAAACAAAAAAATCAAATAAAATAAAAAAAATAAAAATTAGGGGCGTCCAGGCCCCTGGACGCCCCTATAATAATTTTTTTTTTCAAAATATATATATATATAATAAAAGTAAAAAAGATAAGAGTATGTATAATCCAAGTAAAAAAAAACACAAAGAAAAAGAAAAACCACAAAAAAAGATAATAATAATTAAGTGGACGGGGGTCCCAAAACATCAATGCCAGATTTTATTCCATCAGAAAAGCAGAATGAGCTACATCAGGGGTTTAGGCGCCTTAGGCCTTAACTTCCCCAGTTCGGTTACATAAGCCCTCCACGGCTCGCATTCTTCCACCACGTGCACTAAGGCCTTTCCCGCAACACTTGTCTTCCAGGGAGCTTTAATGGCCTTCGCTTCCTTCGCGTCCGCTTCAGTGCCCAACTCCCTTTTCTTCAAAGGAACGATGCCAGTCGGTGGCGGGAACGAATGGCGTAGGATGCCAATCTGGAGGCAGCACCGATGCGCATTATAAAGGACGAACTCGGTCGCACCGATCAGTTGAAGATCAACTTCGGGAGAAGGCCTCATGAGGAGATCAAGCGAAAGCAAACATGCCGGTGCGCAAGTGAAGAAGCCTTGTGTCACGGTGCGGAAGTGAGACCGCCAATCTTCACGTTTCTTCAGCCACGGAACGCGGTTCACTACAGTACCACCGAAGCCTAACACGTCGGCTATGTGGTGAAGCGGGCTTTGTTGGAAAAGCTTCGAAGCAGTTGGCATTCCCTCGCGGTGGTCGAATTTGAAGTGCAGATCAAGCCAGTAATTTAAGACAAGTGCGCAACCAAAAGGAGGCTTACCCATGCTCGAGGTAGTAAGGCCGCTGTAAAGATAGGCAAGGACGGCGGGTCCCACCCTCTTTCCACTCCAGATCCCGCAGATAGCACTCAGTTGGTCTTCCTCCACTATGTTGTCGGTATAAGGAAACAAGAGAGCACCCGCCAGACAAATGGTGAAGCCCTTCATGATTCCCTCCAAATAGTCATCGTCTGGTGACCCTCTCAGGGCGTCCATGACCCACTCCGCGAGCTTTTGGAGATCGATCCCCTTTTGAGTACGGACCTTTCGGGCTGCGTCGGGCGACATGAAGCTTCCAAGGACGTTTTAGAAGTCCCCCGTGTCAGCATCCGCATAGCCTTCACCTTCCCGTCACTCTTGAATTTCTTCAATCCGAGCAGAAGTTCCACCTCCTCGAGGAGGATCGTCACCTCGAAGGTCGGGAAGATAAAAGTGTGGGTCTGGGGATGCCAGATCTCCACTAGTGCGCCCATAGCCGCCCAGTCCATACGAATCTTCTCGTAATGCTTGGCGTGAATAAGGAGCCCCTGCAGATGCCACTTCAAGAGTATGGCCCTCATGCCAATGGAGATATTGGAAGTTAGCTTTGAAAGCCATGGCAGTTTGGAAAACTTCCTCGGGCCTGGGAAGAGTGGATATGACTGGAAGAGAAAAGAAAGAAGAAGAAAGGAAGGAAGTAAGAAGAAGGTTCACATAGAAATTTTGAAATGAATCAGCTTACCATATGCGACATGATCGTCCCACTCAGATGACCCTCGAGGTCGGAGAGTCGCCTGATCTCGCTGCTAGGCCTGCTCCTCTTCATAACGCGGGAAGACTCTCCTTCCATCCTGAAATCTCTAGATTCTCCTCTCCTTCCTCTCCTGAGCTTCCAAAACCCACCTTGGTGCATTTGAATGAACTAGCCTAAGGGGAGTTCTTATAGGAAGGGAAGATCGCTACAGGTCGGAACATGTCACATCAGCAGTCAGTGTCAGGATTTTGGCTAGATTTCCTTTCCATTGTGGTGTGATTCTGTTATAAATCTGCTACTTTCTGATGTTATTAATCCATGCTGGCCTGTGCAGGTTTTACTAACGGACATCGTTGTCCAGTCTCCTGTCCCACCTTACAATGGTTGGTCCTACCATGTCATGCATCGTAGTATATGATACCTACGCTACTAGAACATGTCAAGGACCTTGTGACCCGAACAAATCTGGGATTTGAGTTCCCCTTCAACAAAAACAGTGATGATCCCGGGAGAATTTGGGTTGTACGGATAGACCGTTAATTTATGGTAGCATGGGGACGACTGTTCCATTCAGTGAGTTGGTGCGTGGATAAACGGGCCCCAGCCCAGTGTCGGCTCACCGGATCGGTATCCTGACCCGTTCTTAACAAGTTGACAATATTATCCTTGGCTATTTTCTATTTTAGTTTGTTTTAAATTTTTCTTTAAACCCAGCATGCATTCATATAGGACTTTGATTTATTGCGGAAGATCATTCAAGTGATTCGATTGTGAAAGCCGTTGTGTTTCAATTCCCACAAAAATGAGATATTCCACTCCGAATGAAATACCGAGTTTCCTTGAGACAGCCCTACGCTGCTCTTCAAAAGGAGACCCTTGTTTGGACAGACCCTCAGATATTCCTTTACTTTTGACCTTGTTTGACCCACCTTGGCCGCAGCACTTCCACATTGGATGGTAACCGCTCCCCAAAGGTGAAACCTCCGGTTTATGACCCAGGTACTTCCACACCGAGAAGTTGGTCTCCTTTTCGTGCCTGAGCGCACATCTCACCCTCCCTTATTTGATCTCCGTCCAAGCAATCGTCAATATTTGAAAGACCTTCTTCAAGGTCGCCTCATTGAAACTTCAGGAAAGATTCCAAACAGTAACGTCAAAAGCGTGTCTCATCACACCTTGGCATCAACTTATCAGTCCGCTCCCACTTCATTTCACTCCACTTCGATACCATTCCACTACGTGTCGCTCCCTTGCAAAGCAGACGCCAAGGCGGGGCAGCTGTAGACACGCCATTCTTGACGTCTCCTGAAAAAGTCTCATATTACTATACGACGCCCCGCGACGGCTTACGCATTTTGAATCACTCGAGTGCTTCCTTTTCTTGGGTCTTCTTCTGCCTTTTTCGGCATTCGGAATCGTCTCGTCACGGCATTCGGACGGCGTCAACACCAGTCAGACGCATCAAGAGGTTCCAGAACCAAGAAGGTGTCTGCCGGGCGGCCACCGATTGAGGACCCGGGTGGGTCTTAATGGGGGCGTCCAGGCCCCTGGACGCCCCCATTCTTTTCTTTTATTTTTTTCTTTTCTCAGGGCCCAAAACTAAATTAAAAATAATAAATTAATGGAGGCGTCCAGGCCCCTGGACGCCTCCATAAAAATAAATATAAAAAATATAAAATGCCAGTTGGCATAAAAGACAAAACCAAATAAAAAATAATAAATTAATGGAGGCGTCCAGGCCCTTGGACGCCTCCATAAAAACAAGTATAAAAAAATTAAAATGCCAGCCTTGGCATAAAAGACAAAACAAAAATAAAAATAATATATTTTTGGAGGCGTCCAAGACCCTGGACGCCTCCATCAACTCTCTCACGGGCGCCGCTCACCGAACGACGGTTTGTCGTGTGTGAAAAAATCCAAATTATGGAGACGTCCAGTCAGCTGGACGCGCCCATTTCTGAATCACGAGGGGCCGCTCACAAAACCACGCGTTGTACCAAACCGCGTGCGGCCGTCGTCGGTTTTCGGTGGACCTGTTTGTGGCGTCCGGAGTCCTGGACGCCTCCACAAAAGTATTCCAAAAAAAATAAATAAAAATACAATAAAATATTATTTCGGCCCTGATGGAGGTGTCCAGGGTCTTGGACGCCTCCACCCTTCGGAGCTCTATAAATAGAGGCCCACCCCCTCAGTTCTGGGGGAGCTTCGAAGTGATCCGATAGGCTATCGGAGCCCAGAGGCTACGGAGTCATTTTCTAACCCGTGAGTTCTTTTATAGGTGGAGGTTCTGCCGGCTTCTCGGGTGCTCACGCTCGCGAGAGGAAGGTCATCTTCATCCACCGCACTTCCACGTCGTCCCCACGCTGCCGGAGCTCCGCCGGATTTCACGATCGGCACATTCAATAAGTCAATTCTTTCCTTTTCTTCGTAGCTCTTTTGCATTCATCATCTTGCATCCCCTATCCCCCTTCATAAGGGTGACTTTTCTTATACACTTCTTACATCCATCATCTCATTTTCCTCCTACTCGAGTCCGAGAGGGGTTTAAAAGATAACACCAACCAGGTGTGTGTCTTACCATCATTTCGTTATTTTTATCGCAAAGATTTGAATACTACACCTCCTTCTTTCTAATCCACTTGTCATTTGTTTGTCGTTGTTTTGCAAGGGTAGCCGAGGAAAGCCCTCTCCGTCGGCCGGCCGGAGGGAGAGGAAGAAGCAACCCGCCATCTCCCGCTCTTGAGGTAAGCGCGATCACCTTCTTATTTTTTGGGGTCTTTTGGCCCCTGGCGATCACATATTGTTCTCGAGGCCGCGGCGAGTCACTTCCCCAATGGCCGTTTAAATTTCCGTTCTTATATGTTATATTCTTATCTATTCATGTTCTCGAGGCCGCGGCGAGTCACTTCCCCAATGGCCGTTTAAATTTCCGTTCTTATATTCTCTTTATATTCTGTTATATTCTGCTCATATTCTCGAGGCCGCGGCGAGTCACTTCCCCAATGGCCGTTTAAATTCACGTTCTTATACGTTATATTCTTATCTGTTTATGTTCTCGAGGCCGCGGCGAGTCACTTCCCCAATAGCCGTTTAAATTTCCACTCTTTGTATTATCTTTATATTCTGTCATCTTATTATCTGCTCATATTCTCGAGGCCGCGGCGAGTCACTTCCCCAATGGCCGTTTCAATTCTTGTTATTTAATTTTTGCACCATTCCCGTCCCCCCGAGGCCGCGGCGAGTCACTTCCCGCTATGGCCGTTTAACCCCCATATCTTGCTATATCACACTTGTCCCGCTCGCCCCGCCGGAGCAATCTCCCGTGGTGGCCCCTTCTCTCTCTTCTCTTATTTCTGTGTTGCAGCAAACAAACAACAAACAAACAAAAAAGAGGAGCCCGCGCGCGCTCCGCGTCTTCTCCGCTCTTCCCCGAACCGCGTGACGTCGCTCACAATAACCCTGCAAAGAAAATTGAATCTAATGTTATCAATGTAGGAAGGCAGGCCATATGAAAGCTGACTGTCCAGAGAATCAGAAATACAAGGACAAGTCAAAGAAGAAGAACATGAAAGGGAGAGCTATGGTTAGCACCTGGAGTGATGAAGATGAAGGCTCCCTGAGCAATACTTCTGACAGTGAAGCCGAATCTGAGAAGCCCATTTGCCTTATGGCAACAAGTTCTGAAGACAGAGAGGAGGACTCAGATGAGGTAATCACTAGATTCAAAAATTTCACTATTGCTGATTGGGTAGATGCCTACCATGACATAGCTGATAGAGCTGATGATATTAGGAAGGAAAACATGCATTTAAGAAGGAAGATTAACTCCATGCAAAATGATACAACTCTAACTGATAAAATTGCATGTCTAGAATCTGAGAATAAAAATTTGAAACTCACATGTTCTGAATTAGATGAAATCAAGAATGAGTTAAAAGCCTCTAAAAAAGATAATGAGAGGTTAGAAAAAGAAGCTGATGAATGGAAGCTGAAAATCCAGAAATATGAAAGTGAGATAAAAATTGTGAATGAAAAATATCAAGCTGTCCTAAGTGTGAATATAGAACTGAAAAAATCCATTGAAGACATTCAAAAGGATAATGAGGACAAGTTTAAAACCATTGAGAAAATGACCCAAGGTACAGATAATCTAAATGCTTTGTTAGGGTCAAAGGTCAACTTCAGAAAAGAGGGCCTTGGATTTAATTCTAGTGCAACAAAAACCTTTGGAATGAAAACTATTTCATTTGTTGCACAAAAAGAAAAAGGACCTCTAATTAGCATGAATTCAAACATGTCAATGAACAAAACTGCTAATCTGAAAAAGCCCAGTGCTGAGGAGAAGGGCAAACAAAAACTGAGTGAGCCTAGTAGAGCTAGCACATCCATGCAAAATCCCAAAGCTCAGTCTCAGGTTAGGGGCCAACATAAACAGTCTTATAAACCTCATGTTAAGGTCACCAAGTCTCCACCATCACCACCACCTATGAAAAAGACCCAATACACACCTATGAATAGGTCAGCAGGGTCCAAGGTGCCGGGGAGGCAGAATACTTTTAGAGCTCAACCCAAATATTTCTACCAACCTAGAGCCCAGTCCCACTTCTTTGCACAGTCAACCTATCCAAATAGGTCAGGATGGACTAGGACTCAAGGAAGGTTTACAGGTTATGGACATCAGGCTACACAGTCCTATAAACCTTACACTAGGAATTGGGTTAATGGGTATGGCTCTTGGACACCTAGGAACTAATATTTCCACAGTTAGCCCAATGATCACTATGGCCAAAATTTCATGAATACACCCCGGCCAAGGCATTGGCAAAGAAATAATCAATCTGTAAATAATCATGCTAGTGTCAACAAGAAAAAGTAAAACAAAAAGAAATCTGGAAAATCCACTGAACAGAACTGTTTTAAACAAATGTGGATTCCGAAAAGTCTGCTTTCTTACTTTGCTTCTATTTCATCTGCTCTGGAGCCCAATCAATCTTGGGTTCCAAACCTCTCTACCTGATTATGTGTGCAGGTATGCCTGACAGCCAAGAACAATTTGTGGTACTTGGATAGTGGCTGCTCCAGGCATATGACAGGGGATAAGGCCAAGTTCTGCATGCTGACAGAAAAACAAGGAGGCCTTGTCACCTTTGGTAGCAACACAAAGGGTAAGATTGTTGGAACAGGTAAGGTAGGTAAGTGTACTACTTGTTGTATTGAGGATGTCATGCTGGTTGAAGGATTAGCTTATAACTTACTTAGCATCAGCCAGCTATGTGATAAAGGATGCAAAGTGCTTTTCGACTCTCAATGTTGCAAAGTTTTTGAACCTGATTCCGAAACTGTTAAATTTCATGGTAAGAGGATAAATAACACTTACATGATAGATCTAGATGATATTCAACATTCTAACCTATGCCTTACTGCTAGTAGAGAAGACTTAGCATTTTTATGGCATCGTAGGTTAGGTCATGCTAGTTACACTATTTTGCATAAACTAAATAAGTATAGCATGGTTAGAGGACTTCCTGAAGTTTTCTTTAAGAAAGAAAATAAAATCTGTGATACATGCACTCAATCAAAGTTAACTAGAAAGTCATTTAAATCTAGAACAGAAAATCTGTCTTCTAAACCCTATGAGCTGATACACATGGACCTTTTTAGGCCAACCAGGTCTATCAGCTTATCAGGGAGGAAGTATGGGTTTGTCATGGTAGATGACTTCTCTAGGTATACTTGGGTATATTTCTTATCACATGAAAGTGATGCATTCTCAGAATTTCAGGAGTTCTGTCTTAAGAAAAACCAGAAAATTGAAAATATTTTGACTGATCATGGAGGTGAGTTTGAAAACTCACAGTTTGATGAATTCTGCAGGTCAAATGGAATTAACCATAGGTTCTCCTCACCAAGGACACCTGAGCAGAATGGAGTTTTGGAGAGAAGGAACATAACCCTAGTGGAGATGGGTCGTACACTCTTGGTTGAAGGTGGTCTACCAAGGAAGTTCTGGGCTGAAGCAGTAAATACTGCCTGTTATGTAATTAACAGAGCCATGGTAAGACCTTCTACCCAGAAAACACCCTATGAGATTTTAAAGGGTAAGAAACCTTCTATTGCTCATTTCAAGGTTTTTGGTTGTAAATGCTTCATTCATATAAATGATAAAAGAGACCTTGATAAATTTGAACCTAAAGGTGAACTAGGAATTTTTCTTGGTTATTCTGAAAACACCTAAGCATATAGAGTGTACAATCTGAATTCCAAAACTGTTGAAGAATCTCCACACATAGTTTTTGATGAATCCTTACTAAAGACTAATGTTGATCAATGCAGGAATGAAAACAATGGTGATATTTTGAAAGAAGGAAATCCTGCAGACAAATCTGAGGATGAAGAAGGAAATGAAGAGCTTAATGAAGAAGAGCCTATAGTTTAGGGGGAGGTAAATGAAACTCATGGTGATGAAATTGTCAACATTAGATATCTAAAAGATCATCCTGTAGATAATGTAATTGGCAATCTGCATGACCCCCCTAGGACTAGAGGTCACTTAAGAATTCAAAATGAATTGAATGCATATGCGTTTGTTTCAAATGTAGAACCCAAGTCCATTGACTGTGCTCTCAAAGATGTGCATTAGATTAATGCCATGCATGAGGAACTCAATCAATTTGACAGGAATAAGGTGTGGCATTTGGTTCCACCTCCTGATCATGAAACAGTCATAGGGACTAAATGGGTGTTCAGAAATAAAACTGATGAATCAGGGAATGTCATTAAAAATAAGGCCAGACTTGTAGCTCAGGGGTATAATCAGGAATTTGGAATAGACTTTGAAGAGTCTTTTACCCCTGTAGCCAGGTTAGAAGCAATCACAATATTATTGTCTTATGCATGTTCCCTAGGAATAAATCTTCAGCAGATGGATGTAAATTCTACATTTCTGAATGGGGAAATCAGTGAGGATGTCTATGTGAGACAGCCTCCTGGATTTGAATGCTTAGATTTCCCTAATCATGTCTATAAACTCAAAAAGGCTCTCTATGGTTTAAAGCAAGCTCCTAGAGCTTGGTATGACAGGTTGAGCAAATTCCTCACTGTAAAGAACTTCACAAGAGGTGTAGTTGATCAAACATTGTTCACTAAGGTGAGTCATTCAGATATTCTTATCATTCAAATTTATGTGGATGACATTGTCTTTGGGTCAACTAACCCCAAATTGTGTGAGGAATTCTCTCAAATTATGACTAATGAGTTTGCAATGAGCTCAATGGGTGAGCTCAAACTATTTCTTGGACTGCAGGTTACACAATCAAAGGATGGTACTTTCGTCTCTTAGTCCAAGTACATAAGGGATCTATTGAAGAAGTACAAAATGGACAACCTCAAGGAAATAGCTGCTCCAATGGGTACCTCAACCAGTTTGGATGAAGATCCTCAAGGTAAACTAGTGGACCAAAGGCTATATAGAGGTATGATCGGATCCCTTCTATATCTTACAGCATCTAGGCCTGACATTCAATTTTCAGTGTGTTTATGCTCTAGATTTCAGGCTAGTCCTAAAGAAACACATCTTAAGGCTGTGAAAAAGATTTTTAGGTATTTACTAGGCACCCAAGAGCTAGGTCTATGGTATCCTGCTAAGTGTGAGTTAGAACTTCTAGCCTACACTGATGCAGACTATGTTGGGTGTCGAGTAGATAGAAAAAGCACTAGTGACTATTGTCAATTCCTTGGTGGCTGTCTAGTATCTTGGGCATCTAAGAAGCAACACACTGTAGCCTTGTCTACAGCTGAGGCTGAATATGTTGCAGCAGGTAATTGTGCTGCCCAAGTACTTTGGATCAAGCACCAACTAGATGATTATCATATAAAATTAGAATGTATTCCAATCTTGTGTGATAATACTAGTGCTATATGCCTTGCTAAAAATCTTGTTCATCATTCTAGGACTAAGCATATAGAGATAAAACATCATTTTCTTAGAGATGTTGTAAATAAAAAGGAAATTGAAATGAACTTCATTGAAACTGAAAAACAAATTGCTGATATCTTTACTAAGCCTCTTGGGAATGAAAGGTTTAAATTTCTTAGAAGAGAAATTGGCTTGTGTAAATTTCAGCATAATGAATAAATTCGCTGATGGCTTGAATAAAATATGTGAATGTTGAATGTAGCAACAGACTCATGATCATGCATGTCACTCATATTTTTTTTACACTCATGATCATCACTGCATATCATTTAGTCATGAATGTGTCTAAAACCACATGCATATCATTCATAAATTTTTATGACATAGTTTTCATTGCATATCATTCATCCATGACCTATGTCGAAGCTCTCTCTCATTTAATTCTTGCCATTCATTTGCAAAACTACATGCATATAGACAGGGGGAGTCTTGTCAGAAATTCAGGGTGAACTGCTGCGTCGACGCTATCACGCTATAGCGTTGACGCACTGGGGTATTCCAATGAACCATTAACTCTACCTTTTTTAATTACTGCGTCGACGCTGCTCTACTGTGGCGTTGACGCAGTGAACTAGATCTGTGAATGCCTCTGCTCCTTATTCTGATGAGTTGACGCTGCAATAGCATTGAGTCGACGCACTGATATTATCTCAGTGTTTTATATTGTTGCCTCTTCAACTGATGCGTGGATGCCTTGTACTCCCAGCGTCGACCCTGTTCATTCATCCTTTGACTCTGAATGATTGAGTCTGACAATATGGCAATCTGTTAGTCAGTTCTTATTCCTAAGTAATAGAAAACAAACTTCTTCTCTTATAAGAATTTTAATTGCTTATAGACTGACTTAATGGTTTGAATTTTATAATTTTTGGAGTTTAAAGATTGCAATCAGTACATAAGAAAGCTGAAAATTGATAAAACTCTCAACCCTTATCTTATTTCATGTCAGACAAAGCTAATCATATCTGAAATCTAAAAAACTCATCTGAAATCATGTTAGAGAAGCTAAGTATGTGTATTGTCCTTAATTAAATCATTCTGAAACATATAAAGGACAGCTAGGAAAGATATTGAAAAATATTAAAAATCCTTGAAAAATAATGTTGGCAGAGCAATGACTGGTAAATCACTGAGAAACTAAGTGATCCATCAAAGAAATGGATAATACTTAAGTCATGAGGTGTATCAGTTATCTCTGCATAAAATGATCAAAATAGTAAGGTGGTTTCACTGAGTACCTGGGGGTAACTGGCATCTGATAAACGTGTACCCTCACACAAAAGGGTGTAAATCAGTTCTATTGAATTTGATCATGGCAGAATGGTCCATCATGTTGAGTATCTAGGGGTATTGGCGTCTGATAAACGTATACCCTTACGTAAAAAGATAAATGGCACCTGAATGCCCTTAATGAACTAATATTGAAAATGCTGTTCCTTCAAAAGAAATTTCATGGATGTCAACTTGTTTAATTTCAATACATGACCTGGTAACTCTTAACATTTTTTTGAGTCTATGAAAGTAAGATATTTTGAAACTGAATCTCTCATGCAAATGTGATTCTGGTTTATTATTTTATCATGCACAGAAAACTTATCCATTGATTGTAGTGCATGAACTCAAAATTTTATAGTCTTTAAACCAGAATTCTATCTGAAAGTAGTTTCTAAATTCATATGACTGAAGACTCTGTGCTTTAGAATGCTTATTCCTGAACTACTTGTTCAGATGGCCAGTCAGATGATCTCTCTTGTTCCTTCCCTTGTAATCACTTTCCCTCCTCTTTGTTGATGGCAAAGGGGGATAATATTATCTGTTTGATGAATTCTGAATTCATTCCAGGGGGAGTGTATGAATCATGGTATGGCAAAGGGGGAGATCTTGTGAGCAGGGAGTTAGTCTTTATTTCGTAGCATGCATTCATAGCATCTGCATGACAATCTGAATAACAAATCATGTCTTTCATCAAAAATTCATCTGAATGACAGGTTGTTGCTCTTTTACATGATAGGGGGTTGCCATCATCAAAAAGGGGGAGATTGTTGTGACACCTTTGTGTTGATGATGTTGATAATTACTTTATTTCATTGGCAACACCTTGTTTTAATTGATTGGCAACTGTTTATGTTTTGATGAAATTGTTTTATCAGATTGTCTGTGTGTTCTATGCATTTTCACAAGTCTACACACTGCACACACACACAAGTCTTCACACTCAGCATAGTCTATATATCGTGTTGTGTTTGTGTTGTGTTTGTGCATCGTTGAGAACGTAAGTCTATACATCCATGCATCATCACTCTCAGCATAGTCTGGACAGAAGTGGGTCGACCCCCTTCTTAGATGCGTCGACTCACCCTGAACACAAGTCTATACACTGTCCGTCTCACTTAGCATCTTATGCATTGGGCAAAGTCCATACACTGCAGCTCACATAACTAGCAAGTCCATACATTAGTAAAGTCTGTATAGCGTCATGCATCATTCATTCAAAGTCCATACATTGGACTGTAGCATGCATAAGCTAAGTCCATACATTAGTAAAGTCTGTACAGCGTCATGCATCATTCATTCAAAGTCCATACACTGCACTGTAGCTTGCTCGAGGTGAAGTCTGTACATCCATTAGTGAACTTCGAAGTCTATACTTTGGGATCTTTACCTACGTTCAGTTCTGCAAGTCTGTACATTGGGCTTTCACATAAAGTCTATACATCCTAGAACTATGCAAGTCTGTACATCGCTACTTTGTCAAAGTCTGTACATCGCAGCTGAGTTGAAGTCTGTACAGCCATTCCCTTGCCAAAGTCTATACATTGTGATCTTTCAAGTCTGTACAGACTTTGCTTCGCTCAAGTCTGTACATCGTCCAGTTATCTTTGGCAAGTCTACACATCGTGAAGTCTATACATTCAACTGCTTTGCTTGGCTCAAATCTGTACAGTCTTTCTCTTGGCAAGTCTGTACATCGCTCATGATGTCTGAACAACGAGCAAGTATGTACATTGGACTAGTATGCATCGGCTAAGTCCATACATCGTCTAGTGCATTGCATGCATCATTCATGAAGTCTGTACATCGAGCTGAAGGCTGGCTAAGTCTATACATCCTCTGTCTTCTTAGAGTCTCATGCATAACATGAAGTCTGTACATCACACATCATTCAAGTCTATACATTGTGCATCATTTGAGTTGAAGTCTGTATATCGTGCATCTAGTGTTTCAAGTCTATACATTGTTGCACGTTGTGTCTGTCAAAGTCTACACAATGCTTCTTCATGCATTGAAGTGTTAGGTTCGGTGCAAGTATTCAGAGGGGGGGTGAATGAATATAGCCTATAAAAATCTTTCACCCAATATAAACTATCGCTCAATTAGAATTTCGCTCACTCAACAGATTATGCACTTAGAATAAAAACTAATCAAATCATCTAATGAACCTGTGATCAAACACTTGGAGCGCCCCTATGCAAACATCTAGCGGAAGCAAACCATAAGTAATCAAACCACAATGCAAGAGGGGTTTTTAGGTGGTTCGGTCATCCACCCCACACTCAACCCGAGTGTGGCTTCACTAACAGCTGGGAAACATAGCTTGCCAACAAACGCTGATACACAGCTTACCCAGGGGAACAACCTCCCCTCTTCCTCCTACACGGAGGGAACCTCTAGCAACCCACGGTCACTAGAAACCAGAGACTCATGTCTCTCTTCCTCTATACCAAGAGGGAACCCCACTAGTAGCAGCCCCGCTACCAGTGAACCAGCCAGTAGCACTCTGCTACCAGCAATCCACCAGAGGCCTAGCCTCTCTTCCTCCTAGCCCGGAGGGAACCCACAAGCAGCCCCACTTGCTGCTTGCAAACCGGAGGAACCAGCCTCCCTTCCTCCACACAGGAGGGAACTATCACCAGCAGCAATCTGCTACCAGCACAAACTGGAGACACCCCCGTCTCCCTACTCCTGATCCCTCCAGGAGGAACCTGACCTCAGTCCAGAGGATCGGAAGAACACAGTAACTCAGATCGAATAAAAAGAAAAATAAGAAACGAAAATAACACAGCAAACACAAGCTGTAAATGAAGGAACATCAGATGTGGCTCCCATGGAGCTGACTGGCCTGGATTTGATCCACGGTCCAGTAGACAGATCTTCATTAACTTCTTCCTTTTTCTCCACGAACTCTCTCTCTCTCTATCTCTCTTCCTTTCTCTTCTTTTCTTCCTCTTCTTTCTGCTTCTCTTTCTTCTCTCTTTCTTCTCACTTCTCACGAGCACTATCTCTCTCTTTTCTTTCTTCTGCTCTCACTCTCTTTCTTCTTCTTCTCTTTTTCTTCTTCTTTTCTTTTTCTGGATCGAAGGGCTTTCTGCTTTCCTGGCTTCTTCTTCGATCAGCTTCTATAGAGGATGAAGGCTTCCTTTTATAAGCAGCAACAGCAGGCTCACTGGGCGCGTGTGGCTTCCACATTTCCTGCCCTAAAACTTCAGACCACGTGGCAGCATCCTGGTATCTCGTCCACCCTTGGATCACGAGCCAGGCACCTCGGATCACGTGCCCTTCATTAGTACGCATTTGAATTTGTCCCACTACGTCGACCCTGCTATGGATAGCGTTGACGCGTTGAAGACAACCAGATATAAGTCACCCCTTTCTTGAACTACTGCTTCGACGCTGCCAGTTGGTGGCGTTGACGCATGAACATGTACATTTGTATATTGGCGTCTCTTAAGCCGCTGCGTCGACGCTCTCAGCATGCTGCGTTGACGCATCGGCAATCCAGTGATCAAGGTCTTCGGTAGATAACCGTGCTGCGTCGACGCTGTCTTGCAATGGCGTTGACGCAATGCAGTATTCCAGTGAGCTATGGACTCTGCCTTATTAACTACTGCGTCGACGCTGCTATAGCATGGAGTTGACGTAGCCAGGTGAAGCTCTGAAATCCTCTTCAGCTGAAGCGTGGACGCATTGAACTCCCAGCGTCGACCCTGTTCCCTTCAGCAACCTGAGTGTATAGACTTAGTGTTAACGTGCCAGAGAAACCAGTGTACAGACTTCATGTTAACGTGCCAGACAAACCAGTGTACAGACTTGCTGAGCTTTCGCTAAGTCTGTATAGACTTGATGAAAGAGTGCCTGGAAAGGCAGTGTATAGACTTGATGGCGTGAAGGAACGAGTGTATAGACTTCGTGATGCCAACAGACAATGACTGTGCAGACTTGTTAAACCATGCACACTGTATAGACTCTTCATGCGACAATGTATGGACTTAGAGGTTAACACTCGAATGTATAGAGTTGAAGACCTAACAATCGAGTGTATAGACTTCAAAGGACAAAGCATCCACAGAACAGACGATGTATAGACTTTGCCAATATGAGACACTGTACAGACTTTGTCAAGTGACTGGCTGTACAGACTTCAGAAGATGAAGACTCTGTATCGACTTGAAGACCATGACCCAATGTATAGACTTGCCTTAACAATGAATGTGTAGACTTTGAAATAGGAGTCAGGCAAACGGATGTACAGAGTTGGCCAAAGCAGCAATGTATAGACTTGGCTTTGAACGCTTGAGCTGAAGACAATGATGTAATGTATAGACATGAATAAACTATGCACATTGTATAGACTTGAAGAAACAAGGCAACGTTGTATAGACTTGAAGAGACAGGGCAACGTTGTATAGACTTCAAGGATGAATGATCAGACAATGTATAGACTTCACAGTTCAATAGCCATTGTATGGACTTTGAAACAGCAAATGAATAAGTATGTACACTGAGTAGAAGAGGCAGGCTGTATAGACTTGGAGTTTAACATGCATGAAAACCAGTGTACAAACTTGCTGTCCTCACAGCTGACGACTCCAGTGTATAGACTTGACGGCCTGAAGGTGATGTGCATACTTGCTGAGTTGACGCTGCAGCCCAATGAGTTGACGCTGCAACGTATACACTTTTCGTTCAAGTGATGATATGTAGACTTGAAGTTAGACAAACCAGACAATTAGTGTTCTGATGGGTCGACGCATCAGCATGAGTGGGTCGACCCACTACTGTTCATACTAACTAAGCAGAGTGTAGCAATGAATGCTTTATGCATTAGTTAACATGACTGAACATCAAAAAATGTTAAACTAAACTGAGCAGCAAGATGACTGAACATTTGATAGACTGAGTTATGATCAGAAAATAACTGAATAACAGCATGATGACTCACACATCAGGATGACTCATAGTGATTAACTCACATCAAAAACCAATCATCAAAACCATCATCAAAACCACAGGGGCACAACAATCTCCCCCTTTTTGATGATGGCAACACTTTCAACACATTGAGTCATTCTGATGATGTGAGGCATTCTGATGACTCAAATTATTCTCCCCCTTTGACTTCATCAAAAAGAAAATAATTTGAGAAATTAAAGCATGTATAAGAAATCAGTCAATTCCTCCCCCTTGCAAGAACAAAATGCTCCCCCTTTTAAGAGTTGTAGCAAAAACATGAGTCAGAGATGATCAAAAGGAGCTTGCATGCAAAGATTGAATGAAATTTTCCCTTTGGCAAACAATCAACATAAACAGATACCAGAATGCAAGATCTCCCCCTAGAAATATGAATGCAAGAGCACAATTCTCCTCCTTCTATGCAGTATGATGCATATGACACGGAGGCTCCCTCTCTATAAATGGAACCTTATGAAATGAATGAGAAGGAGACCACAGGGGCATGCAAGAATTCTCCCCCTTAGATCAACAGTCAGGTTTGAAATAATGGAGTCCAATGTGAGAAAGTAAGTACTCAGAATGAATGTGAAAGATTTTCAATGGGATATCAATTTCATAAATCTGATTAAACAAGTATTTCAGACTCTTCTATTATAGAGATTTATGAATGATCTTCATTGACAAGTCAGATCAGAATATGATGTATGTTGCAAGGCTTGTTTATAAGTTTCCTGTACTCATATCTGAAATCAGTTTTAATAAAAGTGAACCTTGTTTTCATATTGACAGTCTTGTTTGATCTTCTTTTTTCTTACTCACTCAATTTCAAAGATTCCTTTAAGAGATGCAATCAATAGTAATGAAGTTAAACACATAAGAAAAATATTTGTTTCTATCAAGGGTTCCAATAGAATATTTCTTTTGCATATATTTTTCAAATGGTATACTAGATTAGCAGTAATTTTCATAACATTCTTCATGAGCACTTGAGTTTAGTACACCCTTGTAATTAGAGGATACACGTTGTTTAGACACCAGTATCCCTAAGCACTTGGATGGACTAACTGTCATGCTTCATAGGAACAGAGATTGTATTTACACTTCATGACACACTACAGATCATTTCTTTGATGAGTGAGATGTATTTCTCAGTGTGCATGCTATTGCTCTGCCAGATTATCAATCATTTTTAAGCAGAGTTAACTATGGCACCTCATGACACAGTCCCTTGGACATGGTTTCTCAGTGACCAAGGTCATTGCTCTGACAGGATTTACCCTTAGACATAATCCATATTCTCAGATGTTTAAAAATCAATACTAATTTCATACATATCAATCAAGGAATATCATGATTTCAGAATTTTCAGAAATCAGAAGAGTTTAAAAGACTCAACATGAAAATGTTGGTTAAAGTTTATTAAGACCAACTCAGATATTTTCAAGATATGTTCATAAGCAAACACAAGACATACATGAATCATCAACCGGCTGAAAGAATCAGACATTCATAATCCTATATAATAGAAGATTCCTTTTTAATTTATTTTCAGATTTATGATCAGGATATGTACAGAGAATACTTTCTGAGTGTTCAGGGAAGGCCGAAACATTTTAAAGAACAGCCAATTCAACAGATACCAATGGATAGGTTGAGTGAAAGTGGCTGAAAACAGTTGAAGCAGGAATTTGAAATGTGTTGCATTACACATTCATCACAGGGATTTGAGCAAGATAGCAGTTCAATCTGAAGATGGGAAGTTCAGTTGATAGAATATGAATGATGCTCCCCCTAAATGTATGCATGAGCTAGCATTCCTACATGTATACAATTCTGACCTATGGTACCAGGCGGAGGACTTGGTCTAAAGACCACCTCACACACAGCAAGCACTTCCAGACAGAATTCATCAGCCCTTTAGTATCTCACTATTTATATACCAAAAGTCATGCATGACAATCCAATGCATATGCAGTCCTACATGCATCTTAAGCTGACAGAGTGCTATTTATATGCAATTGTGAATGCATGTGCATGTCAAATGTGCAGATGAATAATTTTTGAGCATGAGACATCATCCAAGCAACAGATTTATTCAATTCAGCTTTTCAGATTTTTCAGAATGCAATTTGTTTTCAGTGATTGTGCATTTTAACAAATATCAAACAGGTGCAATTGTCATATGTATGCATCAAATGCAGACAACCTTTAAATCTCATGTATGCACCAGTGCATGATCAGACAGAAAGAAATTGCAAATGGCAGATGCAGTTATGGGCATGTATGCATGAGATCTTAATTGACATATTAAGCATGATGTTCAGCTAGAGCAAAAATTCAGGTGAACAAGCATTTAATCAGCAGAGTTGGGGTTTACCAAACTTTGGATGCCTTGGTTTATTTGACCCCCTTTTATTCCTCATCCTCAAGGCATACCTGCAAAGCACATATCTCATTTTGTGTTTCTAGGTACCCAAGACTTCTTGGGTCCTACTTTGTTAGTAACACCTCTGATAGGTACTTTCCATAATCTTTGGGCATGTAAGTCATTAGACTTCATTAAATTACACTCCCTCATGGAGTGCCCAAACTGCCCACAATAATGACAGGAAACATCAGATCTTGAATTCTTTTTATGCACAACATTGTTAGCATAGAATCTGTGTGCATTATCATGAAAGTCTCTGTTATTTGCATGCATATACTGTTTTTCATCTCGTGCCAGCCAGCATTCAGAAGCTCGGTGGCCAGGTTTTCCACATTGAGAACAATTAGAGAAGGTATTTCTATGAGGGCCTAACCAGCATTGTGCAGCAACATGTCCTATTTTTCCATAGTTATAACAATGAATTTTCTTTTCCCTAAGGACATGATTTCTACACTGATTGTTTTGAGCAGCTGCTAGGTCATCTTTTTCCATCAAATTACACTCATGCATCAAATGTCCATATTTATGACAGTAGTGATAGATCATTTTCTTTCTAGATGCATGCGAGTGTGTGGGTGAGACATGCAGAGTGGGAAGAGGAACTTGTTGATTCTTTTCTTTCTGTTTTTCTGTTGTTTTCTTTTGAGCAGTTGACTGATAACCAGGAAGGTTCTGAGGGCTTCGAGAAGTTGAACTGGACACAAAGGAAGTTTGAACTTTATTTTGAAAACTCTTCTTATTTGAGAGATTATAGCCCAACCCTTCCTTCTGAAAGTTTACCTTAGTTCCTAGAATTTTGTCCAGATTATCTTCTCCGTCCACAAATTTTGACAAGGAATTATTCAAATCTTCAATTTCATTTTCCAAAGAAACGATGTGTACTTCATAACTGGTAATCTCTTGTTCATTGCAATTTACACATTCGCTTAGTACCTTGTTTGCAATTTTACATTCCTCAATTTCTTGTTCCAGATTTCTCAATTTTTCAGACTCTTCAATGTAAACAGATTTTCCTTTTTCTAAGAGAAGAAGTTTCTCTGACATAGCATTGTTCAACTGCTTCAATCCTTCAACCTCTTCAATTAGTTTGTCATTTTTTGATTTCAGATTTTCAATTTCTTCAACAGAGTCTTTATCAATTTTTATTGAGCTCATTTTATCATTCAGTTCTTCCTCTATCTGTTCAAGCTCCAGAATCTTGTTTAACAGATCTTTGTTTTCTTCCATTAGGGAAACAATAAACTCCTTCTGACATTCTGAATTTGAGTGAAGATCTTCATTTATTTCCTTGAGAAATGGACACTCATTGCATACAGATTTAACAGAACATATTGTTTGAACCTGGAGTTTTTCACATTATTTCCTAAGACATTCATTTTCAGATTTTAGAACATCCAAATCAGCGCTAACAGAATCAAATTCTTTCAACAGTTTTTCATTCTGATTTTTATGCATATGGATATCTGTCAAATAGGCATCATGAGATTGCTTCATATTTGAACAATTTTCACATGGTGAACTTGAACTACCCTGATCACTTTTCTTTTTCAAGTTCTTGTATCGTTTTCTTAATTGTTCATGAGACTCAAACAGCTCAGCATATGCATTCTCCCAATCATCTAAAGAAAAATTCTCGAAGATGTTTACCTCCTCCTCATCATCTTCTTCTTCATTTTGGCTGCTGCCTTGATTGCTGCCACTTGGATTACTTCTATTAGCCATCATGCAGCTGTCCTCGTTTACCCTGTGAAATTGCTTCAGCCTATCCAGGATGTCCTTTGCTGAGCTGCAATTATGAAGACAAGGCCATAAGGCTCTGTCAGTAGCTGCTTTCATCAGGTTAAAGGCTTTCTGATTTTCTCCATCCTTTGATCTGTGTCTGTCGGTCCATTTGGACACTTTCGTTGGTAAGGTGTGAGGACCTTGTGAAATTAATTTCCACAGATCAGGTTTAGCAGAATTAACATAAGCATGTAAAGCAGTGTACCACTGACTGAAATCAGAACCACTAAAGACGGGTGGAAGAGCCATTGAAAACAAATAGCGAGTAAATTCAAAACAACAGGAATATTTATGCACTGAGAACAAATTAGCACCTAAGACTGCAAGATCGAATCTACAGGTCGCTGGACCTTGTATGCAGACACCGCTCTGATACCAATTGTTAGGTTCGGTGCAAGTATTCAGAGGGGGGGTGAATGAATATAGCCTATAAAAAACTTTCACCCAATATAAACTATCGCTCAATTAGAATTTCGCTCACTCAACAGATTAAGCACTTAGAATAAAAACTGATCAAATCATCTAATGAACCTGTGATCAAACACTTGGAGCGCCCCTATGCAAACATCTA
The DNA here is from genome assembly GCA_022559845.1 of Amorphophallus konjac. Classification (NCBI taxonomy): domain Eukaryota; kingdom Viridiplantae; phylum Streptophyta; class Magnoliopsida; order Alismatales; family Araceae; genus Amorphophallus; species Amorphophallus konjac. The sequence goes on along the minus strand of CM040121.1, from coordinate 462,511,612 downwards.
GCGGAAGCAAACCATAAGCAATCAAACCACAATGCAAGAGGGGTTTTTAGGTGGTTCGGTCCTACAGACCTACATCCACCCCACACTCAACCCGAGTGTGGCTTCACTAACAGTTGGGCAACACAGCTTACCAACAAACGCTGATACACAGCTTACCCAGGGGAACAACCTCCCCTCTTCCTCCTACACGGAGGGAACCTCTAGCAACCCACGGTCACTAGAAACCAGAGACTCATGTCTCTCTTCCTCTATACCAAGAGGGAACCCCACTAGTAGTAGCCCCGCTACCAGTGAACCAGCCAGTAGCACTCTGCTACCAGCAATCCACCAGAGGCCTAGCCTCTCTTCCTCCTAGCCCGGAGGGAACCCACAAGCAGCCCCGCCTGCTGCTTGCAAACCGGAGGAACCAGCCTCCCTTCCTCCACACAAGAGGGAACTATCACCAGCAGCAATCTGCTACCAGCACAAACCGGAGACACCCCCGTCTCCCTACTCCTGATCCCTCCAGGAGGAACCCGACCTCAGTCCAGAGGATCGAAGAACACAGTAACTCAGATCGAATAAAAAGAAAAATAAGAAACGAAAATAACACAGCAAACACAAGCTGTAAATGAAGGAACATCAGATGTGGCTCCCATGGAGCTGACTGGCCTGGATTTGATCCACGGTCCAGTAGACAGATCTTCATTAACTTCTTCCTTTTTCTCCACGAACTCTCTCTCTCTCTCTATCTCTCTTCCTTTCTCTTCTTTTCTTCCTCTTCTTTCTGCTTCTCTTTCTTCTCTCTTTCTTCTCACTTCTCACGAGCACTATCTCTCTCTTTTCTTTCTTCTGCTCTCACTCTCTTTCTTCTTCTTCTCTTTTTCTTCTTCTTTTCTTTTTCTGGATCGAAGGGCTTTCTGCTTTCCTGGCTTCTTATTCGATCAGCCTTCTACAGAGGATGAAGGCTTCCTTTTATAAGCAGCAACATCAGGCACACTGGGCGCGTGTGGCTTCCACATTTCCTGCCCTAAAACTTCGGACCACGTGGCAGCATCCTGGTATCTCGTCCACCCTTGGATCACGAGCCAGGCACCTCGGATCACGTGCCCTTCATTAGTACGCATTTGAATTTGTCCCACTGCGTCGACCCTGCTATGGATAGCGTTGAAGACAGCCAGATATAAGTCGCCCCTTTCTTGAACTACTACTTCGACGCTTCCAGTTGGTGGCGTTGACGCATGAACATGTACATTTGTATATTGGCGTCTCTTAAGCCGCTGCGTCGACGCTCTCAGCATGCTGCGTTGACGCATCGGCAATCCAGTGATCAAGGTCTTTGGTAGATAACCGTGTTGCGTCGACGCTGTCTTGCAATGGCGTTGACGCACTGCAGTATTCCAGTGAGCTATGGACTCTGCCTTATTAACTACTGTGTCGATGCTGCTATAGCATGGAGTTGACGCAGCCAGGTGAAGCTCTGAAATCCTCTTCAGCTGAAGCGTGGATGCATTGAACTCCCAGCGTCGACCCTGTTCCCTTCAGCAACCTGAGTGTATAGACTTAGTGTTAACGTGCCAGAGAAACCAGTGTACAGACTTCATGTTAACGTGCCAGACAAACCAGTGTACAGACTTGCTGAGCTTTCGCTAAGTCTGTATAGACTTGATGAAAGAGTGCCTGGAAAGGCAGTGTACAGACTTGATGGCGTGAAGGAACGAGTGTATAGACTTTGTGATGCCAACAGACAATGACTGTGCAGACTTGTTAAATCATGCACACTGTATAGACTCTTCATGCGACAATGTATGGACTTAGAGGTTAACACTCGAATGTATAGAGTTGAAGACCTAACAATCGAGTGTATAGACTTCAAAGGACAAAGCATCCACAGAACAGACGATGTACAGACTTTGCCAATATGAGACACTGTACAGACTTTGTCAAGTGACTGGCTGTACAGACTTCAGAAGATGAAGACTCTGTATCGACTTGAAGACCATGACCCAATGTATAGACTTGCCTTAACAATGAATGTGTAGACTTTGAAATAGGAGTCAGGCAAACGGATGTACAGAGTTGGCCAAAGCAGCAATGTATAGACTTGGCTTTGAACGCTTGAGCTGAAGACAATGATGTAATGTATAGACATGAATAAACTGTGCACATTATATAGACTTGAAGAAACAAGGCAACGTTGTATAGACTTGAAGAGACAGGGCAACGTTGTATAGACTTCAAGGATGAATGATCAGACAATGTATAGACTTCACAGTTCAACAGCCATTGTATGGACTTTGAAACAGCAAATGAATAAGTATGTACACTGAGTAGAAGAGGCAGGCTGTATAGACTTGGAGTTTAACATGCATGAAAACCAGTGTACAGACTTGCTGTCCTCATAGCTGACGACTCCAGTGTATAGACTTGACGGCCTGAAGGCGATGTGCATACTTGCTGAGTTGACGCTGCAGCCTAATGAGTTGACGCTGCAACGTATACACTTTTCGTTCAAGTGATGATATGTAGACTTGAAGTTAGACAAACCAGACAATTAGTGTTCTGATGGGTCGACGCATCAGCAAGAGTGGGTCGACCCACTACTGTTCATACTAACTAAGCAGAGTGTAGCAATGAATGCTTTATGCATCAGTTAACATGACTGAACATCAAAAAATGTTAAACTAAATTGAGCAGCAAGATGACTGAACATTTGATAGACTGAGTTATGATCAGAAAATAACTGAATAACAGCATGATGACTCACACATCAGGATGACTCACAGTGATTAACTCACATCAAAAACCAATCATCAAAACCATCATCAAAACCACAGGGGCACAACATGAAGTCTGCACATTACTGAATGCTCATCAAGTCCATACACTGGCAAGTCTTTACATTGCCTTAGTCTATACATTGGCTGCTGAATGTTCTTCAAAGTCTGCACATTGTATTTACACTTCAGCAAGTCTGTACAGCGGTTGCCTTCATATAGGAAGTCTGTACATGCTTCAATGTTGCATTCACTAAGCCTGTACACACCTCAGCCTTGCATATATGAAGTCTGCACATGCCTTAGCTCTGCATATACAGAGTCTATACATTGCATAGCATTGTATTCACAAAGTCTGAACATGGCATAAGCCCTGCATGCGTAGAGTTTGTACAGGCCATAGCACTGCATTCACCAAGTCTATACAATGCCATAGCCACGCATTCACAAAGTCTATACACTGCATTCGAGTTCACAAAGTCTATACAGTGAAGTCTATACAATGCATTACACTCTACAAAGTCTGTACAGGGCTTATACTTAAACTGATAATTCGATCCTCTGCCTGATAGGGAGTCCTGGCTGAGATTGATGACATGGCTCGTGATCCAAGGAGGACGAGGTGCCCAGATGGTGACACGTGGAAACAGCCCATCCAGGATGCTGCCATGTGGATGAAATTTCCTCGGATCTGGAGAATTCTTTGGGCAGGAAATGTGGAAGCCACACGCCCTTATCCAATCCGCTGCTGGTATATATATGAGTCTTCTTCTTCGGATGAAGGCTGATCGAACAGTGGCAAAGTATATACAGAGAGAGTAAAAGTCTGAAGCAGCAGAGAGCCACCGATCCACAGAGAGAAGAAAAATAGAGAAGAAGAAAAAGAGAGAAGAGAAGATTGAGAGAGATGTGTTGAGAGAGTGAGATTGAGAGAGTTTTGTTTGAGAGCTTTTCTGATTGTTACTCAGACTCTTGGTTCAGATACCAGAGCTGAGCTTTGCTCATTCCGAGCTACATTCCCAGTTGGGTTTTCTATTTTCGTTTGCTTCTGTCTTTTATTTCTGAAATTGTTTCTTCAAGCTGTGAGTCAGCTGTTAGCAGAGGTGCTGCCTCTGGACGGGTAAGCTGTAAACCCCAGCGGTTGCAGTGGAGGTCTCCACTGGACAGGTGAAGCTGTAATCCTCAGCAGGCGAGACTTGTCTCGGACAGCAAGCTGTGTTGCTCAGCAGTTTGTAGGCCAAGCTGTAGTGCCCAGCAGACGCTAGCTGTACTGCGCAGTAGTAAGCCATACTCGGTTGAGTGTGGGGTGGACGTAGGTCTCTGACCAAACCACCTAAAAATCTTGTGTGCCTTGTGTTTGCTTGTTTGTCTATGAACTGTGTGCGATTGGATTTCCTATTCATCTTCACAGTTTGATTTGCCTCTGTTCAAATCTAGTACTCGAGATAGTGATTCAGTAGATTTGCCTATATTCCGCTTTAGAGCCTTATATTGGTTTTAAATTAGGCAGTAGATCTATTCACCCCCCTCTAGATCCACACTTCGTGGAGATAGACTGTGTCCATCTAACATAACAGCAGTAATGATGGGCGGACCCAAAAGGGGCATGGGCCGCTCGGTCCTCCTTACCCAGTGGTCCTCCTCCCAGACCACGCATCTCGGGACTCGCTCGTCCCTACCAAATCGTGCCATAGCTGCAAGACATAGCACCAAAAATGGTCAGCATGTCAGAAATTCAACACATATAATACAATAAAGCACAAGTATATGAAGCGTCAAAATGCAACTACAACAATCCAGAAGGAGAGGTTTACGGGCCGTACGCCTCATCTCCGCCTCCGACGCACGACCCGTGGGGGGCATTTGTTGTACTCGAACAATTTCCCCTGCAAAATACCCAAGAATAAGGGTTCAGGAATTTTCTCAAACACCTTCAAGGCACGGGCTACCCGGCCGCTCCGAAAACCCAGTGGGCCTGACCAACGGCCCCAACCCACTAGCCGAGGTATACGGCGGCACTAGCAATCAATCGGGACCACTCCCGACTCATAAGTTCGGACTTTCCTACACGACCACCCAGGCCATCCCGGGGACACTCCGACTACCAGCCATGCCACGTGGCATCCAGTGAAAAGGCCGGGGGCCTACTCTGAGACACTTCTTTCAACCCTCCAAGGTCAAAGGGGGACCCAAATAGGTCAACCATAGGCCTTGGAGGCCCGCAGCATGTGCATGCGGCTCACACACGTGTATTCGGCATTCTGCCGAACACCTTGTGGGCGCACATGTTTTAACCCTTCTACATAAACCCACAAGCTATCCCATGGTTCCAGTATGCTAATTGGGTCCTACAACGACCCCCCTGCAAGCCGGGCCCACCCCCGACCCTCAGACACGTGGCAACATGCCACTCAACTTTAGCTCTCGGGCTAACCCGAGGCTACTCTGCCAAACCGTCGTACAACATGGCACGCAACTCGAGGATGGGCACGTATACCCAAGGTGCCTCCTCCCAGCCCCTACGGACATCTACCCTTGGCCCTAAATCAATTCCAAGGCCCGTCGGTCGCTTATACGGCTCGTTCGGCAATCCGGGGTGTGTTGGGCATTTGCCCAAACACCTTGCGAGCGGCTACCACGACTCGAAGAACGAAGGACCCTATGGGCCATTTCAATACCCCGGATCTTCGTATCCTCCAAAGGATATCCTCAGATGACAAAGGAAGACCCCCGGGGGCCATCCCTTGGGGTTACGGCTATGCCCGGGGCCAGTGTGCCCCAGGGCGTGGCCGCTCCCCCGGGGAAGGTGAACTCCCCGGGGGGCCGCGCCCTCTCCTCAGCCCGGAGGCCCGACGGCCCTCCCCAGTCCCGGTTCGTGCAAATTCAGTCCGAGGTTCGTGTAAAGTTCGTTCGTCGTACCCGCACGCAGAAGAATTCGTGAAGACGGAGCCCCGAGATTACGTCGAGTCACACACGTCAATCCCTCGATCTACGTGCACAAGCAGCCAGTCACCCAGTCCAAGCCCGTATCCTTTGTCTTCTAGCATCCAAACTGAGTCAAAGTGGGGCAAAAAATACCAAAAAAATCATATTTTATAGAGGTGGGACCACTCCCCCTCTCTCTTCCAACCCGGTCTGCCTAAACCCCCCCCGGGGGGGGGGGTTAGGCGGACCAGCCTGGACCCCCCAGGCTGGTCTGCCTAAACCCTTGGATAATAAAAAAAGATTTTTAAAATAAAAAAAAGGACATGTTCGGTCCTCCCAAACCCCCCCTGGGGAGGGGTTTAGGCGGACCAGCCTGGACCCCCAGGCTGGTCCGCCTAAACCCCATCAAATAATAAAAAAAAGAGGTTTTTTCCCCTCTGAAGAGGGGTTTAGGCGGACCAGACCAGCCCTTGGGGCTGGTCCGCCTAAACCCCCCCTGGAGGAGGGGTTTAGGCGGACCAGACCAGCCAGTCACCCAGTCCAAGCCCGTATCCTTTGTCTTCTAGCATCCAAACTGAGTCAAAGTGGGGCAAAAAATACCAAAAAAATCATATTTTATAGAGGTGGGACCACTCCCCCTCTGTCTTCCAACCCGGTCTGCCTAAACCCCCCCCCGGGGGGGGGGGGGGGGGTTAGGCGGACCAGCCTGGACCCCCCAGGCTGGTCTGCCTAAACCCTTGGATAATAAAAAAAGATTTTTAAAATAAAAAAAAGGACATGTTCGGTCCTCCCAAACCCCCCCTGGGGAGGGGTTTAGGCGGACCAGCCTGGACCCCCAGGCTGGTCCGCCTAAACCCCATCAAATAATAAAAAAAGAGGTTTTTTCCCCTCTGAAGAGGGGTTTAGGCGGACCAGACCAGCCCTTGGGGATGGTCCGCCTAAACCCCCCCTGGAGGAGGGGTTTAGGCAGACCAGACCAGCCCCTTGGGCTGGTCCGCCTAAACCCCATCACCTCCACTCCGATACACACACAAAAACACACAAAAAATATAAATATAAATAAAATAAAAACACTATTTGGGGGGTTTACTCGGACCAAGTTGGACCCTCAACTTGGTCCGCCTAAGCCCCACCCCCACCCCTTCAACTTCCTATAAATTGCCCCCCTTGCAAGCTCATGAGGAGAGATGCATGAAGCAACACAAGGACACACGGACGGACGAGCAAACTCCCTCGGCCTAATTGTCACACCCTCGGACCCCCGAGGCTTTCGGCAAGGGTCGGGAACGCAAGAAGACAAGTGCGCGCGCGATTGGCTTGCTAGTCGGCTCACACACGCCGAGGGTATGTCTCACGTACTCCCCTCACGCGGTGTTTAGCCGTCTCACACCAAGTCCATCCCCGCCGCACGTAAGACAACTACACCAACGGTAAATACGCCCGCATCCCGGGTCTGCCTGTGTACGGCAACTTACGATGGTAACGAAGGGCACTTCATAATGCCCCGTCGGGCCTCGACACGGAACCACATGCCCACCGTTCACCTCCCAGTAGGCCCTCGGCCCCTCGGATTGACAAATCGAGTCTAGTCGGACCTCTGGCCCGGAAGTCATAGCCCCGGGGCCGACCTCGACTCTCCGGCATGACAGCACTTGCCGTCCAAGACCTGGACCCGACTGCTCACCTCGAGCCACGTTCGACCTCCACCAGGCGCCAGTCCGTGTCCGCTCTGGCCACCAAGGTAGTCGGACTCACACCAACTCCTCTGTAAAGGGCCTCTGTAAAGCACGCGGATATCCGCTTTGTCACGCATTGACTCGGGAACCGACCCACGTGTCGGAATTGTCCAGCGGCTTCCGCCCGTTGTAATTTGGCCCTCTAGGCCCATATGTAAAGCCCATGCGGCTCATCATAAAACTAGTAAAATACTTGTGCCCGCATTCGGGCCCCCAACTTCCTACCTACGCCACTCTGTATCCGTGCCCAACACCCTAAACCCAGTGAACACCCCTCGGTCTAATGCGCACCCCATAGCTGCTGAATGCCCCCAGCCCTATACCCACGGCTTCAGACACATGTACAGACTTCTCTTCAGCTTAGAGTGAAGGTATTCAGATTCAATCTGATGTAAATAAACACCGATTGCTTGCGATCGGTGGGGAAAGACGTCAGTACACGATTCCCGCAATCGCCTACGCACTCGCACCCATGGAACCCCTTCTCTCCACGTGTCGCCCGATCGCCCGAGCCCACGTGCCGCGTCCTGGTGGCGCTTCCCCGGTCAACCCTTGCTTCCATGAGTGATTGTCGAGAAATCGACTGGCATGCCCGCACCTAGTCCGGTTAACCATTATCCTGACACTTCTGTGCCATTCGACCCTTTTCGACTTTCCGTGAAAGGAGAGTGCCCGATACTGCCGTGAGAGGCATGCAACCGTAAGGAGGATACCCGAGATATATCAAACTCCCGTATTCTCCTTCCCTGCTATATCTCTTCCTTCACTCCCGTTAATCGACATAAAAACCCGCGCAACAAACATCTTCATGATAAACAAGCTAATATGATGATATCTTATTTTACAGATACTGCTATAGGGTTGGAATGCATGTTACTAAATACATGTTGCAGTATGGGACTGTTGAGATTAATGCTCTTGCTTTGATGCCCATACTAGTGTGGAATGGTTGAGTAATTTGTTGATATGCATTGGACTACATTGGTTTAAATTGTTTTTAGACTGAACATGGAACTTCTGAACTGAACCTTCAATTCATACAAGTTTAATGAATTCGATGTGTTCATGCTTGATCATGATGGAATATTATCATATGGGTTGATTTGGTCTTATATTGTTTAAATGACTGGGTTATTGTATTTGATTCATGAAGAAAGGAAACCGAGTTTTTCAGTGGATCTCATTTGTGTTCTGTGTGTTCTCTTCATGTGTGCTTGAGGTCTCAAATGACTTGGAAGTTTTTGTTGATCATGGTAGAAGACTGTAAATGCAAACTAACTGAATGTTGCTCGAAAGTTAGTAAAATGCATGGCTTGTTGATCTTGCTGAAAATAGCTCGAATGAGATTTAACCATTCATATGTGAATTGATGTATTTGGTTGAATGAATTTCATGTATAGCAATACATGTCTTAATGACTGCATTTTTTATATCTATGTGAACAGATAGAGTTCAGTCCTCATTGGACTGAACTTGGATTGCTTGCATTGGACTGTGCAAGCTCAGTTTGCCCTGGACTACATTTATAATTCATGTGTGAATTGGCTGTTATGCCCCTTAGGCACAAGCATGTGCTATTTAGTGTTGTTGAATTGATGATAGCAATGCTTTTTTGTTTTGATGATTGCAACAAAGTGAGTGCATTTCTGTGCATCCTTATCCTTGAGCATTCTGCAAATGATAGCAACATGAATGAAGATGAAATGATGTTTTGAATGCATTATTCTGTTTGAATAGATTGCATTAATGTGTCTCAGCATACATTGTATCTCCCTATTTGCATTGTTCATAAAGTCTGTACAGCCCACACTCAAAGCTAAGTCTGTACATTGAGCGTCTCATTGAGCGTCTCATGGAAGTCCATACAGTGCATTGCATTGGCTAAGTGTATACACTGTCAGTCTCATTTAGAGTTTAAGACAAAGTCTATACATCGGACTGTGCTAAGTGAAGTCTGTACATCCGATTGGCTATGCATCACTATTCATAAAGTCTGTACATCGGTCCGTCTCTGTTAGCGTCTAAGGCTTTAGGCAAAGTCTGTACATCGGACTATTACAGCAAGTCTCTACAGACTCCACCGTCTCACTTAGCGTCTTAAGCATTTTAGGCTAAGTCTATACATTGCTGCATTGCTTGCATGTGTAGAGTCTATACACTGCTACAGGCTTCAAGTCTATACATTGGACCGTGGTTCGCCAAGTCTATACATTGCTGAGCCATTCGACAAGTCTGCACATTGGGCTTTCACGTGAAGTCTACACATTGGTCTCCACTTGAAGTCTATACAGTGGCTAAGGGTCTTCAAGTCCATACACAGTCGTCTGATGCATATTGATTGAAGTATGTACAATATGCCTTGTTGTTCACAGCTTTCTTGTTTGTGACTTCCCTAGTGTTTTGATGATGAGCATCACTATGTTAAATAGTGTCATTTTAATCAGATATCTTGAGTAATGTTATGCATTTAAAATTTCCATGATTAACAGGAAAACTGCTATGAGGTAGTACCTTGTATGTCCGTACTGTTCCTTTCATACTTCGTGTTGTTTGTGTTTACTACACTTCGTGTTGTCCTTTTGTACGTCGTGTTGTTCCAACTATGTTTGTTGATTGTCTTCGTGCTGTTTACTGAAGCAACTCGATTTGTTCTGATGAACTTCGAGTCGTTTTCCTGTGAACCTCGTGTCTTTTCTTCAGTATTTAGTTGCTCATCTCGAGTCATCCTCTTCACTTTTGCTCTTGTGTTTTCGTGTCATTTACTGTAGTTACTCGAGTCGTTTTCCTGCTTTCACTGTTTTATCACGTGTCGTTGTAGCCGTTCCTGTCTTCTATCTTCGTATTGCTTTTCCTAGACCCCGTGTCCTTTTTGCTTTGTGACCACACTTCGTGTAGGGTTCTGTTTTCGTCTTCGAGTCATTTTTTATGTCTTCGTGTTGTTTTTGTGCTTGTGTCTTCGTGTTATTTTTATGTTTGAGTCTTCATGTTATTTCTGTATTTGTGACTTCGTGTCGTTCCCTTTGTAGTGTTAGCTTTGTTACTGTGGTACTTCGTGTCGTTCTCTCTTTACCTCGTGTCGTTCTCTCTTTCCTTCTGCTCTTCTTCTCTTTCTTTTCTTCTACTTTTGCAGGCTCTCTCTGTCTCTTCTCTTCTCTTCTTCTTCTTCTTCTGCTTTCTACTGCAGCTCTTTTCTTCTTCTGCTCTTTCACTCTCTCGATCTCTTTTCCTCTATTCTCTTCGGCTCACTCTCTCTGCTATTCTCTCTTCTTCCTCTTCTTCAGTTTCTGCCCTCTATTTTCTTCTCTTCTTTTGCTGGATCGAACTCTCTACACTTTTGGTTTTTTCTTTTTCCCTTTCGATCGACCTTCATCTGTGGACGAAGGCTTCAATATATAGCAGCAGGAGGAGGGCAGCACTGGGTGCGTGTGGCTTCCACATTTCCCGCCCAGAACTTTTGGCCACGTGTCAGTCTCTCAGCCAGCTTCAGCACACGTGTCACAATCCTGTCTGCCCTTCCAGCCTCGGATCACGTGCCACCCAGTCACTGGGGAATATTCTTCCTCGGACCACCTTCTTCTTTTTGTTTTTCTTCTTATCCTGCAAAGAGATTAAAACCATTAATACTCAGGGTTCTCTATATATATATATACCTGAAATAAGTCGGTTGACACTCAAGCTAAAGCTGCACGAGGTGTGTAGGAACAACAAAAGGTGCACTATACTGAGAACGACACGAGGTACATAAGATGACTACAACATGAGATAAGGAGAGAATGACACGAGGTACCACAGTAACAAAGCTAACACTACAAAGAGAACGACACGAAGTCAGATGAGAACAGCACGAGGTAAAGAGAGAACGACATGAGGTAAAGAGAGAACGACACGAAGTACCACAGTAACAAAGCTAACACTACAAAGGGAACGACACGAAGTCAGATGAGAACAGCACGAGGTAAAGAGAGAACGACACGAGGTAAAGAGAGAACGACACGAAGTACCACAGTAACAAAGTTAACACTACAAAGGGAATAACACGAAGTCACAAATACAGAAATAACATGAAGACTCAAACACAAAAATAACATGAAGACACAAGCACAGAAACAACACGGAGACATAAAAAATGACTCGAAGATGAAAACAGAACCCTACACGAAGTGTGGTCACAAAGCAAAAAGGACATGGGGTCTAGGAAAAGCAATACGAAGATAGAAGACAGGAACGGCTACAACGACACGTGATAAAACAGTGAAAGCAGGAAAACGACTCGAGTAACTACAGTAAATGACACGAAAACACAAGAGCAAAAGTGAAGAGGATGACTCGAGATGAGCAACTAAATATTGAAGAAACGACACGAGGTTCACAGGAAAACGACTCGAAGTTCATCAGAACAAATCGAGTTGCTTCAGTAAACAGCACGAAGACAATCAACAAACATAGTTGGAACAACACGACGTACAAAAGGACAACACGAAGTGTAGTAAACACAAACAACACGAAGTATGAAAGGAACAGTACGGACATACAAGGTACTACCTCATAGCAGTTTTCCTGTTAATCATGGAAATTTTAAATGCATAACATTACTCAAGATATCTGATTAAAATGACACTATTTAACATAGTGATGCTCATCATCAAAACACTAGGGAAGTCACAAACAAGAAAGCTGTGAACAACAAGGCATATTGTACAGACTTCAATCAATATGCATCAGACGACTGTGTATGGACTTGAAGACCCTTAGCCACTGTATAGACTTCAAGTGGAGACCAATGTGTAGACTTCACGTGAAAGCCCAATGTGCAGACTTGTCGAATGGCTCAGCAATGTATAGACTTGGCGAACCATGGTCCAATGTATAGACTTGAAGCATGTAGTAGTGTATAGACTCTACACATGCAAGCAATGCAGCAATGTATAGACTTAGCCTAAAATGCTTAAGACGCTAAGTGAGACGGTGGAGTCTGTAGAGACTTGCTGTAACAGTCCGATGTACAGACTTTGCCCAACGCCTTAGACGCTAACAGAGACGGACCGATGTACAGACTTTATGAATAGTGATGCATAGCCAATCGGATGTACAGACTTCACTTAGCACAGTTCGATGTACAGACTTTGTCTTAAACTCTAAATGAGACTGACAGTGTATACACTTAGCCAATGCAATGCACTGTATGGACTTCCATGAGACGCTCAATGAGACGCTCAATGTACAGACTTAGCTTTGAGTGTGGGCTGTACAGACTTTATGAACAATGCAAACAGGGAGATACAATGTATGCTGAGACACATTAATGCAATCTATTCAAACAGAATAATGCATTCAAAACATCATTTCATCTTCATTCATGTTGCTATCATTTGCAGAATGCTCAAGGATAAGGATGCACAGAAATGCACTCACTTTGTTGCAATCATCAAAACAAAATAGCATTGCTATCATCAATTCAACAACACTAAGTAGCACATGCTTGTGCCTAAGGGGCATAACATTCTCCCCCTTTTTGATGATGACAATACAAAGTGACAATGAGTCACACAGAATTTTATCCCCCTTTGACATGATCAAAAAGAGAAAAACAATATGAACATGTGTGCAACATGGCAGTATGCATGCAAACTTCCCTTAGATCAATAAACTCCCCCTGAAGATCGGACTCCCCCTGAATTATTTCTCCCCCTAAAAAATAGCTCCCCCTTTAAGAAGGAAAATGGACAGATATACAAAGGTAGAGAAGGTAGAAGGGTCACTTGACAACAGCTGAATCATTGGTTCAGAAAGTAAGCCTGATTATAAATAACAGTTAAAGTATAAGAATCAGCAACATACAGTTTTGACAAAAATTCAGGTTTAACAGTGATAAATCTAGAGTAAAACACCTGACCCCTGAAAAAGAGTTTATAGACTCCAATTATAGCAATGAATCTAGGGCACATGGTATTAATAGATAAGTCAGAAATAATACCCTTTTGTGATTAAACAAGGAAATTCAAGAAAGGCAACTTGAATATGTATTGAGAAAAATAATTTTCACTCAATGAATATGCATACTTCATGTTGTTTTTGTTTACTACACTTCGTGTCGTCCTTTTGTACATCGTGTTGTTCCAACTATGTTTGTTGATTGTCTTCGTGCTGTTTACTGAAGCAGCTCGATTTGTTCTGATGAACTTCGAGTCGTTTTCCTGTGAACCTCGTGTCGTTTCTTCAGTATTTAGTTGCTCATCTCGAGTCATCCGTTTTATTTTTACTCTTGTGTTTTCGTGTCATTTACTGTAGTTACTCAAGTTGTTTTCCTGCTTTCACTGTTTTATCACGTGTCGTTGTAGCCGTTCTTGTCTTCTGTCCTCGTGTTGTTTTTTCCTAGACCCCGTGTCCTTTTTGCTTTGTGACCATACTTCGTGTCGGTTTCTGTTTTCGTCTTCGTGTTGGTTTTAGTCCGTGTCGTCCTTGTCTTCGTGTCGTTCGTAAGTTTGAGCAATTTTGTATTCGAGTCATTTTTTATGTCTTCGTGATGTTTCTGTGTTTGTGTCTTCGTGTTGTTGTTTTTGTGTCTTCATGTTGTTTTTGTATTTGTGTCTTCGTGTTGCTTCTTTCTATCTTCGTCCAAGGTTCCTCTGATCGTGTGTTTCTATCGTTTCACTCCGTGTTATTTCTTTCTCACCTCGTGTTGTTTTCATCTGACTTCGTGTCGTTCCCTTTGTAGTGTTAGCTTTGTTACTGTGGTACCTCGTGTCGTTCTCTCTTTATCTCGTGCTGTAGTCATCTTATGTACCTCGTGTCGTTCTCAGTATAGTGCACCTTTTGTTGTTCCTACACACCTCGTGCAGCTTTAGCTTGAGTGTCAATCGACTTATTTCAGGTATATATATATATATAGAAAAGAAAGAGAAGAAGAGCAGAAGGAAAAGAAGAGAAAGAGAGAGTTAGAGAGCTCGTGAGGGTTAAGAGAAAAAGAAAGTGAGAGAGAAGAGAAGAGGAAGAGAAGCTTACCTGAAGATCTGTCTACTGGACCGTGGATCAAATCCAGGCCAGTCAGCTCCATGCGAGCCACATCTGTGTTATCTTTCTTTACAGCTTTCTGATCGCTGTGTATTTTTTCTTTCTTATTTTTCCTTTTTCATTTGGTTAGCTTTGTACTTCCGATCCTCTGTAGAGAGGTCGGGTCCCTCCTGGTCTGGAGGAAGAGAGGTCTGCGACCTCTAGTTTGCAAGTGGCTGGTAGTCACTTGTGTGTTCCCTCTGGTTTGGAGGAAGGGAGATCTGATCTCCGGTTCTGGGCTTGTGGGTTGCAAGTCCAGGTGTCCCTCCTGGTCTGGAGGAAGAGAGGTCTTCGACCTCTGGTTTGCTGGTGATTGGGAGTCACTGGTGTGTTCCCTCCGGTTTGGAGGAAGAGAGACTGTGCGTCTCTAGCTTCCAAGTGGCTGGGAGTCACTTGGGGTGTCCCTCCGGTTGGGAGGAAGAGGGGAGGTTGTTCCCCTGGTCAAGCTGTGTGGCAGCACCTGTTGCAGACTGAGTCTGCGGTTTCTAGCGTGAGCTAGTGGAAGCCACACTCGGGTTGAGTGTGGGGTGGATGTAGGTCTGCTGGACCGAACCACCTAAAAACCCCTTGTGCACTGTGGTTTGACTTGTCTATTTGTGCTTCCGCTAGGTGATTGCATAGGGGCGCTCCATGTGTTTGGCTTCTGGTTGAGCAGAAGAGTTAATTAGTTTTCAGATTGACTAAATCTGTCTTGTTAGCACTCTAGTGATCTCACTGTGTGTTTGGTTAGTTCCACAACTGCCAATTAGCCTTCAAGTTTGTTTAGTTTGCGAACTAGCATTTTTTTTTAGTGAGCGAAATTTTAACTGGGCGAAAGGTTTTTAAAAGTCATATTCATTCACCCCCCCCTCTGAATACTACACCGAACCCAACATTGGCATGATATCCAGGATAGCTGGCCAAGATTTAATTGAATCATATTTGATGTGAAAGGCATGTGTAGAAAATGGATTGCTTGAATCTACTTGATATGTGAACTTCAGTCACATGGGTTATTACATTTCAATACATGAACTTGTAGGATGAACAACTATACTAATGCACTTGTGTACTCACTTGCATTCCTTCAACATTATCTTGAGTGTTTTGCTAACTCCAAGTGCAGGCTCATTCATCTCCACAAATCTTGAAGTCATGGTAAGAATGTATTTTTGATGTATTTCCATGTGGCTAAATTAGGTTTATTTAATACTCCATAGCCTTGGGCTTTATTTCACTTCATTAGGCCTTTTTCTGTCTCTGCACTGCAAGAGTCGACTCTCTTGCCCAGAGTCTGCTGATTCAAGCAGACAGAGTGGTCTCTGAAAAGTGTCGACTCAAAGAGTCGACACTTTCAGGTAAGTTTGGTTCTGTTTAACGCAAACAGAACCTCTAGCGAAAAGAGTCGACTCTGAGTGTCGACTCTTTCAACCAGGGTCCTTTTTTTTAAAACGGGATAGAACAATTCGAAAAAAGTATCGACTCTAAGAGTCGACACTTTTCTCATGTGTGTTATTTTTCTGTGTTCTGGCCGAACACCCGTGAACAAGAGTCGACTCTAAGAGTCGACACTTGTCCCGGGCGTCCCGATCGGGTTTGTCGATTTTGGTTGCGAACCTAATGATTTGTGATCCGTTTGCCATGATGTTTTACACCCTTACCCTTAGGGTTTCTACCTTTGATAGGGTGTGGTTTTGAGAGGTTTTCTCATGGGTTTTCATGTCTTTTGGCAACTCTTCTCCTTGACTACATATAACCTGCGATTTCCATACGATGGAAACATCCCTTGGGCTAATAGTGCTTCATCTGTTGCAGGAAGAAGAGGAGGGCGACGCCACCATCTGGAGGAGGAAGAGGAAGATCAGGAGGACGCCATCAACGTGGGATATCTGCCGATTTGATCCCTCCTTTGAACGCCATAGCTGAACCTTCTTCTGTGGGCATCTCCTGCGATTTCGACCAGCTTCCACTCCGCGGATGACTACTTCCAGCCCACCCATCCATCTCATCTACGGGTTTCACTGCGGATTTGAGGGGGGATCTTTGATATCTCAATTCCATCTTTTCATTTGAGCATAGATTAATGTTTAGGCGGTCATTGTATATCTTTTCATTTTGTTGAACTCAAAATACTATTGTGTGTGGGCGGAGCTGCGTCTCTGAGTGTGTGGATTTATTGTGGGGAAAGTTTCCCCAGTTTTTGAGTGTAGAAGCAGCGTCTCCGTGTGGTTTTTGCATCCGAGGTTTGTTCCCTGACTTTGTGTGTGTGAGTGCTGCGGTGGCAGTGTCTTGGGGCCAGGCCCCGTGTGTGTATTGCTGCGAAAGCAGCGTGTGTGGTGTTGGGGTTCGTCCCCGTGTTGCTACGATTCATAGTGTGTAGTGAAGTCTCACCGGGTTCGGTGAGGGGTGGACGTAGGGAGCCCGTCGTGGTCCCGAACCACCTAAAAATCTCTGTGTCCATTGTGAATGCCTGTGTGATTGCCCGTTTCTTCTATCTTCGTTCACATGCCATTTTATAGGTTTTTATTCACTGTATCATCGCACATTGCTTCATTCGCTATCCGTGTTAGGATTTATTTCTACCGTCTATTACATAGTTTATTCGAGTGGGATCGGAAAGCTTGAGAGAATATTTCAATCTCACATCTGTTTAAGCTAATCACCGTAGTTAACTTTATTTCTGTTGTGCTTAGTTTAGAAAGTTTTTAAAAATCCTCCATCTCGACAAGGGGACAATTCAACCCCCCTTATTGTCCGCCATCTAGTCTGGGCCAACAATTGGTATTAGAGCCTCGTCTCTGATTTTTTAGCGGACCGTGCGGTCTAGGAGTAAAGATCTTTTCCATGATGGCTAGTGTTAATGTGGTTCCTATTTTTGATGGTTTTGATTATACTTCATGGCTAGGTAAATTCTGTGTTTGGATTACAAGTATTAATCCGAAGCTTATGAACCTAATGACTCATGGTCCTCATGATTTACCCAAAAATGAGTTAAGATGGACTGATGAACATAAGAGAAAGAATTCCGATAATTTGTTTATTTTGAATGCTCTTAAGGCTGCAGTGAACACTGACGTATATCCTTTTGTTTCATCTTGCAGGACAGCCAAAGAGATTTGGGATGGGCTAAGCGAAGCCCAAAAAGAAAGCTACAACGATGATGAGTGCCTCGTGGCAAACAAAGAAAATGAAGGTCAAAGCGAGGAAAACTCAAAGGTAAACTCCGATTCCGAGGAAGAAGATGAACTTAGTTATGATGAGTTGATGAATGTTATGATGAGTTGCTTGATAGATACAAAACCTTAAGATCTGAAAATAAAAAATTGAAAAAGAAACTTGATGATTCTTCTCATATTAACTCTCCATGTGCTAAGTGCTCTAAAATTGAAAATGCTTGTGTTGATATTTCTTCATGTGAAAAATGCACCGAGTTTGAAAAACTAGTTGAGTCACACGTGCATGATGTTGAAGGCCATAAAGAAACCATTACATGTTTGAGAAAAGAAAATGAATCTTTATTGGCTAAGATTTCAAAACTTGAAAACATTGAAAAGGATCTAAGAGGAAAATTGAGCTGTTCAAATAGTGATCAGTTTTTACTTGATGAACTTGTTCAGAATGTAAAGCTTGCTGAAGAAATTGAGAAATTAAAGAATCAAAACAATGTGTTGGTTGATAAACTCAATACTTTTGAAAAAGGAAAACATGTGGTTGTTGATGATTATGAAAATCTTCATGCTATGGAACAAGAGATTGCAAGTTATAAAATGATTAATTCTCTCCTGAATGATAAACTTACATTGTGTGAAGGAGAAATTGCTAAGTTTGAATTGCACATTTCATCATTACAAAATGAAATCAAAACTTTGAATGAGTCTTTGTGTTTGTGTGATAAAGGCAATCAAAAATTGAAAAATGTTGTTGACTGTTCTTGTGTGCATGTAAAACTTCCATCCATAAAATATAAACATGCCTCAAGAAAGAGAACAAATGTTACATGCTTTTACTGTGAAAAATTTGGCCATGATATGTATGATTATTTTCTAATGAAATTTGATGATAATGAGGCATTGAAGTCACAAATGAAAATTGTTAATGAGTCTAAAAATCTTGAAAAATCAATAAAGAAAATTTTCAATGTTCATTGCTTCTATTGTGGGTTGCATGGTCATGTTTTTGAAGATTGTTTTACAAAGAAAAATGATGATGAGTGGTCTTTCAAAAGAAAATTTTCATGTCACTATTGCGGTGAAGTGGGACATATGATGAATAATTGCTCCTTAATGAAAAACGATGAAAAATGGTCCATGAAGAGAAAATCTTCTTATTGCTTCTATTGTGGTGAGAATGGTCATTCTATGGATGATTGTTTTACTATGAGATTTGATGATGAATGGTTTGCTAGGAAACATAGGAATCCATCTGTTCATGTTAGAACTAACCCCTCGGGACCCAAGATGGCTTGAGTACCCAAATCTCCAAAATGAGAATCTATTTTGCAGGAGTGCCTTGAGGAAGAAGAATTTGTTGATAAATGAAGATCCTTCAAGGTAAGAAAAATGATGAGCTTGTCAGTTAATTAATTTGGTATACTGTTTGCTTTTGGATTACTCAACTTTGGTAAGAGTTGAATTTTGAGAAAAAAAATGTTGCTTCAAATTGTAAATCTATTGTCATGATTGACCATCCATGTTTGTTAGCTTGCACACCTATAAATAAAGTATAATCCGACATTCATCTGAGTTTTACATTACCCTCTGTTGACCTTGGTAGTTATGAAGTAAATGATTTGATCTTGAGAACTTACCTTGGTTAGGTCATTTTGGAAAATTCTTAAAAGGTGAAATGTGAGTTTGAAGAAAAATCTTGCAATTAAAAAGTTGCATTTCTGCTTCATTGATTTTGGCAACTTCTGAAATGATGAGATCTTGTGAGCTTCATGCTTAAATGACTTGAACACTTTTCCTTACATATCTTGTGAATAAATTTAGATTTTAAATGCTTCACTTTGGACATACATAGTTTTTTTTCATACACACCTTTTCCTTCATTTTTGCAAATAATAATTCAGGTTTGAATGCTTTGGTCTGTGCATAGAGTCTTTCATACTCTTACTTACTTTTTACAAATAACAATTCATCTCTGCATACATAGAACATATGCCTTGTTGTAAGATACATATTGCACATATCATACACACACTTGCATACTTGTAAATAAAGATAATTTTCAATCATCTTTTCAATTTACATGCACATACTTGCATATACTTCATATTTGTGTACTTAAATGTCATGATTAACCGATATATAAAATGACGTTAGTGGAAAGGTGGATTACGTCCACCTGGAAGCTTTCCTTATGTGTGAGCAGGGTCTTTGGACCGCCACCTCCGCCACGTACCGGTAATCAACTTGTGTTAAAAATTCCATCTCAATGCATGCTTGAATGTGTATAAAATATCACCCATCTTTTTGACTCATTCTATGACTCTTCCCATGCTAAATGAAATTGCATTGATTTAGACATGGTTGTTACATGGCATATATTAAGGGGGAGATTTTTTTTTTATAACCGTGCATACATTTAGGGGGAGACATTTCTGTGATGAGGCTAATTCATATTTTACATTCAATACAACCACCCACACTAATTGCACCTTTTTGAGATAAATGATTCAACTTAATAAGGATTATAGTTATTCTACTTTACACTTTTGAGGGCTCTTGAATCTCTACATGGAAATCACATGTCTCATGAGGAAAGAGCTGTTTGCCCCATCATAAATTTGTATAAGTGGAACGTGGATTCGAGTAATCGGGAATCCCCCCTAAAACAGAGGAAACTCGTGTTGAAAGGAGAAGCCAATCCACATTTAAAATAAGTGTGATTCGCCACCGAGTAGCCGGGAAGTGTCCCTGAGACAAAGGATACAACTCGCGCCGAAAAGTGACAAAATCCACAGTTAATATAAGTGACGAAACTGAGTAACCGGGAAGTATCCCTGAGACAAAGGATACAACTCGTGTCAAAAGGTTAGTCACACCATTTAGATTAAAAAAAAATTGGGGTCATACGTAGCTACCAATACTTGAGCATCGTGTATGGAAGTGTATGGATGATAGGTTCTTTTTAGTGTTCTTCAGAAAATCTGATTATCCATATTACTATGGAATTCATTGCTCAATCTTTCACATATACACCTTGAGTTTGATTGTGTGAATGTTCTTTATGAATCAGTCGTCTTTCATAGTTAATGCAGTACCTTCTTATTGTAAGCACGACCTTCTTAGTATTGTTCATACACATCATGTTCAAAATCGATTGCATAATCTTTACACCTGTCCCAAAGGGACTTGCATGAGTTTATATTTTATTTTGCATGCTTGAGTGCCTGATTACTTGATCATTTCTGTTCATGCAATACATCATTTCATATTGATTAATCTTTTGATCATACTTGTATATATCAACTTAAATAATCCCATTGTCAGTCGGTTTTTGTTCATGACAATAGGGGGAGAATAATGTGCTATTCAACACAACTTTTGCATATATTTTATTTTCTCTATACTCCTTGTGCATAGTGGGTCATACACTCTACATACTGTTCAAAAATTGAGCATTTGCATACACTTTTCTCATTTTGCATACAACTTTGTCATACATTCAGCATATAATTCAAAAATTGAACAATGCACGTCAAATTCCACCTTCTTGTTAGGTGTTCATGGTTTCCATACCATCCTTTTATGGTAGGTTCATTGTGGGTTCGTGCGCTTTTATATCTCATTTCATAATTGTTTGTTCCTCTAGTCCCCCATTTTTGATAATGTAAAAGGGGGAGAGAGTGAGTTTTAGTGGCACAATATTTTGTCATTACAATATTTTGTCATTATCAAAAAGGGGGAGATTGTTGGGTTCGTTGCGCTCCCTCCTTGACTTTGATGTTAGTTTTGATGATTATATAATTTTGTGTGATTTGCGTATGTTTTAAAGTGAAAATATTGTGTGCTTGTTTAGTGGAAAACGTCTTCATGATAAACAAGCTAATATGATGATATCTTATTTTACAGATACTGCTACAGGGTTGGAATGCATGTTACTAAATGCATGTTGCAGTATGGGACTGTTGAGATTAATGCTCTTGCTTTGATGCCCATACTAGTGTGGAATGGTTGAGTAATTTGTTGATATGCATTGGACTGCATTGGTTTAAATTGTTTTTAGATTGAACATGGAACTTCTGAACTGAACCTTCAATTCATACAGGTTTAATGAATCCGATGTGTTCATGCTTGATCATGATGAAATATTGTCATATGGGTTGATTTGGTCTTATATTGTTTAAATGACTGGGTTATTGTATTTGATTCATGAAGAAAGGAAACAGAGTTTTTCAGTGGATCTCATTTGTGTTCTGTGTGTTCTCTTCATGTGTGCTTGAGGTCTAAAATGACTTGGAAGTTTTTGTTGATCATGGTAGAAGATTGGAAATGCAAACTAACTGAATGTTGCTCAAAAGTTAGTAAAATGCATGGCTTGTTGATCTTGCTGAAAATAGCTCACATGAGATTTAACCATTCATATGTGAATTGATGTATTTGGTTGAATGAATTTCATGTATAGCAATACATGTCTTAATGACTGCATTTGTTATATCTATGTGAACAGATAGAGTTCAGTCCTCATCGGACTGAACTTGGATTGCTTGCATTGGACTGTGCAAGCTCAGTTTGCTCTGGACTGCATTTATAATTCATGTGTGAATTGGCATGATATCCAGGATAGCTGGCCAAGGTTTAATTGAATCATATTTGATGTGAAAGGCATGTGCAGAAAATGGATTGCTTGAATCTACTTGATATGTGAACTTCACTCACATGGGTTATTACATTTCAATACATGAACTTGTAGGATGAACAACTATACTAATGCACTTGTGTACTCACTTGCATTCCTTCAACATTGTCTTGAGTGTTTTGCTAACTCCAAGTGCAGGCTCATTCATCTCCACAAATCTTGAAGTCATGGTAAGAATGTATTTTTGATGTATTTCCATGTGGCTAAATTAGGTTTATTTAATATTCCATGGCCTTGGGCTTTATTTCACTTCATTAGGCCTTTTTCTGTCTCTGCACTGCAAGAGTCAACTCTTGGTTCCCGGAGTCTACTGATTCAAGCAGATAGAGTGGTCTCTGAAAAGTGTTGACTCAAAGAGTCGACACTTTCAGGTAAGTTTGGTTCTGTTTAACGCAAACAGAACCTCTGGCGAAAAGAGTCGACTCTGAGAGTCGACTCTTTCAACTAGGGTCCTATTTTTTAAAATGGGACAGAACGATTCAGAAAAAGTATCGACTCTAAGAGTCCACACTTTTCTCCTGTGTGTTGTTCTTCTGTGTTCTGGCAGAACACCCGTGAACAAGAGTCGACTCTAAGAGTCGACACTTGTCCCGAGCGTCCCGATCAGGTTTGCCGATTTTGGTTGCGAACCTAATGATTTGTGATCCGTTTGCCATGATGTTTTACACCCTTACCCTTAGGGTTTCTACCTTTGATAGGGTGTGGTTTTGAGAGGTTTTCTCATGGGCTTTCATGTCTTTTGGCAACTCTTCTCCTTGACTACATATAACCTGCGATTTCCATACGATGGAAACATCCCTTGGGCTAATAGTGCTTCATCTGTTGCAGGAAGAAGAGGAGGGCGACGCCACCATCTGGAGGAGGAAGAGGAAGATCAGGAGGGCGCCATCAACGTGGGATATCTGCCGATTTGATCCCTCCTTTGAACGCCATAGTTGAACCTTCTTCTATGGGCATCTCCTGCAGTTTTGGCCGGCTTCCACTCCGCGGACGACTACTTCCAGCGCACCCATCCATCTCATCTATGGGTTTCACTGCGGATTTGAGGGGGAATCTTTGATCTCTCATTTCCATCTTTTCATTTGAGCATAGATTAATGTTTAGGTGGTCATTGTATATCTTTTCATTTTATTGAACTTGAAATACTATTATGTGTGGGCGGAGCTGCGTCTCTGAGTGTGTGGATTTATTGTGGGGAAAGTTTCCCCGAATTTTTGAGTGTAGACGGAGCTACATCTCCGTGTGGTTTTTACGTCCAGGGTGTGTTCCCCTACTTTGTGTGTGTGAGTGCTACGGTGGCAGCGTCTTGGGGCCAGGCCCCGTGTGTGTATTGCTGCGGAAGCAGTGTGTGTGGTGTTGGGGTTCGTCTCCGTGTTGCTACGGTTCGTAGCGTGTAGTGAAGCCTCACCAGGTTCGGTGAGGGGTGGACGTAGGGAGCCCATCGTGGTCCCGAACCACATAAAAATCTCTGTGTCCATTGTGAATGCCTGTGTGATTGTCGATTTCTTCTATCTCCGTTCACATGCTATTTTATAGGTTTTTATTCACTACATCATGGCACATTGCTTCATCCGCTATCCTTGTTAGGATTTATTTCTACCATCTATTGCATAGTTTATTCGAGTGAGATCAGAAAGCCTGAGAGAATATTTCAATCTCACGTCTGTTTAAGCTAATCAACGTAGTTAACTTTATTTCCGTTGTGCTTAGTTTAGAATGTTTTTTAAAATCCGCCATCTCGGGAAGGGAACAATTCAACCCCCCTTCTTGTCTGCCATCTAGTCTGGGCCAACATGGTGCAAAAGGACGAGTTCGTGATGAATGGATGAGTCCTCCATACTTACGTGGTGTTTTGACACTGAAAGGAGCAAATCCACAAAGCTCCAAGTCCGTTTTGACAGCAAGCGAAGCAGGTAGAGTTCACACATGAAGTCGAGAAGTCCTCCATGAAGTTGGAGAGCATTAAAATTATGAAAAAACTAGGCCGAGGTCCCCTCTTATGGGTTTGCGCATCCTTCTCCTTGCCCAGGACCACCCTGGACTGGGTGGACCCATTACAGGGGCCGCCAGGTCCGGGTGCAACCGCCAGGCCACTAGAGGACCACCTGGTTCGGGTGGGGCTCTCCAGGGTAGCACCCAGACCAAGTGGGTTCCCTGGGGAAGCCACGCAGACCAGGTGCCTCCCTAGGCGGTGCCACTTGGTCCGAGTCCTCCCCTGGGCACACCCACAAGTCCAAGTCCCCCTAGGGAAAGCCAAACTGCCCGTGTCCCCCCTACTAGGCTCCCAATCGGAGTAGGTGGCCCTTATGAGGGTTCTAGCCGGTCCAGGTACCCCTTGCCAAGGATTCAACCAGTCCAAGTGCCTTCCTCAAATTTCCAACCGGTCCAGGTCCCCCCTGGGCCAACTTTGGGCCTATAAATCCCCCTGGGGAGCCCAAAGGTCAAAATACATGCAAGATACATCCGGCTATAGGTGATACACCGCACAAGACGCTCAAGGCACAAGGAGATCCAACACACGGACAACAAGCCGACTTCGACGGTAGACGTGCAAGCCTCCGAGCTCCCTGGCGGAGGGGTCTTTGTTGACTTTGCTGATCACACGTTGAGGGTATGCTGCCAAAGACACCCCTCTAATGGTCTTTTGCCAAGTCACAAGTCCCACGAAGGGAAGCTATCTAAGATGGCGGAGATACCCACGTAATCGTGCAAATACCTGAGAACTAGCAAACTACGGACATGTCCCGTGGCTCTCGCAAGACTTGTAATTGGGCCCTCAATGCCCCACATGAAGCCTTTCATGGCAAAAATGAATGAAATCTCTCCCAAGGAGTTGATTACTGTCCTAGTCGTTTGCAAGTCTCAACATCACCTGTCAAACGTCCGTCCGTCTCTCACTCAATCAGCACCCAACCAACGGAATGGACCACCACACCTGAGCTAGCACTTGCCTACCCCACACCCGAGCCAGTGTCTATCTGCTCCATACCTGAGTCAGCATTTTCCTGCTCCACACCTGAGCCAGCATCTACCTACTCCGCACCCGAGCCAGTGCCTCTCTCCAGGTGGGCCTACACGGGCGACCTTCAAGATAGCCTTCCTATTCATCCATGCGGTCTATAAAGGCCTGGAACACGTCAGCCAGAGATGACGCGGTAGAAGTGTAACCCCAGCGTTCAGCCATAGGTGCAGGCTGAAGATCAGACCTCTCAGGGTGGGTACTCATGGTGATATGGAAACAGTGGCGGACCGACCTCGGACTGGATTAGGATCGATCATGATTTGAACTCGGAATGAACTTGACCCTACACAATAGTGCAAACAAAAAAAAGTGGACTCAAATACAAACCTAGACTCTAAGCAATATCTGGTACGTGGCGGAGTTATTGATTTGAAGATCCACTCACGCAAGACTGCAACCTTCCCGATAGGCGTAACCTATCATTCCGAGAACACCTTTTGATATACCGGGTATCAGAATGAAATGCACACCTAAGACAAAACTACCCTAGACTCAAACCATGCTGTGATAGACTACCCTAGACTCAACCTTCTATGATACCAATTTGATGTGGGACGACGAGGGACTCGATACCAATTTGATGCGAACCTGGGACTCTGAGCAAGCTCGCGACTCGTCCCTAGCAAGCGAAGCGCGTGCGGATCTACACGGTTGAGAAACTGGCAATGAGTCAAGGGTGGTCAATGCTCTCGGTCGTGCCTGGATTGGGTCACGGGACGGGTCACACTCGCTCTCTCGCAGTGGTGATTGAAATAATATAACGAGCTAGATATCCTAACACTCAAGCAACGGCATAAAAATAAATACGAAATGAGCAAATGCGTTAAAAGGGAGGAGCGAGAACGTACCTCCACGCTCTGGGCGTGGGGAAGACGATCCCAGCCAAGACCCGTACTCCCGGTACAATAAATAATCAATAAATTACAACAATGAATTTTATGCCCACTCCACGCAGGGAGGTAAAGGGCGGCAACAACGACCCGAGAGTATCGATCTCGGGTTGATGGGCAGCAAACTAGAAGGGCTTTCGGGCCGGAGGCGGGCTACTGGTCCGACTCGGCATTGTTCAGACTCGTTGGACAGCAAGCGAACTCGGCACGTGGGACGTCGGCTTCTGGTCGACTTCTGGTCAAGGCGATTGGCTGGGACGTCGGTGGAATGTTCCTCTTCGATCCCTGAAGTTGGCGGAGCCTGAATCTGAGCCGGCGTATTTTTGAAAGAATTAACCGACAGACTGCTCTTGCTGGCCTGTCTCGGGACAAAGCTGCGCGCTTCCACGAGAAAGATCACCACGCCCAGATCCGGTGTCGGATCAGGACGAAACTAGCGCCGTTGCGAAGGGCACTCAGAGAGATTCGACATATGTGAATTTTAGATCTATCCAACGGTCTGGATAGAAATGAAAAACTTTGTGCTTTGTAGTTGTTTTGGCTCAGAATCCAGATCAAGCAGGATAGAGTGAGATCTGCGTGAAAATGAATTTTGACCGAAGGGAATTGGGTGAATCTGGCTCTTGGGGATTTTATGGGTGAGAGGGGGGGATGTGAGGATCACACATAAATATTTTGATATTTTTCTGAGATGGTTTGGGGGTGGAAAAATTCATGGATCTGGGTTCTATCTCATAGATCTGCTGATGGGCAGACTATCAGGGGTAGAATGAAATGACTGAGAAGGGGGGAAAACGGAGGCTGATTGACATAAAAATTAAACTGGGAGTGGGGAACGACAGGGGAAACAAACCCACAAAAATTGAGGTCGATCAGACGGCTGGATTGGGAGAGGCAACTTGATCTTTAAGCTTCTGTCCTGGATCTTGAAATCCTGGACAACAGAACATAGATCGGGTTGTGGCGGCTCGTTGGCGGCTCCGATGGCGGCGGCAATGGCTGAGCTTCACACCCAGGGGGAGGGATAGAACTTGGAATCACTCCAAGAGTTAGGGCATCACACCCTAGATCTGCTGCAATCTCTGCTGCAAGGGGAGGAAGAGAGAGGGGCGCCCTTGGGCAATTGCAACAAATATTTTTTTTCTTCTCATTAATTCTATGAAAATAATGAAATACAAGGGTTTTATAACACTAGCTAAAAGACCTAAACTAACCTCAGATCTAGGGTTAGGGAGGGGCAATTAAGGGATAGGAAATTCTTCTTTCATGTGGTCAAAATAACACAATAATAAAAAACTAAAGGGGGGGGGGCGCCCTCTTCAAGTGGGCAAGTGGCCAAGTTGGAATTTTTCACTTGGTCAATATTCTCCCATGGACCAAAGACCAACCCCTGTGGGCGCTAGATGCTAGGTGGCCCAATGAGAGAGAGGGTGGGGTCCCGCCGGGCCTACGTGACCTTTTGCAAAGAAACCTATTAATCCCTACGGACTAACTCATTGGTTTATAATTGTCTTACAATTAAAACCCAATTGACTCAAGGATATAAATGTAAACAAAAAATGTTAGTGGCCTTGCTTTGATGTCCCCATCAATTTTTCCAGGTGGGAGAAACTCAACCCCGTCGAGTAAGGGGTACAGTTGTTCATGTGTCGCTCCTGCGGATCTGTATCACTACTCGGGTGATCCACGTGTCGTCGGATGTGGGCCGTGCTCTCCACTGTACCAGGTAGCGTGGGTACGCTCCACTCCTAGTAATCGTCACCTTCTCACCCCGTATATGTTCTATATGCTCACGCTGCTGTAGGAATGAGGCTAGTGGTGGACACTCAGGGGTGGGGTCACTCTCAAAGGGAGGAGACGGCTCAAAGACTCACTAGGAATCACCACTGGGTCCCTGTAGGTGACTAGATCCGAGGCTTTGAATGTAGAGCTGATCCCATATTCGTCAGGCAAGTCCACAATGTACGCATGAGAACCGACTTGCCTCACACTCAAAAGGGACTGGCACCGTGAGCTTGCATTAGACCGACTCGACTCGACGTATGCAGATTGCTACTATGTGCATAAAATGACTTGACTGACTTCCTAGATCTACGACTAGGGACTGACTCAAATGGAATCAAAATAGCATGACTCAGTATGAGTCCCAAGGATCACCCGTGTACATCATGAATAGAATCAACTCGACCCATAATCCGACGCCTTGAGTCTCGGTCCACGTCAATCTCCACTGGTTCAAAAAGACTCGTCCTCGGGTTTTAAAGTGTTTGAAGATGAGGAGGTGGACTACAGGGGAGCCATCAAAATGCTTGGCATGGATCATGAGGAAGGTGAAATCAGGTTGTCATCTCTCATGGACGCGGCAGAAGTCAAACCATACTACGTCAACATAGGCTGACAAAATAGGGATGGCTGACTGTATGGAGGCTAACTGCATAGTGGCTGGCTGCATAGGGGCTGACTTCAAGGGGATTAAGGTGGTTGCTAGATCTTTGAGGTGTATGGGCTTCTCTATGGGAGAGAAGGGGTCATGGGGTGGAAAATGGTGGAGCTCGTCAAGTAGGGGTAAGGGCAAAATGAGCTCACTGGTGTATGGGCCCACGGTGCAGATAGAAGTAATGGAGCCCAAGGATGGGTAGATGAAGATAATGCACCTAGGTGGGTCGGGCCTAAGAGCCAACATGCGGGTCAACTCCATTTGCCAACCTAATCCTTTAAGTAGATCGTCCATGGTGTCCACGAAGTAAGAGGATTGGAAGGTGGTGCAAAAAGAGGTGGTGGACACTACCTGTAAGGCTGGCTCTACGGAAGGGTAGCAAGGAATTTTGACCTCCGGAAATAAGCCCTTCCTTAACCAACTTACTAGGGGTTCCCCGATGATTAGCTCTGACTGGGGATCTAGAGATGATGGTGACACCTGATTGGCAGGCAAAGTAGGGTCGACTGGCTGAACATGGGTGATAGGTGACACTAGGACGACTGACTGAGTGTCATCTATTGGTGCGACTGCCAAAACGTTGTGAAATGTGAACTCGCCGGGCAAATGTGGAGGATGTAAAGTGCAGGTCCTCTGCTCCGGGTCAAAGGTCACACTCCTCTCTTCAAGACATGGTCGCCCTAATATAATGCATGGTCCTGCTAGCGTACCGATTTTGCACCATGCACCATCGAAGTAAAGATCGGAGCCGAACTTCTTTTGGAACTCGACAATGGCTAAATCACCCTTGCGAACAATCTTGTCAGTCTTGGAGAGGGACTCAACGATATCCAGGGAACCCAATTATCCGACTCCATATAAATGAAATTGAGTTCCGTTGTGGACCCATTGGGTAAAGTGGCAGTAGAAATGATAGGGTGCGGGATCGAACCACTTATTGACATGTGGGTTGGGTCAGGCAGAGGGGAATCTGTAGGGGTGTGGTCTGGGGAATCAGCCGTGGGTGCCGGCTTCACCATCAGTGCAAGCGGGACACTGGCCTCTCTCCAGGTGGGCCTAAACGGGCGACCTTCAAGACAGCCTTCCTATTCATCCATGCCATATATAAAGGCCTGGAACACGTCAGCCAAAGATGACATGGAAGAAGTGTAACCCTAGCGTTCAGCCATAGGTGCAGGCTGAAGATCGGACCTCTCCGGGTGGGTACTCATGGTGAAATGGAAATAGTGGCGGACCGACCTCGGACTGGATTAGGACCAATCATGATTTGAACTCGGACTAAACTTGACCCTACACACCAGTGCAAATAAAAAAAAGTGGACTCAAATACAAACTTAGACTCTAACCAATATTCGGTACATGGTGGAGTTATTGATCCAAAGATCCACTTACGCAAGACTGCTACCTTCCTGATAGGCGTAACCTATCATTCCAAGAACACCTTTGGATATGCCGGGTATCGGAATGAAATGCACACCTAAGACAAAACTACCCTAGACTCAAACCATGCTGTGATAAACTACCCTAGACTCAACCTTCTCTGATACCCATTTGATGCGGGACGACGAGGGACTCAATACCAATTTGATGCGAACCTGGGACTCTAGGCAAGCTCGTGACTCGTCCCTAGCAAGCGAAGCGCGTGCGGATCTGCGCGGTTGAGAAATTGGCAATGAGTCAAGGGTGGTCAATGCTCTCGCTCGTGCTCGGATTGGGTCACAGGACAGGTCACACTCGCTCTCTCACAGCGGTGATTAAAATAATATAACGAGCTATATATCCTAACACTCAAGCAACGGCATAAAAATAAATATGAAATAAGCAAATGCAATAAAAGGGAGGAGCAAGAATGTACCTCAAGGCTCTGGCCGTGGGGAAGATGATCTCGGCCAAGACCCGTACTCCCGGTACAGTAAATAATCAATAAATTACAGCAATGAATTTTATGCCCACTCCACACAGGGAGGTAAAGGGCGACAACAACTACCCGAGATTACTGATCTTGGGTTGACGGGCAGCAAGTCGGAAGGGCTTTCGGGTCGGAGGCGGGCAGCTGGTCCGACTCGGCACTGTTCAGACTCGCTGGACAGCAAGCGAACTCGGCATGTGGGACGTCCTCTTCCGGTCAACTTCTGGTCGAGGTGGTTGGCTGGGACACTGGTGGAATGTTCCTATTCGATCCCTGAAGTCGGCGGCGGCTGAATCTGAGCCGGCATATTTTTGAAAGAATTAACCGGTAGACTGCTCTTGCTGGCCTATCTCGGGACAAGCTGCACACTTCCACGAGAACAATCACCACGCCCAGATCTGGTGTCAGATCGGGATGAAACTAGCGCCGTTGCGAAGGACACTCAAAGAGCTTCGACATATGTGAATTTCAGATCTATCCAACAATCTGGATAGAAATTAAAAACTCTATGCTTTGTAGTTGTTTCTGGCTCGGAATCCAGATCAAGTCGGACAGAGTGAAATCTGCCTGAAAATGAATTTTGACTGAAAGGAATTCGGTGGATATAGATCTTGGGGATTTTATGGATGAGAGGGGGGGATGTGAGGATCACACACAAATATTTTGGTATTTTTCTGCGATGGTTTTGGGGTGAAAAAATTCGTGGATCTGGGTTCTGTATCACAGATCTACTGATGGGCAGACTGTCAGGGGTGGAATGAAATGACTGGGAAGGGGGGCAAACGAGGGCTGATTGACATAAAACTTAAACTGGGAGTGGGGAACGATGGGGGAAACAAACCCTCAAAAATTGAGGTCGATCAGACGTCTGGATTGGGAGAACCATTCTGATCTTTGAGCTTCTATCCTGGATCTTGAAATCTTGGACATCAGAATATAGATCGGGTTGTGGCGGCTCGTTGGCGGCTACGATGGCGGCGGCTGAGCTTCACACCCATGTGGAGGGATAGAACTTGGAATCACTCCAAGATTTGGGGCATCACACCCTAGATCTGCTGCAATCTATGCTGCAAGGGGAGGAAGAGAGAGGGGCACCCTTGGGCAATTACAACAAATGCTTTTTTTCTTCTCATTAATTCTATGAAAATAATGAAATACAAGGGTTTCATAACACTAGCTAAAAGACCTAAACTAACCTTAGATCTACGGTTAAGGAGGGGCAATTAGGGGATAGGAAATTCTTCCACCATGTGGTCAAAATACCACAATAATAAAAAACAAAAAGGGGGGGGGGCTCTTCAAGTGGGCAAGTGGCCAAGTTGGAATTTTTCACTTGGTCAATATTCTCCCATGGACCAAAGACCAAGCCCTATGGGCCCTAGATGCTAGGTGGCCCAATGAGAGAGGGGGTGGGGGTCCCGCCGGGCCTACGTGGCCTTTTGCAAAGAAACCCATTAATCCCTAAGGACTAATCCATTGGTTTATAATTGCCTTACACTTTAAACCCAATTGACTCAAGGATATAAATGCAAACAAAAAATGTTAGTGGCCTTGCTTTGATGTCCCCATCACGGTGGCTTTGATCTTCAAGTGTTCAGGTGGCTAGGCAGCGGTTTGAGGTGGTCAGGTGGGGAGGGGCAACTTCTAGTGAGGTTACGATCTCCGGTGACGGCGATCTCCAACGGCAGGAAGACTGAAGGGTGAACCAGTGAAGGGTGAAGGGGTAAAGGGAGGACCAAGAGAGGGCGGGGAAGGAAGGAGGAGAGCCTACTGGTGGAGGGGAGACTAGCGCCAGTTGGGAGGGCGGTTCTAGCCTACGGTGGCGAGTGACGGCGGCGGGAAGAACTAGTCGATGATGGCAGTGGGGAGAAGAGAGAGAGAGTACAGACGAAGGTGGGAAAACCCTAGTTCATTGAGATAGGGGATGGGGGGTTTTAGGGTTTTTAAAAATAAGAAAAAAGAGGGTGTGGGAGGTTGTAGCTTTGAGCAAATGGGGGTTGCGATTATGGTTAACTAAAAATTAGACATGGAACTCTTCAAATTGTAGTTTTTGTTATTTAAAGTTTAGTTTACTTTTATTGAAAAGACCTCTTTAAGACCTTTATTTTTATTCAAAGAATAGAAAAACTAATGAAAAAATGACCCATGTAGGCCTCGAATATGAGACCTGCACATATTTAGCACTACACTCTAATCAACTGAGCTAGGGGTCCATAATAAATTTCATCATAATTTTATTTATAATAGATATGTCTGAGTCAGAATTTGTTTTTTTTCTTCCTTCCTTCTTACCACGCAACAACACAATATAGTACTGTATCATACCGAACCGTACCAATTAGAGACTGGTATCGTTGGTATCATCTGTACTGCAAACCTTGCTAGGGTGAAGGACAAAGGTGAAGAGAAAGAAGAGGAGCGGGAAATGTAGAGGATGAACCAGTTGGGTTACAAGATGATGATGGAGTAGAAGTAGAGGAAGAAAAAGAGGAAGTTTAAATGGCAGGTTCAATGACTCATCTTGTGAAGTCAAGGCATGATGATTGCCATCTATTTATGAGCTATCCCTCGATAAGAGAGTGTACAAGTGGAAAAGGCAAGGAGAAGGACCGTCAAAAAAGAAGGTTCTGATTTACTTACCCCTATTATTTCATATGGTAATCTTTTATGATTTTGCAATATATTGTGTATCATGTGTGTTGTCGTGGCTTTGCAGCCATTCTTTGAGTAGGGGAGGAGTTTTCGCAATGAAGGTGAATTGATAGTCTAGGATGAAGCCATCATCTACTACTTATGTCATGTCCCGAGCTTTTAATACATCAGAAGACAATCTCAGGAAACGTGAATAGCCAGCATGGTAAGCCTCTTGTAAGTAAGAATAATCAAAGTGCAAGACAATCACACACACAAGATGCAATTGCATATCAATTTAATCAACTTTCACTTCCATCAATACTGATAAAAATCCAAGTACATAGACTATTCCAACTTACTTAAATCTATTTGACTCAATAAAAAGAAAATTACATGAACTCGATCTAGACATCATTAACTTCCTAAGTCTTCACTCTCAATTTTATGAGACTTTCATTCGCTATCGGACCCATCACTAGAATAACTCGAATTCGAATCTGAATCACTTGCATCTCCTGAAAAGATTGGAAAGTAGGTAATGAGCACAGTTGCCCAGTAGATATCTTCGCATCAACATGAAGGCAATATTAAAGTGATTAGCGATTGTGGACGCACTAAAATTCGGAAAGAATCAGTTCGTTTGTTGATCGGGTTAATTCGTTTATTTAGTGCGAGGGCGTGCCAGTCACAAAGGTGACGATTTATTCGGGCCTCATGGAAGCCCATGGTGCGCTCGATCTGACTAATCAGACAATTATGTAGTTCGGGTCGGGACCAAAACCCGCCGTGCCATAAAGGCCATGACGTTATTTACATCCACCATATGGGGGAACACCCTTGATTGATTGCCAGGAATAAGGGCCCTACGGCCTAAAGAGAATACTAATAATGCAGGAGGATAGTGAAAGATGAACTATGCTAGAAACCCGTATCGGGACGTGAACGTTCAGACTATGTCGGCCACTCATGGGCCACTTCATGTTCGGATGAAGGTCCGTGTTTGTAGCATAAAAGACGGCAACAAAACCACGTAGATGTCTGCCACGAACAAGGCAAGTTTAATGAGAATGCGGGATTGGATCCCGGTAAGGACAGGTCAAGTTTGATGAACTATTGGCCCGAGATGGTTTCAGATCATGGCCATAACGGGGTTCCTGAGATCCATGTCTGGTGCCATGGGGCGTTGTCACTTTTTCTCTTCACGCACGGTCTGGGGAAGTGAATTGTTAAGTGTAAAGCCTGAACTCGCCAATGTGCGCCCTCGCACGCAGATCGACCTGCGCGGTCAGGTCGCGGGGTTGGCTATTTTTCATTTTTATTCATTTTGATTATAGTAGGGGTGATGGCGCTTCTTTTATTCATTTTTATTTTTCTTTTGAATCTTTCTCTTTTTTTTGCTAGCTATTTACCCCCCTTTTTTGTATTAAGGAGGCGCGCTGGTTAATGGGTAGAGAATGAAAGGGCACGTCGGGATAATAGGTGCAAGGAGCACGCCGGAATTGGGGTGAAGGGGGAGTAGGGGCGCGCCGTATTAAGGCCATGAAAGGGGAGAAGGGGCGAGCCGTGTATGTGGTTTGGAATGGAAATGGGCGCGCCGTTTTAGGATCTAAAGAGGGCGCGACACACCACCAATGGGTCCAACAATCCGGTAAAAATAGTCCGAAGCTCAATCGGACAGGATTCGCAACCCGCGGAAAGATGATCTGAAACCCACGGATCGAGATCCGAAAAACCCGGGGCATTACAACCCTCCCCCCTTAAAGGAATTTCGTCCTCAAAATTCAGGACTAGCACCAAGACACAGGGGAAGAACACCTTGACCAACTGACAACGCTGTTAGAGCCCCAGCACGAAAAACCTCGATTCTCACGAAAACACCGATCCTGAGGGACACATCCAGACTAACATCACGAACGACACCTCGCTCCACACGCCGCACACACATCGGCCATTAGAGCAGGCACAACACAAAAGGTCACAGTCCAGCATCACCTCAGTCACAGCAAAGGCCAATCATGGCACCGCTGTCTCAATCTCGCTCACCGAGGAGACACAACCCTCGTCATGAGAAATAGCTACCGATCCATCCAATGGTCAGCAGACAAAACCCACATGAGCTTCTTCTGTCTGTGAAAGACCACACGCCGGTCACCAACTGCTCGTCAACGGGAAACCTCCATCGGCCCGGCAGGCACGATCCAACTCACGACAGGCCATCCGCTGACTCACACAGACAATTACCACATCATGAGCTGAACTCCTCTCGGACACCGCATCCAAGCTCGATCATCGCACCAACTCGACCCTCTCGGGGAGCACTATGAAACCAAATGACAAGATCCTGGTGTCTTCGGTCATCACCTCACTCGACTCAGACTTACAAGGGAACCATCCCATGTTGGTCACCAACCCAGGGATAACCATTACAACACCAACGTCCCATCAAGGACCACCATTCCGACGCCAATCTCACTAAAAGTTCTCCGCCCACAGGCGTTACTCTTCCATCTTGTCTCATCACATCCTACGCCTCAATTAATCCAAGTGGACACCTGCCAATCCCGATTCCGCCCTCACCACAGAGCCACGGGACACCACCGGAACAAATCATGGCACACGTCTCCAAGGGAGGAAAGTGCCATCCAATATCACTGCAACCTGGTTGCCAACGCCGCAACCAATGCACCCTGGGTCCCCAACGATACACATCTTACCGTGGTCGACTACGAGACTAGCCTTACCAGTCACTCGCAGCTACCAACAGGAGCCCACAACCTACCAGAGATCACTTCTTCAAAGAGGATCTAATCCGAGGACACAACCTCCAATGCAAGTCGGGCACCAAGCCACCAACTTTGACCAACACGTCCTCAATCACCGTCAGGCGACATCCTCAATAACCCCTTTCGGGTCACGCCGACACCTGACATGGCTTCCATTACAGGAACATGGTACTCATGCAGCACACTTGCCAACACATTTCCCCAACACACCATCCTGCCAGTGCCAAAAACCACAACACCTCGAGCAACGGCACGGCAACAACACGTCTCACACAGAGGAACCAATCCTCACATGCTCAACGTAAACTCAAGAATCCGCCCGTAGCAACCAACGCTACGATCCTGAACCAGTGGGTTATGAGCCCACCATGCTTCCGCTGCACACTCTGATCCACACGCGCACAGCCAAGAATGTGAACACCGCCCAACCAACACTCGTCCTTCCGGAATAGCGCCAACGCCCTTACACGCCAGGGGAAATGGGGACAACTCTCACAGGCAACCACCATGCCAAAACGCGGAACTCGTCTCGCACGGACTTCATGGCACACGAGGCCAACCAATCCGAACACGCAATGCAAGATGACGAACCTTAGCCAAACACAATTTCTCCAACCAAAGGAGAAATCGATTACTCCTCCGACCAATCAGAGAAATATCCACGCTCGACATGACCTTAAACCTTGCGCATGCTGGGAACAACACCAAGAAAACCATTACCTCATCAGGTCAGTGCCTCTGACACACTCAGCAAGTGTCACGTCGGACCACAATCACAACATCTCTTGATTCACCACCGTTGCAATTCCGCGACTGCAACACGCCACGCCAAGAGCTGCAACACGAGCCATAACCGAGAACCGTGAACGCCCATCCTCGAGTCCCGAAACTCACCGCGGAACCTTCACAACTCAAACCAAATCCAGGGAGAACACAACCTATTCGCACGCAAGAGCGCATGAGCAAGAACTTACTGGGACACCACAGCCCAATCCTGCCTCGAAATCCGTAAAAACAATCGGGACCGACATGTCATTTCTGACGCCACAGAGCATGACAAGAACATTGGCTCGACAATCAGCAACTCACCGAGAAGATCCTCCACTCACCTGAGCACACGTCTCGATCAGAGCACCCTCTCTGCCACCTCAAATCACAACCTTAACACCTCAGGGGCTGGATAACCTCAAGCTAAAGTGGCCAAACTCGACAACAACTCCCTCAGAGCACGCTCACGGCCACTTAACCACAACAAATCCGCGCCAGCCACCTGACCTTGCTGCAGAAATCTCGAACGTAGCACCGCAGCAACGCACCTACTGGCAACCTCTGCCCAACGCAGCACAACCGGGATCACCACCAATGAGGGAGAAAGCTCTCGACCTCGATCCCTAGATCCCACGCAGTCACGAAAGCCACGAACAGCAACCGCCTTCTGTGGACGCACTAAAATTCGCTTACTCAGGTAGTTCATCTAGTAAGTGCGTGGGCGTGCCAGTCACGAAGTGACAATTTATTCGGGCTCCGAAGAGCCCATGGTGCGCTCGATCTGACTCGGTCAGACGATTGTGTGGTTCGTGTCGGGACCAAAACCCGCCGCGCCATAAAGGT
Source organism: Amorphophallus konjac (assembly GCA_022559845.1). Taxonomy (NCBI): domain Eukaryota; kingdom Viridiplantae; phylum Streptophyta; class Magnoliopsida; order Alismatales; family Araceae; genus Amorphophallus; species Amorphophallus konjac. The sequence continues at coordinate 462,474,017 of CM040121.1, read as the reverse complement.
CACGGCGTCATTTACACCCCCCATACGAGGGAACACCCTTGATTAATCATCGGGATTCAGGGCCTCATTGCCAAGAAATCAATTGCATGGAAGGTCTATTACGAGGCATTGAAATCCTCGCGCGAGGGCGAGAAGAAAACCATTCGCGGTCATGTCAGTCGTGTACTGACCATTTAATGTTCGGACGAATGTCCTGCTCGAGAAGATCGCGGTTGTCGCGGGGAAAACCGGAACGCATGTATGCCGAGGTACGACAAATCTATTGTTCGGAAGAGCGGAGAACGTTCGGCTGAGCCTCGGCTAGAGCGGTCAAAAACCAGTAAATCTGTTGGCCCGGTGTAGGAGCAAGCTGCGACCATACTGCGGTGGGCCCCCCGCGGTCGAAACAAGACTTGCATGAGCGTCATTAATATTTTCGGTGCAAAGGGGTAACGAGGGAATATCTCTTGAATCGGCTGGAAAGCCCTATGTCTAGGGAAGCGGACGTTTGAAACGTATCGGTCATTCAGGAGACCGTTTAATATTCGGACAGGTGTCCGGCTTGAGAATATCGTAATCATCGCGGGAGGACCTGGGACATATGTATGCCGGGATACGGCGAACATATATTATTCCAAGACACTGGAGACGTTCGGTTAAATCTCGGCTAGTGTAGCAGGACGCTAGTGGATTTATTAGCCCGGTGCGAGATCGAGTCAGGACCATACCGGGGGCGCCTCCCGTGGTCCGAACGAGGCTCGCGCGGGCATCATTAATATTTCCGGTGCCGGAGGGCAACGGGGAAGAGTCTCGGGACTAGACTCCAAAAACCGAAAACGAGTTCAAAGGGAGCGAGCTGCAGGCCGGGGATATAAGCCAGACGATGACCATAATCGGGACGGACCCGAGGTCTAAGCGTGGCCCACGGGGGCCTTATTGATATTCCCGTACAAAGGGTCCGGGGATGACGAGAGCCTTCTCGTTCTATTCAAATTTTGTCGGTCACTCATGGACCACTTTATGTTCGGACAAAGGTCCGTATTGAAGGTACGACGCAAACAGAAGCAAACCCGTACAAACGTGTGCCGAATTTACGGTAATCTCAATGAAAGAGCGGGAACGAATCCCAGCGTGGACGAGTCCGGTTTGACGAACTATCGGCCCAGAGCAATGTCGGATTACGGCCATATTAGGATGGTTCCCAAGGTCCGAGCCCGACTTGGAGGGGCGGCGTTAATGTTCTCTTTATACCGAGTCTTGAGGAGGACGGGGCTGCAAAGTGGATCTCATCGTTTTATTATTATTCAAATTTTTACCATTATTATTTGTTAGTTTATATACATATTGATTGAGTTTGTTATTACTGTTTGTTTATTTATTATTGTTATTGTTGGGTTTATTATTACAATTTATTCATTTTTATTATCATTTATTTGCTTATCACTTTTTGCTGAGTTTGTTATTATTATTTCTTTATTTTGTTATCATTTATTTATTTATCATTCTTGTTGAGTTTGTTATTATTGTAATTATTTTTATTTTAGTATCATTATTCGTTTATTTATTATGCTTTCTTTTAGCTTATTATCCTTATTATTATCATTGTTTATTATGCCGGGAGCGTGCCGTTAAAGGGGGAAGGGTGTACCGCTGGAGGTTGGAGGCTGTACCACTGGAGGGTTGAAGGCTGTACCGCTGAGGGTTTGAGGCTGTACCGCTGAGGGTTTGAGGCTGAAGTTTAAGCATGCATGGGGCAAAGTCTATGCACGATGAATGAATGCATGGACATTCCTATTGGAGAATGTTCAGACTTGTGATGATGCAGCAACGGGAGTTGTATGGACTTGGTACCAAAGTATGCACGACGAATGACTTTGAATGTGTAGACTTGATACCACGTGGATGTACAGACTTGTGCAGACTTGCTAGCATGCGGATGTAAAGACTTGTGTGTTATGCAACAGACAATGTATAGACTTTGTATATGCACATGAGACGCTGCATGAGACGATGCAATGAATGTATAGACTTAGCAGGGAGATGCACACGATGTATAGACTTGTTCAATGATGCACACACATAGTGGCAATGTATAGACTTTGCATATGCATGAGACGCTGAGTGAGACGGATGGATGTACAGACTTGCTGTGTGTAATGCATGCGATGTATAGACTTGATAGCATGAGACGCTGAGTGAGACGGATGGATGTATAGACTTGCTGTGTGTAATGCATGCGATGTATAGACTTGATAGCATGAGACGCTGAGTGAGACGGATCGATGTACAGACTTGAAGAAATATCAACAGATGAATGTATAGATTTTGCTGAGGGATGCACACATGCAAAATGACCATGAATGAACAGACTAAGCCAACCAACCGTAGAGTGTACAGACTTTGCTGAGGGTGTACCGCTGAAGGAGGGTTCAGGGGAGGTTTTCCTCTCTCATGGATGCACATGAGGGGTTTTCTTTTGGTTTTCTTTTATTCTCGAAATGCAAATGAAGGGGGGAGTTTCTTTTATTCATGAAACGCATGTGGGGAATTTGTTTTGTTTTTATTTTTATTCTTGAAGTGCAGGTCATTAGCTTTTTTCATTCATGGAATACGTTTGCAGAATTTCTTTTGTTCGTTAATCCCTTCTTTTATTCATGCAATGCACGCGAGAAAGGTTAATTAGGTTTCTTCTTTGTTCACGCAGCTTGCAGAAATGTCTTATTGTTTCTCTCATTTCTTTGTTGCTTTCTTTTTGTCTTTTGACTTGTTGTTATCATTGCTGGCAAAAATTTGGCAGCATCTCCCCTTGGCCAGAGATGGAAGGGGATAACAAGGGACGTGCCCACAAGGAGTGGCATGACCCAACAATTGAGGTGGGCGCCAGAGGCAGCAGCACCTTGGAGAAACTTCGGGAAAACCCGGGAGAAACCAATGAGTATGACACACGATCAGCAGGGGGGGTGTGTTGGGAGCTCATGACTACGGTGCTAACACTGGGGAGGCCATGGTTGGACGCAAACGACCTGACTATTAGGAGAGGTAAGCAGAGCAAATGATGAAGGGAAAGGAACCGCGGAGAAGAAATGCAACGGAGAAGGAAACCAATGTGCAACCTAGGGCAACGACGCCACAAACGCTGGAAGGGAGGCCGAGCATGACACAGCAAGATAGGAAGATGGCTCTAACAATCTCTTCTTTTATTCATGCAGCCCCGAGGGGGCTAATACATCATGGTAAGCAACGAACAAAAAAAAAGGGGAATGGAAAGAAACAAAAGAAGATACGATGGGGAGGGGAACGGGGCACTAGCTCCTCCCCTCCCATCGTTCACTCTCTTCTCTCTTCTATTCTTTCTTCTCTCTTCTCTCTGCACTCAGACGGTGGTGATGGAGCAGCACCGGAGGGCCAGAGCCTCTCCTCTTCTTCTTCTTCTTCTTCTTCTTCTGCCCTCTGTCTCCTGTGAAGGGCCAGCCAGTCAGCCAGAGCCCCAGAGTGGGGGGGCGAGAGAGATATATATATCTCTCTCGGCGTTGACATCCGTTGACTAGGGGGAGCAACGAGGATTGGTCCCCAGTCTTGTCCCTGAGCAGAGGGGGGTGCCTGCGTGTCTTCACAGGGCTGGCTGAGGTTGACTGTGTTGTGCGCCGAGGGTCACACGCAATGACCAACGTGTCTGTCTGTCTCTTTCTCTCTCTTTTTTCTGCTCGCAGCGAGAGGGTATATGTTTATCCGGTGGCGTTGACAAAGCCGCTGGCGTCCGAGGTTGACCGGTCTACCATCAACAGGCCTTCCCATGAATCACGGGTTGACGCGCAGGCAAGGTTAGCTGTCTCCAAGGTTGACTGGGCTGCGCGCCAATGATCCCACGCAATGACCAGCGTGTTTGCCGTCGGTTGGTGCCGGTCCAAAGGGTGGGACGCTGCAACGGGTGAAGAAGACGTAGCGCTGTGCCGTTGGAGGCTTGGAAAACCGTGCCGCTGAAGAGACTTGCAAGTGTGCCGCTGGGAGGGGCCAAGGTTGTGCCGCTGGGAACCTGCAAAGATGTGCTGCTAAAGAGCCTTGCAGGGGTGTACCGCTGGGGGTTCCGCAGGGTGTGCCATTGAAGGCGTTGAGGGGTGTGCCGTTGGGAGGCTTTAGCAGGGTGTGCCATTGAAGGCGTTAAGGTGTGCCGTTGGGAGGCACCAAAGGGGTTTCCTTTTCTTCTTTTCTTCTTCTCATATTCTCTTCTCTTTTCTCCTCCTTTTATTCCTCTGCACGTAAACATGGGGTGAGAATTTTTTTTTGTCCACAAATCCCCCCAGTCGCAGACAGCGCGAGAGAGGGACGAGAGAGCGGGGCCTGCGGGTGTAGCCCAGCTGAGCGATATATCAACATGATGGGGAGAGCAGGCCCACGAGAACCAAAGTCTGTAAAGCAGGTCAGGCGGGCCAAAGGACGTTGGAAGGCGAGCCACGAGGGCGGAGAGAATGGTTTGTTTAATCAATGACTTGGACGGGAGGTCCAAATCAGAGGGGATATTCACCGCCCGAAGGGACGGAGAGAAGAGTTTGTTTAATCAATGACCCGGATGGGAAGTCCAAGTCAAAGGGATATTCGTCACCCGAGGGGGCGGAGATAAGAGTTCATTCATTCCAAAGGAATATCCGTCACTCGAAGGGATGGAGGGAAGAGTTTGTTGATTCAAAAGGAGTGTTCGTCGCCCAAAGGGATGGAGGGAAGAGCTCGTTGATTCAACGGTCTGGACGGAAGGTCCGAATCGGATGGGTTATTCGTCACCCGAAGGGACGGAAGGAGAGATCGTTCCTTTAAACGAGGTATTCATCGCCCGAGGAGACGGAGAGAAGAATTCATTCCTTTAATGATCTGGACGGCAGGTCCAAACCAAAAGAGGTGATGTTCGTCGCCGAAGGGGAACGGAGAGATGGTCAAGTCATTGACACGGGCTAGTGTCAACACAGGGAAAGCGGGTTGATTCCTCACTCGAACAGCGGGCTCGGGCCAAGGTCGGACGATGTTTTGTTCTTTGATGCGCCGGGGGTACCAGCTGTATGACGGGTCTTTTATTTCTTTGGCTGGACGAAAGGTTCGAACCAGAGTGGAAAGAATTCTTTTTAGTTCTCTAGCCGGCTGGAGGATCCGATCTAGATTAGAAGGGTCTTTTTGTTCTCTAGCCAGACAGAAGGTCCGATCTAGAGTGAAAAGTCTTTTTGCTCTCTAGTTGGATGGAAGGTCCGAACCAAAGTGAGATGGTGTTTCGTTCTCTAGTCGGACGGGAGGTCCGATCTAGAGTGAAGAGAATCCGATGTTCTTTCAATGCGTCGGGAGTACTGGCTACGAAATCCGAACCCGAGAAAGTGGACCGCAAGGGCCAGAATCGGTGTTGCAGAAGTAGGCCGTGAAGATCGAAATCGGGGAAGCGGGCTACAAGAGCCGCAATCGGGAAGTTGGCTGCAAAAGCCAAAATTGGGGAGCAGGCTACGAGAGCCCAAATTGAGGAAGTGGATTACGGAAGCCACAATCGGGAAGCTGGCTACAAAGTCGAAGGGAAGCGGGCTGCAAGAGCTGAGGTTGTGAAGAAGGCTGCAAGAGTCGAGATTTAAGGGAAGCAGGCTACGAGAGCCAAAAACGAGAAGTGGCCTGCAAAGAGCCGAAGTTGAGAAGTGGGCTGCGAAGAGCCGAAGTTAAAAAGTGGGCTGTGAAGAGCCGAAGTTGGGGAAGCGGGCCGCCAGAGCCGAAGTTAGGGAAGTGGGCCGCCAGAGCCAAAGTTGAGAAATTAACAAGCCGCGAGGGCAGAAAATAGGCCATGGGGGTCAAGATTGGGCTCCATGAGCCAAAATTGGGAAGGCAGGCTGCTATAACCAAAATTGAGCTTATATATATATATATAATTATTATTATTTATTTCTTTATTCAGGCATGTAAGCATTCGTCAACAGGTATAACATAAGTACACATAAGGTAGCTCCCTCTATAGGGGATGGGATAGGGACATCGCCCATAATTCACAACACGGTGCGGGCCACGAGGCACAACTAAGAGGTGGTGCACCCGTCAAGAGGATATCGCATGTCTTGCATGCATAGCTTAAATTCACGCATTTCACCCGAGGCAATTCTCTGTGGCATGGCAGTGCAAAAGTGTGAACAAAGGACCCTAACCATAGGGATATGCAGGTTTTCCTAGTGACACTCGAGGATCACTCTAGTGTCTACACATCAATCTCAGGCTTTCGACTTTCGGTAGCTTCACACAGCCCCCATCTGTTTATTTTGGTAGCAGATTTCACCATTCGACGTGAGTCTCCTCATGTGTCTCAATGGGGATTCCCGTCTACTAGGATTCGTCCTTATTGTGATTTGCTTCACCATTTCGCGCGAGTCTCCTCATTTATTTCAGTGGGGATTCTCGGCTACTCGGATCCGCGCTTCTCTCTCTCTTTTTTTTTCTTTTTTTTCTTTTTACAGTGGGGGTAGGCAGCTTTTTCCTCACGATTACCTTTCACGCGAGTGCAGGAATTCAAGTCTCCGTAGAGTGCTAAAAAGAAATTCGGGCAATCCCTATGGTTGAAAGCTATTGAACGCGTTAAGTGCTAAGTGTGGGAGCGTTGCCTCAGGTTTATTTTGTGAGGTGGGCTTAGCAATTTCGCCATGACTCTTCCCCTTGACGTGCGCACCCGCCATAATTGGGTTTCCTTCGAGCGTACGCCGTGACACACGCGCATCCGGAATCGGGGCATTATTATTTAGCAAGGAAACAAGGTCCTAGAAATTTTCAAGGAGGTGCATTATTCTATATTAAGCAACCATGCAAGCGGGGTAGCCAAGCAATTCTCTTCTTCTTCTTCTTTTTTTTTGCATAAGAACTTATTGTCGTTACGCATAAGTGTAATGGTAATAAAAGTATTAGGGAAGCAGACCACGGAGGGCCGAAAGGACATTAGGGAAGGGGGCTATAGAAGCCGAGGGACATTGGGGAGGCGGGCCATAAGGGCCAAAAGGAGGCAGGCTGCGAGAGCCCAAGTTGGGAAGTGGGCTATAAAAGCCAGAATTGGGGAGCAGGCCACAGAGGCCAAAGGGGAAGCAGGCCACGAGAGCCAAAGTTGAGAAGCAGGCTATAAAAGCCAAAGGGAAGTAGGCTGCAAGAGCCAAAGTTGGGAAGCAGGCCGTGAAGACCGAATTCTGGGAAGCAGGCTATAAAAGCCAAGGGTATTGGGAAGCGGGCTTCAAGAGCTGAAGTTCTGAGCAGTAGGCTACAAGAGCCAAGATTGGGAAGCAGGCTACAGGAGCCAGAGTTAGGAGGCAGGCATTAAATCCAACAGATATCAGAAAGCGCGGTGGGACAGATGGATTAATCCTAATAGTGGGCCTTGGCCGAAAATAGCTAAGTCAGAAGATGTTGGATAGTGGGCCGTGGAAGGCCGAAGGCATATTAGGGTAGCAGGCTACAAAGCCAAAGGGATGTCAAAAACAAGCCATGAAAGGCCGAAGGGTAGTGGGGAAGGGTAGGATGTTCGTCGGCTTGGATGGAAGGTCGTGACGCCGACTTCATGAAGATTGTTTTTTTTTTGTTCTCTGGCCCGAGGGAGGATCCGAACCAAAGTGAAAGGTTAATTCTTTATTCCCTGACCGGGGAAGGACCCGAACCAAAGTGAAGGGTTGATTCTTTAATCTCTGGCTGGGGAAGGATCCAAGCCAAAGTGAAAGGTCGATTCTTTAATTCTCTGGCCGGGGCAGGACCCGAACCAAAGTGAAGGGTTGATTCTTTATTCTCTGGCCGGGGAAGGATCCAAGCCAAAGTGAAAGGTTGATTCTTTATTCTCTGGCCGGGGAAGGACCCGAACCAAAGTGAAAGGTTAATTCTTTATTCTCTGGCTGGGGAAGGACCCGAACCAAAGTGAAGGGTTGATTCTTTAATCTCTGGCCGGGGAAGGATCCAAGCCAAAGTGAAAGGTTGATTCTTTATTCTCTGGCCGGGGAAGGACCCGAACCAAAGTGAAAGGTTGATTCTTTATTCTCTGGCCGGGAAAGGATCCAAGCCAAAGTGAAAGGTTAATTCTTTATTCTCTGGCCGGGGAAGGATCCAAGCCAAAGTGAAGGGTTGATTCTTTATTCTCTGGCCGGGGAAGGACCCGAACCAAAGTGAAGGGTTGATTCTTTATTCTCTGGCCGGGGAAGGATCCAAGCCAAAGTGAAAGGTTTATTCTTTAATTCTCTAGCCGGGGAAGGACCCGAACCGGAGTGAAAGGTTGATTCTGTTGGGTGGCCAAAGGCCGCAGGTGGAGTTGCTTGTTGGCTTGACATCGGTCGGCTTAATGCCCCGTCGGTGGAATGCTTTGTTGGTTTAACGCCCCGTCGGCGGAAGGTTTAGTCAGTTTAACGCCCTGATGGCGGAACATCTGTCGGCTCGAAGCCCCGATGGCTAAATATCTGTCGGATTGAAGCCCCAATGGCTGAATATCTGTCGGATTGAAGTCCCGATGGCTGAATATCTGTCGGCTTGAAGCCCCGATGGCTAAACATCTATCGGATTGAAGCCCCGATGGCTGAATATCTGTCGGATTAAAGCCCCGATGGCTGAATATCTGTCGGCTTGAAGCCCCGATGGCTGAATATCTGTCGGATTGAAGCCCCGATGGCTGAATATCTGTCGACTTGAAGCCCCGATGGCTGAACATCTATCGGATTGAAGCCCCGATGGCTGAATATCTATTGGATTGAAACCTCGATGGCTGAATATCTGTCGGCTTGAAGCCCCGATGGCTAAATATCTATCGGATTGAAGCCCCGATGGCTGAATATCTGTCGACTTGAAGCCCCGATGGCTGAATATTTTTCGGTTCAACGCCCCATCGGCGGAATGCTGATTGGTTTCTATTTGTTGGATGGCTGAAGGTCGGAGGTAAAAGTTCGCCTCATGACTCTTCTTTCTCTTCTCCTCTTCTTCTTTTGCGTGGAAAGGCAGGTGCAAAGACCATGTCTGTCTCTTGTTTGTTCTTTTTTTTTCCATGTAGAGAGGCGGGTTCGAAGGCCACGTCTGCCTCATGTCTCTTTTTTCTCTTCTTCTTTCCTTTTGTGTGATAAGGCGAGCTTGGAGACCACGTTTGCCTCATGCGTGTCTTTTTCTTTATTCTGCTCATATTTTCTCATTAATGCCTCCGCACTGGAGTGTATTTCTCTTAATGTGCCCCCAGGTTGGGGTGTAGCTTTATTTGGTACGCGTCCCCCTGAGGGGTGTGTTCTGCCTCTTCGCTTCTGTGCCCCCATGGTGGGGCGTATTTTTTATGGCTTCTATGCCCCCAGACCAGGGTGTGTTTCTTCTTCAAATGCCCCCAAGGCGGGGTGTAGCACTCTTCAAATGCCCTCATAGTGGGGTAGGTGCTTCTGCTTCTTATGCGCCAAGGGCGGAGTGTGTTTCTTTTTTTTGTGCTCCCAGAGTGGGGTAGGTGCTTCTACTTCTTATGCGCCAAGGGCGGAGTATGTTTCTTTTTTTTTGTGCTCCCAGGCTGGGGTAGAGGCTTCTGCTTCTTATGCACCAAGGGCGGAGTGTGTTTCTTTTTTTTGTGCCCCTAAATCAGGGTTTGTTCTTTGTGACTTCTATGCCCCCGGGGACGAGGTGTTCTCCTTCTTCAAATGCCCCAAAGCCCGGGTGTGCTCCTTCTTCAAATTCCCCAAAGCTGGGGTTTATTCTTTTGCTTCTTATGTCCCCGGGGATGAGGTGTATCTTCTGCTTATCATGTCCCCAGAGTGGGGTATGTTTGGCTTCCGGTGCACCCAAGGCTGGATGCGTTGTTATTGTTGTTGTTTTTTTTAGCTCGGGGTATGACTTCTTGCTTCTCATGTCCCTAAGTCGGGGTGGATCCTTGCTTCTTATGTCCCCATATCGGGGTGAATTCCTCTGGTTCTTGAGCCCTCCCAGGGCGGAGTGTATCTCTCTTCACATGCCCCCGACACGGGGTATATCTCTTGCTTCTCATGCCCTCATTGTGGGGTGTAGTTCTTCTTCAAATGCCCCAAGGCCGGGGTATGCCGCTCTTCATATGCTCCCATGTCGGGATGTATGTCTCTTTGCTCCTGTGCCCCGACGCGGGGTATGCTTCTTTTATGGCCTCTATGCCCCCGGGCGGGGTGTACTCTTTATGGCTTCTATGCCCCCCATGGCGGGGTATATGTTTCTTATTCAAATCCCCTTAAGCCGGGGTGTAACTTTTGCTTCATGCGCCCCCGAGTCGGGGTGGATTCTCTTCATGTGCCCCCAGGCTAGGGCGGATTCTCTTCATATGCCCCCAAGGCGGGGTGCTTCTTTCTTTGAGTGTCCCAGGCCGGGGTGAATCCTTTTCTTCTTATGCTCCCAAGGCGGGATGTAACTTCTTCAAATGCCCCTAGCCGGGACATATTCTTTATGGTTTCTGTGCCCCTGGGGGGGGTATGTTTCTTCTTCAAATGCCCCCAAACTGGGGTGTATTCTTTTACTTTCTATGCCCCAGAGCGGGGTGGATTCTTCTTCTTCTACCCTGACACACCGGGGGATGTTTGCTTCTTATGCACCCAGGGTGGGGTGTATTATTGCTTATAACGCCCCCAAGGTGGGGTGTAATTCTTGCTTCTTATGCCCCCGAGGCGGGGTGAACTCTTCTTTTTTTTTTGCTTATGTTCTCCCATATCGGGGTGTATTCCTTTCTTCATATGCTCCTAAGCTGGGTGGATCCTCTTTTCTTCTTATGCTCCCAAGGTGGGATGTAGCTTTTTCAAATACCCCTAGGTCGGGGTGGACTTCTCTTCATATGCCCCTGAATCAGGGTGTGTTCATTATAAATTCTTGGCCCTCAAGGCACAGTATGCTTCTTCTTCAAATACCCCTAGGCCGGGGTGGACTTCTCTTCATATGCCCCTGAATCAGGGCGTGTTCTTTATAGCTTCTAGGCCCTCAAGGCGAGGTATGCTTATCTTCAAATACCCCTAAGACGGGGGTGTGATTCTTGACTTCATATGCCCTCAAGGCGGGATGTATTCTTCTGCTTCCTCTGCCCCAGAGTGGGGTGTACTTCTTTTTGTATTCCCATAAGCCAGGGTACATTCTTTTCGCTTCATGTGCCCCCAGGGTGGAGTGCGCCTTCCGCTTCTTATGCCCCCGGGATGGAGTGTATTCTCTTCATATGCCCCGGGCACGGGGGTGTATCTTTGTTGCCCGTTGTGCCCCCAAAGGGAGGTGTATTTCTCTTCATGTGCCCCGGACACCGGGTGTATCTTTGCTTTTTTTTTTTATGCCCCCGAGGGGGGATTCTTCTTCTTCTGCCCCGACACACTGGGGAATGTTTGCCTCTTGTGCACCCAAAGTGGGATGTGTTCTCGATGGCTCCTGTGCCCCCGTTGGTGGGATGTATACTTTTTCTTCAGATTCCCCTAAGGCGGGGTGTATTCTCTGTTGCTTCAAGTACCCCCGAGTCGGGGTGGATTCTCTTCATGTGCCCCCATGGCGGGGTGTACTCTCTTTATGTGCCCCCGGGAGCGGGGTGTGGTTCTTTCTTCGAGTGTCCCCAGGTCGGGGTGTCTTTCTTCTTTAAATACCCCTAAGCCGGGGCGTATTCTTTATGACCTTTATGTCCCCAGGTGGGGTATGTTTCTTCTTCAAATACCCCTAAGATGGGGTGGCCTCTTTTCTTCTTATGCTCCCAAGACAGGATGTGCTTCTTCGAGTGCCCCTGAGCCGAGGCGTGTTCTTTACGGCTTCTATGTCCCCAGGCGGGATATGTTTCTTCTTCTGATGTCCCTAAGTCAGGGTTTGCTTCTTTCTTTGTGTGCCCCTGGGCCGGGGTGAATTCTTGTTTCTTACTCCCCATGGCGGGGTATGGTCTTTGCTTCTTATGCCCTCATGACGAGGTGGATACATACTTCATGTGCCCCCCATATCGGGGTATATTTCTTCCTCGAATACCCCTAAGCCGGGGTGTGTGTTCTGCTTCTTATGCCCCAGAGCGGGGTATGCTTCTCTTCAGATGCCCCCAAGCCGGGGTGTGTTCTTTTGCTTTTTATGCCCCTAGATCGGGGTGAAAATATGTTGCTTCTTATGCCCCCCCCCCCCCCCGAGGTGGAATGTATGCTGCTTCTTATATCCCCATGGCGGGGTGGATCCTGTTGTTTCTTATGCCCCTAAGCCGGGGTGTGTCTTATGCTTCTTATGCCCCCAGAGTGGGGTATAGTTCCTCTTGCTTCTGACGCCCCCAGGCCGGGGTGGGTTCTTCCTCTTTGCTTCTCATGCCCCCATGGCGGGGTGTATTTGCTTTTTGTGCACTCCGGGCGAAGCGTGTACTTCTCTCCATGTGCCCCCATGGCGGGGTGAATTGTTCTACTTTCTGTGTCCCCCGTAGCGGGATGTATCCTTTTCCCATATGCCCCCATGGCGGGTAGGTTTCTTTTGCTCTTCGTGTCCCCAAGTCAAGGTGTGCTTCTCTCTTTGTGTGCCCCAGGCAGGGTATAGTCTTTGTTCTCATGCCCCCAGATCGGGGTGCTTCTTCTTCAAGTGCCCCTAAGTCAGGGTAGATTTTCCGAGTACCCCTAAGCCGGGGTGAGTTCTTCATGGCCTCCATGGCCCCCGTGACGGGGTAAGTGTTGTGCCCCTTAGGCACAAGCATATGCTATTTTATTTTGATGATAGCAACACAGCGAGAGTATCACAGTGAGTCAGTCATTGTGTTAAGTGTACATGCATTACAGGTGCATTACTACTAGTTACTGCATATGATCTTGCATTTCATTCACTAGCTGAACTGAGCCAGTTCATCAAGTCTATATATTTATGCATCGGTGCATTCATCAGTTGCACGCCATATAGTCTATACACTGCATCGGTGCATTCATCAGTCTGCACAAGTCTATACACTCGCATGATAGCCAGTCTGCTCAAGTCTATACACTCGCATGATAGCAAGTCTGCAAAGTCTATACATCCATTAGCTGATATCTGGCGGCAAGTCTGTACATTGCATCATGTGCTTCATGCAATTGAGTATGCACATTCATTTGGCATGTCAGTGCATCCATTTGTAATGATCATAGCTTTGCATTCACAAAGTCTGTACATGCTCACACATGTTGCATATGCAAAGTCTATACATTGTCTGTTGCATAACACATAAGTCTATACATGATGCACTCAGGCATAAACGTTAGGCACAGCAAGTCTGTACATCGTTTGTGCTTGCACGAGCTGAAGTTTACACAGTGTCTTGCTGCACGCATTTGAAGTCTGTACATCGTGCATCCGTTGATTCAAAGTCTGTACAGCCTGTGTGCTTTATAACGCCAAGTCTATACATGCACCGTCTCATTTAGCGTCTCATGCTAAGTCTATACATCGTCTGTCTGCACACACAAGTCTATACACTCTTTGCATTTCTGCGTCTCATGTTGCGTCTCACTTGAGCATTTAAAGTCCATACATTGCCTGGCACATTCACTCAAAGTCTGTACAGCCTTCCGTCTCATGTTGCGTCTCACGGTGTGTCTCACATAGCGCTCAAGTCTATACATTGCATCGTCTCTCAAAGTATGTACAGCTGTGTGAGCATCAAGTCAGTGCTTGTTAAGCTGTGTCTCATTTAGCGTCTCTGTGCGTTCAAGTCTATACATTCTTTGAACGTCTCATTCAGTGTGCATGTTGTGTCTCACTCAGCGTCTCATCAGTTCAAAGTCCATACAGTGTCATAATGCAAGCACTTCCATGAAGTCTATACATTCGTTGCAGTCTGTGCATAGTTGCATCATTAAGTCCGTGCATCCATTTCTAATGTACATACTTTGCTTGATGCATTCATCTTCAATGTACACACTTTGTTAAATGCAGTCTACATTACATCCCTAAATGTCTGAATACTCTTAGGTGAAGTCTGTACACACTTCAGGTGGCAAGTATGTACATCGTCACTGTTGTTGCACGCGTTCAAAGTCCATACCCTGCCTTGTAGTATGCACGCACACACAAAGTCTATACATTGCTTCATGCATTGCACGAAGTCTGCACATTATGTGTTGCTATGCTCTAGATGTGCATTTACTCTGAATATATATACTTATGCATAATGTCTGTTATTACAGAGATGCTGCTCGAGGAGGTTAATGATGCACGTGATCCAAGAATAGAAGATGGCCCTGATCGTGACACGTGGAACCACTGTGCTGAAGTGCTGCCACGTGGACTGAGGCCTTTGGGCGGGAAATGTGGAGGACACACGCCCTAGCTGCTGCTATATATATGAAGCTCCTTCCTCAGGAGAAGTCTGATCAAAGCTGTGAGAGCGGGACATTGCACCACGGATTTGGACCCTCCTAGAGTCGGGCGGGATGTCGGCCTCCTTCTTGTTCTCTTCGTCGGCGATGCTGGCCAACCTTCCTTTTTTGTCCTTTCTTTTCTTCCCCTTTTTTGGTATGATAGACCAAGGTGGGTGTGCAGGAGAGCGCTCACCCCCTCAGGGAGGGGATGAGTGGTTCGCTCCACCGCATCAATCCCACAGTGGTAATCATTATTCAGCACGGGTGTCGACGGATATGGCCGTACAACCCTCTCTCGCAAATTCTTTCTCTTCCTTTCCTGCTTCTTTCTTTCCTTTTTTTTTTCTTAAGGAAAGGGGGTTTGATTTCCCCTCTCTTCTTCTCAGCAGCCTTCATGATTCCTGGAAGTCCTGGAAGCTGTAGGTGCCTCGGAATAGCATCTTCGAGGCAACAAAGATAAATTTGCTTAGTCCGACTTTTCTCCCCATAGGGCTGGGGAAGAGAGTACCTGCAATTCATCAAAATAGGCAAACAACGTTTATTAGGAAAAAAATGAGGCCCTGAATCCTGGCGAAGAGATGAAGGGTGATTTCGGGTCCCACCGGGCGTGCCAGACTTGTGGACGCACTAAAATTCGCTTATTCAGGTAGTTCATCTAGTAAGTGCGTGGGCATGCCAGTCACGAAGTGACAATTTATTCGGGCTCCGAAGAGCCCATGGTGCACTCGATCTGACTCGGTCAGACGATTGTGTGGTTCGTGTTGGGACCAAAACCCGCCGCACAATAAAGGTCACGGCGTCATTTACACCCCCCATACGAGGGAACACCCTTGATTAATCGCCGGGATTCAGGGCCTCATGGCTAAGAAATCAATTGCATGGAAGGTCTATTATGAGGTATTGAAATCCTCGCGCGAGGGCGATAAGAAAACCATTCGCGGTCATGTCAGTCGTGTACTGACCATTTAATGTTCGGACGAATGTCCTGCTCGAGAAGATCGCGGTTGTCGCGGGGAAAACCGGAACGCATGTATGCCGAGGTACGGCAAATCTATTGTTCGGAAGAGCGGAGAACGTTCGGCTGAGCCTCGGCTAGAGCGGTCAAAAACTAGTAAATCTGTTGGCCCGGTGCAAGAGCAAGCTGTGACCATACTGCGGTGGCCCCCCCGCGGTCAAAACAAGACTTGCTTGAGTGTCATTAATATTTCCGGTGCAAAGGGGCAACGAGGGAATATCCCTTGAATCGGCTGGAAAGCCCTATGTCTAGGGAAGCATACGTTCGAAACGTATCGGTCATTCAGGAGACCGTTTAATATTCGGACGGGTGTCCGGCTTGAGAATATCGTAATCGTCGCGGGAGGACCTGGGACATATGTATGCCGAGATACGGCGAACATATATTATTCCGAGACACTGGAGACGTTCGGTTAAATCTCGGCTAGTGTAGCAGGAAGCTAGTGGATTTATTATCCCGGTGCGAGATCGAGTCAGGACCATACCGGGGGTGCCTCCCGTGGTCCGAACGAGGCTCGCGCGGGCATCATTAATATTTCCGGTGCCGGAGGGCAACGGGGAAGAGTCTCGGGACTAGACTCCAAAAACTGAAAATGAGTTCAAAGGGAGCGAGTTGCAGGCCGGGGATATAAGCCAGACGATGACCATAATCGGGACGGACCCGAGGTCTAAGCGTGGCCCACGGGGGCCTTATTGATATTCCCGTACAAAGGGTCCGGGGATGACGAGAGCCTTCTCGTTCTATTCAAATTTTGTCGGTCACTCATGGACCACTTTATGTTCGGACAAAGGTCCGTATTGAAGGTACGACGCAAACAGAAGCAAACCCGTACAAACGTGTGCCGAATTTACGGCAATCTCAATGAAAGAGCGGGAACGAATCCCAGCGTGGACGAGTCCGGTTTGACGAACTATCGGCCCAGAGCAATGTCGGATTACGGCCATATTGGGATGGTTCCCAAGGTCCGAGCCCGACTTGGAGGGGCGGCGTTAATGTTCTCTTTATACCGAGTCTTGAGGAGGACGGGGCTGCAAAGTGGATCTCATCGTTTTATTATTATTTAAATTTTTACCATTATTATTTATTAGTTTATATATATATTGATTGAGTTTGTTATTACTGTTTGTTTATTTATTATTGTTATTGTTGGGTTTATTATTACCATTTATTTATTTTTATTATCATTTATTTGCTTATCACTTTTTGTTGAGTTTGTTATTATTATTTCTTTATTTTTGTTATCATTTATTTATTTATCATTCTTGTTGAGTTTGTTATTATTGTCATTATTTTTATTTTAGTATCATTATTCGTTTATTTATTATGCTTTCTTTTAGCTTATTATCCTTATTATTATCAATGTTTATTATGCCGGGAGCGTGCCGTTAAAGGGGGAAGGGTGTACCGCTGGAGGTTGGAGGCTGTACCGCTGGAGGGTTGAAGGTTGTACCGCTGAGGGTTTGAGGCTGTACCGCTAAGGGTTTGAGGCTAAAGTTTAAGCATGCATGGGGCAAAGTCTATGCACGATGAATGAATGCATGGACATTCCTATTGGAGAATGTTCAGACTTGTGATGATGCAGCAACGGGAGTTGTATGGACTTGGTACCAAAGTATGCACGACGAATGACTTTGAATGTGTAGACTTGATACCACGTGGATGTACTGACTTGTGCAGACTTGCTAGCATGCGGATGTATAGACTTGTGTGTTATCCAACAGACAATGTATAGACTTTGTATATGCACATGAGACGCTGCATGAGACGATGCAATGAATGTATAGACTTAGCAGCGAGATGCACACGATGTATAGACTTGTTCAATGATGCACACACATAGTGGCAATGTATAGACTTTGCATATGCATGAGACGCTGAGTGAGACGGATGGATGTACAGACTTGCTGTGTGTAATGCATGCGATGTATAGACTTGATAGCATGAGACGCTGAGTGAGACGGATGGATGTATAGACTTGCTGTGTGTAATGCATGCGATGTATAGACTTGATAGCATGAGACGCTGAGTGAGACGGACCGATGTATAGACTTAAAGAAATATCAACAGATGAATGTATAGACTTTGCTGAGGGATGCACACATGCAAAATGACCATGAATGAACAGACTAAGCCAACCAACCGTAGAGTGTACAGACTTTGCTGAGGGTGTACCGCTGAAGGAGGGTTCAGGGGAGGTTTTCCTCTCTCATGGACGCATATGAGGGGTTTTCTTTTGGTTTTCTTTTATTCTCGAAATGCAAATGAAGGGGGGGGGTTTCTTTTATTCATGAAACGCATGTGGGGAGTTTGTTTTGGTTTTATTTTTATTCTTGAAGTGCAGGTCATTAGCTTTCTTTCATTCATGGAATACATTTGCAGAGTTTCTTTTGTTCGTTAATCCCTTCTTTTATTCATGCAATGCACGCGAGAAATGTTAATTAGGTTTCTTCTTTGTTCATGCAGCTTGCAGAAATGTCTTATTGTTTCTCTCATTTCTTTGTTGCTTTCTTTTTGTCTTTTGACTTTTTGTTATCATTCCTGGAAAAAATTTGGTAGCATCTCCCCTTGGCCAGAGATGGAAGGGGATAACAAGGGACGTGCCCACAAGGAGTGGCATGACCCAACAATTGAGGTGGGCGCCAGTGGCAGCAGCACCTTGGAGAAACTTCGGGAAAACCCGGGAGAAATCAATGAGTATGACTCACGATCAACAGGGGGGGTGTGTCGGGAGCTCATGACTGCGGTGCTAACACTGGGGAGGCCATGGTTGGACGCAAACGACCTGACTATTAGAGGAGGTAAGCAGAGCAAATGACGAAGGGAAAGGAACCGCGGAGAAGAAATGCAACGGAGAAGGAAACCAACGTGCAACCTAGGGCAACGGCGCCACAAACGCTGGAAGGGAGGCCGAGCATGACACAGCAAGATAGGAAGATGGCTCTAACAATCTCTTCTTTTATTCATGTAGCCCCAAGGGGGCTAATACATCATGGTAAACAACGAACAAAACAAAAAAAGGGGGGAATGGAAAGAAACAAAATAAGATACGATGGGGAGGGGAACGGGGCACTAGCTCCTCCCCTCCCATCGTTCACTCTCTTCTCTCTTCTCTTCTTTCTTCTCTCTTCTCTCTGCACTCAGACGGTGGTGATGGAGCAGCACCGGAGGGCCAGAGCCTCTCCTCCTATTCTTCTTCTTCTGCCCTCTATCTCCTGTGAAGGGCCAGCCAGTCAGCCAGAGCCCCAGAGCGGGGGGGGGCGAGAGAGATATATATATCTCTCCCGGTGTTAACGTCCGTTAACCAGGGGGAGCAACGAGGATTGGTCCCCAATCTTGTCCCCGAGCAGAGGGGGGTGCCTGTGTGTCTTCACAGGGCTGGTTGAGGTTGACTGTGTTGTGCGCCGAGGGTCACACGCAGTGACTAGCGTGTCTGCCCGTCTCTTTCTCTCTCTTTTTTATGCTCGCAGCGAGAGGGTATATGTATATCCGGTGGCATTGACAAAGCCGCTGGCGTCCGAGGTTGACCGGTCTACCATCGACAGGCCTTCCCATGAATCACGGGTCGACACGCAACCAAGGTTAGCTGTCTCCGAGGTTGACTGGGCTGGGTGCCAATGATCCCACGCAATGACCAGCGTGTTTGCCGTCGGTTGGTACCGGTCCAAAGGGTGGGACGCTGCAACGGGTGAAGAAGACGTAGCGCTGTGCCGTTGGAGGCTTGGAACACCGTGCCGCTGAAGAGACTTGCAAGTGTGCCGCTGGGAGGGGCCAAGGTTGTGCCGCTGGGAACCTGCAAAGATGTGCCGCTGAAGAGCCTTGCAGGGGTGTACCGCTGGGGGTTCAGCAGGGTGTGCCATTGAAGGCGTTGAGGGGTGTGCCGTTGGGAGGCTTTAGCAGGGTGTGCCGTTGAAGGCGTTGAGGTGTGCCATTGGGAGGCACCAAAGGGGCTTCCTTTTCTTATTTTCCTCTTCTCATCTTCTCTTCTCTTTTCTCCTCCTTTTATTCCCCTGCACGTAAACATGGGGTGAGAAATTTTGGGTGTCCACACCTTCAAAGTGCCACACAGCGCACTCAAGCTCTCAAGTGAAAAATCAAGCGGAAAACAAACACAAAACCCTAAGCCAGCTGCCGACTGTACTGGACCTTATGGACTCTGATCATTGCAATATCTCAAATTCCTATGTACGTCCACAACCACCGCTCTGATACCAGCTGTGATGACCCAGGATCCGGATATTGGGAAGGCCCGATACCATTCGCCCACGAGCCGGGATGGCTCGGAAGGGCTAAAAGGAGTGTGGAGGTACAGAGAAATAGGAAATAAAATAGGATAATTCAACAATTAACAGAAATAAATAAATAACTACTACAACAGAGTCCAGTCTAATAGAAAGTATAGTCTAAAGTAATAAAATGTACCACATGCCAAGTGAACACTCGGCCCGACGAGCTGGCAACTGAGGACCTCCAAACAGCACCCTCGAACCTCGAGGAAGAACCGCCGCACCTGAAAAGCAGGGATGAGTCTCCAAATAGAGACTCAGTAGGGATCCCGCGGAACCCCAACCGGAAACAACTGCGGTAGCGGAAAGGAAAGCTACAACTATAGTAGGAACAACGAACTGGTGGCCGGTCAAAACTCGGCACTACAGCTACTCCTACTGTATCAGAAAAACACACCCCGATCTCATGGTCGGGACTACTGAACCACACTAGTACCACTTACCGAAGTAAAAACCCACGGCAACCCCGCCGTAGAGACATGTCTCCCAGAACACGGCCAACTTGGACACGCTGTCCAAGGTGCAACCCTGACCACCCAGTCGCGGACACCGCACCAACAAGACGCAACCTCGGTAAAGCTACTAGCACCCTGGCCACTAACTCGGAAACACCAGTCGGTCCAGAAAACCACGTCTCGCAGATGGGAAACGGAACCCGGAAATAGGAGAGTCACGTCTCACGTGACAGGAGTACCTGCCCACCAGAAGCAAGGTCGGATGTGTCCACTGACGTCTTAGACCACGTCTCAGGTGTCCCCCTCGACCCCTAGTGGAACGGGGACACCGTATTAGTAACCACAGAACAAGTGACTAGCTGGGGTCGCACTCATCAGGGCGGGTCAAACCGCCCCCAACCACGTGTGCACACACAGACCGCACGTCCCTGGTCTAGCCCTCTGATTGGTTTTCCCCTCAGCTGGACTCTGGCTACAAGATGTGGGGCCCAACGGAAACCAGTCTAAAAATCATCTCTCGGAGTAGTCTCACTACCACTCCCTGGTGGGACCACTCGCGTGTCGGAAGGCCATGACTAGTGGGGAGTCACTGGTGTGGCCACTCTCTAAGGAGAAACTCCGAGAAACACGTACGCACCCTGTGCGAAAGTCGAGAAGAACCAAGTGGCGATGAGCCACTGGACTCTGGACGATCCTCTAGACTCACTAAATCCAATGGTCCTTGAGTCACAAGACTCGGGGTCTAGACCGTCGTACGTAACAGCACAACACCATTAATCTAGTCTAATCCCTAGGTCTAAAACTACGATAGCATGAATACCAAGGTAGCTCACGAGCCACCGAGACCATTCCCTCGGGAAGGGAACTGAGAAGCCTTCCAGCCCCAGGCTGAACAGCTGGACTCACAGTCCGAGGCCATACATATGGCCCACGCGGAAAACACAGAAGCATGATTCCCAAAGTAGCTCACAAGTCGCCACACCGATTCCCCATCCCAGGGAAAAGAGGGAAACCTCCAGCCCCAGGCTGAACAGCTGGACTCACAGTCCGAGGCCAAACACTTGGTCCACTCAGGAACCATCTTCCAAGAAAACCCATGACATGCGGGGGAACCCCACCGCACGCACACCGATACACGGTGACTCGATCGAGCGTAACACGAAGCCCGAAACATACACACCTATGGGCACGCTAATCAAGGTAACACGATACCTCCAGACACCCTAGAAACATGGACACAGAACTCATGGGGTGTCCGGGACACTCACGGGGCCGATGGTCAACCATTGGGTCACAACCAGGTCGACCAGAGACCAACACAACACGAACTCGGCACGGAGAATCATCTGGCAGTCTAACCTTAGGCCGCCACAGGCTATGGTGGTCCAGCACTGGTCCGCCACATGACTCTAGTGGTCCAACACAGAAGCGCTAGATGAAGAAGCCACGCTGGCTCTGGCACACCCATCCCAGGCCGCCACAGCACTCTAGCGGTCAAGCCTTGGCGCGCTAGAAGCCCTCTGGTGACCGTACCTACGGCCGCTAGAGGCACATGACTCTCGAGGGTCAGAAAGCACGCGACTCGAGAAGCGACGGTCAAAAACGAGGTAGCGGTCTAACCCTAGGCCGCCACACCATCTGGCGGTTTATCGTGCAGCCGCCAGACGACATAGGGGCCTGCTGACAAAACATTGCCCTATGGCGCACCCACCTTGGTCCGCCACAGCATCTGGCGCACCTACCTTGGGTCGCCAAAGGCTCTGGCGGTCTTTGGAAGGACCGTCAAATCATCCCGAGAACGGGACGGCGGGAAACACCCAAAAATCCAAACCACGCCCCCAAACATCCATGGATGAGGGGGAAAACAAGGGGGAAGCTCCCCTAGGACCCTTAGCATGCATCTATAGCCCCGAATCGGGCCGGAACCTCACGAAACGGCGGATCGACGATCAACCCTAAAACATGGAGTTTTTCCCAAAACGCCCCGATTAGCCTGCTCGGCTCGCCACGGCCTACCAAACTCGCGGGAAAGGAAAAGCACGAGTTGGGGGTTCATCTCCCTACCTCCACCGAAGATTTCGCGCTCCGAGGTTGTCGATCCGCGAAGAAATGCTGTTTAAACCCTCGCTGGCTCGCGATCGCGCCACCGAGCTTCCACACGCCTCCACCGCCTATATCCTCACCCATCCTCGCCCGTGCCTCACCCGCGCCATCCCCGCCTCGCCCGTGCTCCGCTCCGTCGGCCGCCGGAGAGAGAGGGGGAGAGGAGAGAGCGTGAGAGAAGAGAGAGGGAGGGAAGAGAGAAATGAGAGATGGGGAGAGAGAAAAAGGGAGGGGGGTTTTAATAGAAAATCCAGAAATTACAAAAAATATAGAAAATAGAAAAAAATCACCTCCGTGATCCTCGGAAGACGCACAACGCAGTGGTTACGTCCCGGAGTTGGAGAACGCAACGGTTCACCCTACACTGGGTTCCGAAGGTCCGATAGACGAGAACGCGCGTAAAACCACAACGCAACCCGGTACCCACATAAGCGCTCCGAAAAATCCAGAAAAATACCGGCGTCCTCCTCACAACACCACGGACCCAAGGAAACTCACGGGCACACCACCAATGGGTCCGATAATCCGGTAAAAATAGTCCGTATCTCAATCGGATAGGATCCACAACCCGCCGAAAGATGATCCGAAACCCACGGATCCAGATCCGAAAAACCCGGGACATTACACAGGTTGTACCGTTCCTTCACACATTTCATGTCTACATTGTTTTATTAATTCATACTGTTCATGTTATTGAGGATAATGTCATTTAAGTTGGGGGGACGGAACTCATGTTGCACATGTTGTATTCATATACAACCTCATTTTTTACAAAATATAAATAATAAAAAAATATAAAACCCATTTTGAGTTTCATGATTCATGCTTGACTTGAAAACGATTCTAGAATAGAAAAGGCTAGGGATAAGGATGATGAAAAATTTATTTAATCTAGCCAAGGAAATTTGATCTACGAATCTCTTTAAAGTTCATGTGCACTTTAGAAAAATAAAATCACTTTGCACGCTAATGAAACATGGAGGACAAACCTTCTGCTATTTTAGGTAGATTGCCTGATATTATGCACGTCTTAAAAAAGAAATCTTTTATAAGCTTTCTACAAAGTTATCTATTACATTAGTGCAATAGCACGTTAAAAAAAGAAAAAAAAAAGAAAAAAGAAAATACCATGAAAAATACTCCGAATCTGAGTAACCGTGCCTACTTCACCTAAGACGTGTTGATGTTCGCGTCAAAATGAAAAGGAAACCTTGATCTGTAAAATCAGACTTGCTTCGAGGTTCACGTTAAACAGTGAAGGGTAGTGCATCATCATGTATGTAGAAAAATAAAAAGATCCCCAAGGTTTGAAGCAATAAGGCAGACAAAAAGTTAATATGCTTAATGCTCTGATTAAGAGGTGCAAGGTTGAAAGGCACTTGCTTAGAATAGCAAATGGAGGGCGCAATTGTCCACGCTGTGGATTTAGTGTTTACACATGCACTAGTGCTATTGAACTTTGATTTGAATTCCTGATCATATACCTTAATTTCCAAATCTAAGGCTAGTGTGTGTTAACGTTTCTGAATTCCTAATATTTGGTTATTTTTGTGAAGGAAAAGTTGGATATGAAGATATGAACTTTGCAAACTCTTGTTGGTCCTAAATTTTTAATTGTTTGCATTGCAAAGGGACTAGCAATGAGTAAGTTGGGAGTGTGATAAATGTGCATTTTTTGGAGTTAATTTATGATATACACATTTGTTATGAGCTTTAATATTAATACATATGCACTTATCACAATTAATTCTAATCTAGAGTAAACTATTTAGTTTGATGGAATTAAGTAATTTTAATAAATAAATTTACTTATGTTATAAGCACGAAGAGGATGATGGCAATAAAGACAAGTTTACACAAGAATGGGCCAAAGTCCATTATAAAAAGAAAAAAAGAGTATATAAATGGGCCGAAGGCCCATGGGCTTGTTTCAAATAAAAAAAAGAAAAAAAAGAAAGAAAAATAAAGAGAAAGAGAGAGAAAGAGAGAGAAAGAAGGAATAAAAAATGGAGAAAAATGAGAAAAAATCATAAAAAAGTACAAAAGTGTCCAGCACATGTTTGCACATATTTCTAAGTCAAAAATAATATCTGGAAGTATTCACATAACAAAGGGGTTAAGTTTTAGCCCTATAAAATGGGCTCCTATTGTGATGTGAAAGAGAGGTTTTGTTTTGCCTTAGGGAGGGTTACGTAGAGTTTATTTGGAGAGTTTTTGATGTGTAATTTGTGAGTTTTGTTATTGTTGTTATTATTTTTGAGAACTTAGCTTGGCTTAGCTTGTCTTAGATCCTTTCTTACATGCTTTTGTGTTCTTATTTTAAATTTCTTATCTTCACGAAACTTCTTCAGTTTTCAATGCTCTACATTGTATCTTTCTACCACTTCCTCTGAATCTTTCCCGTTTGTAAGTTATTTCCCATTTTCCACTTGATGTCCTGGCATGTTACTGTTCATCCGAGATGTTAGTCTCTGTTCTTCCTTCGTTTTGAAGCCCTTCCACTCTTCTTTTCTTTCTGAGTTCTTCACAAAAGTTTTTCCTCTCTCTTAAATCGTCATTTGCTTCTTCTACCACTTCCTCTAATTCTTTCTCGTGTTTAAGTAATAATCAATTTTTCACATTTCAATTTTTTACACAGTCACTATTCACCCGCGCAGACCACTTCCCTTCTCCCCCAGTTTTCACCACCTTCTAGTCTTTTTCTCTCTTTGCATTCTTCATTAAACTTCTTCTTCCTCCGATATTCAACTTTCGTTTCTTCCACTTCTTCTAATTCTTCTCAATTTTAAAGTTATTTCTCTTCTTAACTCTCTCTATTTTAGTTTAATTTTTCCTGTATTTTTTTCATCTATCTCCCTCTCTTCATATTCTTCACACATTCCTATGGCGGAGTTGCTTCTCTCGGTCCTCTCACGGAGGCGTTCCACACCAAAGCGGGGCGGCGATCAAAGACTCGGCACGGCGTGGATGACGTCACTCTTCCGGTTCCTCGGCTTATTTCTTCCCTTGTTCTTTTAATTTCATGTTGTACTTTGATTTTCATAGTTGTAATTTCCATTTTCATATAAATAAAAATTCATGTTGGAAAATTGTGGCTCTTTTCTCTCTCTATCTCTTCCAAATTTCTCTTCTCAACTCCTCTCAATTTCTTTAGTTAAATTTATTTCCTATGCATGTTAATTTCTTATTTTTGTACAAACGCACTCCAAATCAATTCTTTCTCAAATACATGGATTTTTTCAATGGGATTTAAATGAAAATATTTCCTCCTCGTGGGATCGACCCGTTATTCACCACTTTACTAGTATTTTCAAATCTATTTGAGTGAGTGAGTGCGATTTTATAAATTTTGAAATTGTGTGGCACGACATGTTTTAGACGACATCTTGTCGAGCGCATCATGTACTTGCCCTTTTCCAATCGTATGTCTGTGATTTTCTCCTCTACTCCTGGGTCCATAAACCCACGCTCCTCCTCTCCTTCTCATCCGGACCCTCCGGATTGTCCTTCCTTTTGTAATTCTAGGCCTCGGCCTATGCCCCCCTTTCGTCCCACTTTGAGGACGTTTTCTGATTCTTCTTCTCCTCACTCGGAGTCTCTGGATCTTTCTGGTCCTTCTTCCCTATTTTGTCCTCATCATCTGGAGCCTTCGGATCTCCCCTCTCATTCCAATTTTAAATTTTCATGTGATTCTTCTCTTCCTCCGGAACTTTCAGGTTTTATCTTTAATTCTTCTCCGACCTTGTCGGATGCTTACTCCCCTCTTTCCTCACTGTTACCACAATCTTCTCATCGCTTTTCTATTCTCTCTTTATCACCCTTTCAGGGTTCTTCCCCTTTCTCTTGCTATTTTTAAGGCTTTAGTCCGCCTTGATCTCAGTTGATCCCCGTTTATTCTGTTTGTTGTTCCTTGTTATCAAGGTCTCTACGCTCTAGCGAGGGAGTTCTAGCCCTCACCTCTCTTCCTTTTTATCCTTCTTCGTCCAGTTTGATGTCTGTCGCTCTTTCATATCAAGGGATCTTCAAGCCTTTGCTATCCTCTCCCTTTTATCATGACAAGCAAGGAATACAAGGCTGCTCACGCTATATGAAGCTCGCTGATCAAGACCGCTTCAGGATGCTGGTTTCCTCGCCATGGATTCGGAAGGTATCTTTTATTATGTCACGTCCCGAGATTTATGTACAACGGAAGATATTCAGGGACGTGAATAGCCGGCAATAGAAGCCTCAAGTGACAATAAAAATCAGAGCACAAATCATTCACACATAAGATGAAATGGAGACAATAATTGATAAAAGATCTAACTTTTATGGATAATAACAATCTAGTATATGATGTTGACTCATTGACTAACTAGACTCAAATAAAGTGAAAATTACATAATTGACTCTTGACTAGACTAACTACGGCTTCTCTCGAACCATCAATCACTCTCGGATCCATCACTTGAGTAATCTGAATCCGACCTGTTCGAATTTCTTGAAAAAAATTAGAAAGTAGGGTAATGAGCACATATACCCAGTAGGTATCTTCGTATCAACATGAAGGTAATATTTAAGTGATTAATGTTTTAGCTCTAGAGTTAAGATAGTGAAAATGAGAATGCGGTAAATCATACGGCATAGCCAAAACATCAAAAAACATAGAATCATGATATATCTGAGTAAGTAGAGATGATTGAGTATAGGAACAAGTAAGATTTAATCATGTAGATGTAAATTGGTCTTTCATCAACAAGAATGTACTAGCATGTAACTAGAAAGTACTTACACAACCTTGTAAAGGCCATGCATTAATAAGCATGTAATTTTCATAACGAGCCACTGAATTTCACTCATTTATAAGAGAAAGTACTCTCAACACAATGCGACGCCAGCATCATCGTACCCCGTGGTTTATAGCACATTTTTGACCATCGACCGTAGGGGCTAGTATGGAGCCCTTGGACACAATCCGTGTCCGATCTTGCATCTTTAAGTTATAAATCCAGCTACTTCCATGAGATATACCAATAAAGTACAGTTAATAATGTAACAAGTTCAATGATAGTTTCATGATACAATATCAAGGTAGGAATGTATCAAATAAGAATATGGGAGTCCAAAAATGACTTAAAGCAAGGTCATGCCATGGCAGTAAGTCGGCAGCATAATGATAACTTCATATTTTCACATATTAATTTCACATGTTTTAGAGAAAATTCAAAGTAAAGTGTTGATTATGTGTGAAAATTATCACAAAAATAGATTTTTTTAAACATTGGAGCTTTCATGAAAATTGATATTTGGGAGTAATTTATAATAAGTGCATATAGGTGAATAAGATTTTTTGCATTTGATTAATATGTTGTGTTAACAACATAACATATGCATTTTTTTAAAATGGCAGGTTGATTGGTATAACACATGCATGATGGTCAAGTTAGCTACAAATGGGTGGATGAGGCACATAAGAGCATCACGTAAGACAATATGCATTAGAAGACTTTTTGGCTTAAATGCATGTGGTGTGCATGGTGGCATCACGTAGAAGGTCATGTGGGGCATGAGGCAACAAGTTTGATGGGCCAATCACGAGATGAAGTGGCTGCTATATGCATGGGAGTTGTTACGTGCATGGCCAAACAAGGGGCATGTGTATGCATTGGCAAGATTATCAGCTTGATTTGCACGTGCACGAAGGCAACACCATCTGCTGAAGAAAAATGCACGAAGTGCATGAATCGTGCACGAGGTCTTTGCGGCCCCTTGCTGTTAGAAAAGCAGCACGAGGTTTGCTTGCTATGAAGAAAAGCTTGCACAAGGATTGTTGAACGAAGGCAGTGCTTACTGCTACCAAATCATACACGAGGTGCATGAACCTTGCTTGAAGGAACAAATGCGCACGAAGCAACACTTGCTGCTGCCAATTCATGCACGGGGTTGCTGAGAATATGCATGGATTGGCTGCTAGAAGAATTGCACGAGGCATTGAAGTCTTGCACGGACCTGTTGGTATCCAAACCTTGCACGAAGATGATTGAGCTTGGCTACTGTTGATACATGTACGAACCCCTTATCGTGTGCGCAAACCTGGAATCATCAAGACTTGCCAAGACCTGATAATCTGCAAGAAGTTGCTAAACCGTGGTGAGGATAACGGAGATGACCCAGTCAAAGCATAGCAGTACGAGATGCTCGCAGCGTACGGGATTATAGGAGGAGATTCTGTGAAATTTGTTAGCAAGGCATCCTCCTATAAATAGGAGGTACAGGGAACAGCGCGTAGGGGGAGGCTCGTTTTTATTTTATGCGTTCAGTTCATCTTTTTGGGGTTTTTTTTAGTGTGTTGTTTAGCGTTTCCAGTCTTAGTCGTGTTTTGGAGTTCTTGGGAGTTGTAATCTTTGTTTGGAGTTCAATGGAATTTTTAAACCTTTCTACTTTTAGTTCTCTCTTTGGGATTTTTAATCTCTGAATTCTTTTGTTATCTCGCTGGGGTATTTGTAGTTGGGTTATCTGCCTTCCTTGGCGGAATTCTTTGCCCGCGCTGTGAGTTCGTCTGCTACAGGGGTTGTCGTCTTGCTGCCGTGGCAAGCTCCTTCTACAGAGTTCATGCAACTGAAGCTGCTGCTAGCCTCCTCTGCCAGCTCGTGCAGTTCGTGGCTGAGGCCCGTGCAACTTTGGTGCACCCCAGCCCTGTGGCCAGCAGCAACCCGTGCAGCTCCCAGCCAGGTTCGTGCAGTTCGTGGCCCGGGTTCGTGTAGCTCTCGCGTGGAGCCTCTTTGGCTGGTTCGCGGTTCGTGCAGCTCCCAGCTGCAGCCCGTGCAGACCTTGCCAGCAGTTCGTGCAACCTGCAGTTCCTATCCGAGCCGCATTCTGTCATTTCTCCTGTTTACAGTCATTTCCATTTGGCTTCATTTTATGTTCAAAGTGTTATTTTTCTTCATAGTATAATCTAGTTAGTTCTTTGATGTTACGATTTAGACTCGATAAATAAGTCTTAAGTACACCCTTTCTTTAACGTTAACTGAATGTGTTTTACTTTTTATCTTTATCTCACACTCCCTCTTCTCTAAGTGTAGTTTGTCTGTTGTCTTCTTTGCTCTCGTTAAAAATTAATTAGTGTCTTAGTTCTTTACGTTCATGTATTTAAGTTAATTAGTTTCAATTGATCAACTTTCTCATGAGTTCTTAAAACTCAAGATTTTCTACCTTAAAATCTAAATTTCCCTGTGGACTCGACTCGGACTCATCGCTTAACTATTTTCTTTTAATTAATTTGTGAGCCGATAATTAAATTTGATAGTGGATGTATTAACGGCATGCATTTTAACTATCAATTTTTGGCGCTGTTGCCGGGGAAGTTTATGATTTTTAGGTCGTTAATCTTGTATTTTTGTACATAAATTGACACTAATAATTTCTCTTTTCCTTATTTTTGCAGAAAATCAAAAAAAAAGTGGTAAGTTTTCTTTGTCATTTATTTCAAAAAAAATATGAGGGAACGCTTTTTCAAGTAAGTACTCACATTTCCCTCCTTCATTTGAGTTTATTTTCTTTATTTTTCATATCTTGTGGTTAGATAGGATAATTAATTTAAAAAAAAAATTCACTTGAACTTTAATAAAAATCATCATCTCAAGATTAGCAACCACATTTCCATGTCTTAGGTCATGCATCATATAGGTTAGAATTATTTTTGTTATTTAATTTTGTTAAATGCATCATTGAAGATTGCGAGGGCAAGGTGAGTTCTTCTATCTTTTTCTTAATCACATGACATTCATATTTGCATAGAACCCCTTGTTTGATATTGTGGTGTTGCATTTCATTTCAAATCTATCTTAAGGGCAAAACCCATAATCACATAAGGTGGGGATTTCATCACCCTTCCTTAGCCCACAAACCACAACTCCACATTTTGCATTTCCCAAGCCTAATAAAATCTAGTAGACATTGGCCCTAGGGTTCACTTTGAGATTTGATTTCACTTGGGCCCATTATCAATTTGGAAACTAGTGTCTAGGAAAGAGGTCCGATGGCAAACGCCTTAAGTGGGATTGTGATTTATTAATTAGAACCCTACATCTGTAGGGGGAGCCTCCCACAACCCCACCTCTTTCCTGGCTAGTGGACAGATTTGGTAGTGGACTTGGGCTGGATTTAAGTTGATTTGTGAGAAAGCTAACATTTGAGCCCACTTAGTGGTTGAACCTTAAGGGAAATTGTGCTTGTATCACCATCTAAAGGCGGGTGTCTAGGCAAGAGGTTAAAAGGCTACGCCTAAAGGGATTTGTGGTTTATTAATTAGGATCTTGCGAAAGCATGGGGAACCTCCCACAATCCTACCTCTTACCTGGCCAACTTGAAGGTCGGTGTGTGCAAGATTGCAATTGAACTTTGGGGACTTCTCACTATTTGTGCTTCTAAGTCCAAGGAGCCCTAAGTCTTGTAGGTTAATGTGTTGATCAAGTGGTTGCAAAGAAAAAAAAATCTTTTCTGCAAAACAAAATAAAAAAAATAATATCACTCTTTCTTGGGCTTTTTGCATTGCCACTACCACTTGTGTTCAGGCCCACTAATAATTCTTCCATGTTCAATCATGTGGGCCACTTGAATTCAAATCCATCATTTACCCAATATCATCCAAATCCTTCATTCATCCAAAATGGGGTTTACAATTCATCTCTTACCCAGGCACCAAACCAATTTCCATTGGCTTTTGCCACCAATTTCTCTCACTCAAACTCATATCCACGGTGGGAAAACCAACAATCTTCTTCTTGGGCACCCTATCAAGACCCCATTCAAAGTCCTTCACACTCACACTTTTCAGATTGGGATTCTTACTCAAATGATCATTACAATCAAGCCCAACATGAAGGACAACCCATCTACTCCTCACCACTTCAGTACCAAACTGATTTTCATTCTAACTACTCACCACTGTCTGAGTGCCATCCAATCTATCCAGATCCTCCAAAGTCTGATTTCAAGGACAACATTAATCAAGTCACTCAACTCATTTTGGCCCAAAATCAATCTTTCCAAGTCGACATGGCAGAAATGAAGGTCATGCTTGACCAATACCAAAGAGAGCTAGAAATGGACCAATGTAATAACCTCCCCAAGGAAAATTTTGAACATCCATTTCCTGATTACAATATCACGCCAAATGATCCAGCCCAACATACAAATCATTCCCCTTCTTGCTATTCATCTCCGCCACCCTCAGATAATCACCCAAATGATCAATTCAATCAGTTCCTTCTCCAAGGTCAACCCCTCCAACGGCAAATCAACAGACTGACCATGGAAATCAAAAACATGGAGGGAGATCAATTCTTTGATTACTCTGTATCCAATCCTACTCATCATGTCCGTTACCCTGACTGTAATCACTCACTAATCCCTCAATCTCATAAAACTCAAAATTTTGATTCCGAAGATGAAGGGATTATGGAGAGAAATTGTCAGCAAATTTTACATGAAAACTCTAAGGACTTTGAGGAGATTGAAGAAATCAATGGGAAAGAAATCAAAGAAGGTGATGAACTAATGAATGATCATAGTCCCCCTCCTAAAAATGAATCTGAGGAGCTTGTGCTTGATTGTCATCATAAGGGGAATGCTAGAGAAGTGGATGATCTCCAATTAGGGGGAGAGGAAGAGTATAATGAATCTCAAATCTCTAATCACATGTCTCCCCCTGAATTTGATGCAATTCACTTTGAAGATGGGAAAGAAGAGGAAGTGAAGATGGATCTAGAATTAAACATTTATTTGAATAATGAAGTTGAGGTAAATAAGGAACTGAATGATTTGAGTGTGCCACGTGATAATCTCAAAGTAGAGGAGAGGGTAGAGCTTATGCCAAATCTTGACTACGGTGATTCCTTTAAAACTCTTCAAGTCAGTTGGCCCAACCTTGCCCTACCTACTGATTGCTCTGATCCCACAGAATCTCAGGAGAAACATTTCGTAATAGATGACATGATTTTCCCTATGTTTCTCCTCTATTCTCTGATTGGGGTGGTCCTTTTCACATGTCTCCACCCCATTATATGCTTTGCCCTTATACTCACAAGTTCCAGTTATATCTCTCAGGGCATGAAAAAGAAAATTTTGGCGAGAACAAAATTCTGTGGTGGCTCATTCTAAAATCAACTTGTTGATTATTGAGCTTCCATGCATCTGGCTGAAGGCAGTAAACTTAGCGCTAATTGGGAGGCAACCCAATTCTTTTCATAAACAAATGAATAAATGAGAATAACTGATTGTTTTTCTTTCAAGGAACAAGGAGCATGGAGCAGCACGTCCCTACCAACAGACTTCTTCTCGCCCAGGTTGTACCTTTCCCTCTCTATGCATTCACTCCATATTGTACTACTTTTCTATTTTAATCATATCATTGAGGACAATGTCACTTAAGTTGGGGGGTGTTAGGTTAAGCTTAAATTTTCATCAAAATGTTGTAATCCTTCATGACACCCCTAACAAGTGCTTCAGGGTCATTTTTCATGATAAGAAACTTGTCAAAATGATAAGGCTTAGAATATCCACTTGTGACAGCATTGAATTAAAGGGTGAATTAGTTGGTTATGTTTTTAGCATCTTCCTCGAATACACTCAGATTTTTTTTTTTTCACACACATCCGCACACTAATGAGAATAGTAGATATTAAACACGAGGATGATGAGTTCTTTACTTAAAACTTTGGTGAGGATTGAAAATTCTGCCTAGTCATTGAAGATCTATCGTGGGGAAAAAGCTACCTGCCTGCAAATAAGTGCAAAGCACCAAAAAGAAAGAAAAAGAAAAAATATATATATATGATGAAAAACTCATGGAAAATGCTCCTGATCTTAGTAACCGGGCCTGCTTCTCCTAGCAAGAGTTGAGGTTCGCGTCAAACAGTGAAGGAATGTGCAGCACCATGATGAAAAAAAAATGATGATGATCAGGCAGAGTGAAGCTACCTGTAATTCGAGAGTCTGATTTGCAAAAGGTAGAATTGGAAATCATCGTTAAGTGATAAATAGAAGGCTCATGCATCCGGTTGTCTGATGTCCACTAATCAAATTGGAGCACATACACGAAGAGATACAAAATTTATCAGTGTAACCTGAGGAAGTGTCTAATTACATGGATTGACGAAGTTTATTCCGGACATACTTTGCTTGAACTTGCAGTATTCTATAGTTTAAATCATGATGCTCACATTCTTCTCATGAAACGTGATTTATGAACTCTTGTTAAGTCCTAATTTATAATTGATTGCATTGCTAAGGGACTAGCAATGAGTAAGCTGGGGGGTGTGATAACTTCATATTTTCACATATTAATTTCACATGTTTTAGAGAAAATTCAAAGTAAAGTGTTGATTATGTGTGAAAATTATCACAAAAATAGATTTTTTTAAACATTGGAGCTTTCATGAAAATTGATATTTGGGAGTAATTTATAATAAGTGCATATAGGTGAATAAGATTTTTTGCATTTGATTAATATGTTGTGTTAACAACATAACATATGCATTTTTTTAAAATGGCAGGTTGATTGGTATAACACATGCATGATGGTCAAGTTAGCTACAAATGGGTGGATGAGGCACATAAGAGCATCACGTAAGACAATATGCATTAGAAGACTTTTTGGCTTAAATGCATGTGGTGTGCATGGTGGCATCACGTAGAAGGTCATGTGGGGCATGAGGCAACAAGTTTGATGGGCCAATCACGAGATGAAGTGGCTGCTATATGCATGGGAGTTGTTACGTGCATGGCCAAACAAGGGGCATGTGTATGCATTGGCAAGATTATCAGCTTGATTTGCACGTGCACGAAGGCAACACCATCTGCTGAAGAAAAATGCACGAAGTGCATGAATCGTGCACGAGGTCTTTGCGGCCCCTTGCTGTTAGAAAAGCAGCACGAGGTTTGCTTGCTATGAAGAAAAGCTTGCACAAGGATTGTTGAACGAAGGCAGTGCTTACTGCTACCAAATCATACACGAGGTGCATGAACCTTGCTTGAAGGAACAAATGCGCACGAAGCAACACTTGCTGCTGCCAATTCATGCACGGGGTTGCTGAGAATATGCATGGATTGGCTGCTAGAAGAATTGCACGAGGCATTGAAGTCTTGCACGGACCTGTTGGTATCCAAACCTTGCACGAAGATGATTGAGCTTGGCTACTGTTGATACATGTACGAACCCCTTATCGTGTGCGCAAACCTGGAATCATCAAGACTTGCCAAGACCTGATAATCTGCAAGAAGTTGCTAAACCGTGGTGAGGATAACGGAGATGACCCAGTCAAAGCATAGCAGTACGAGATGCTCGCAGCGTACGGGATTATAGGAGGAGATTCTGTGAAATTTGTTAGCAAGGCATCCTCCTATAAATAGGAGGTACAGGGAACAGCGCGTGGGGGGAAGCTCGTTTTTATTTTATGCGTTCAGTTCATCTTTTTGGGTTTTTTTTAGTGTGTTGTTTAGCGTTTCCAGTCTTAGTCGTGTTTTGGAGTTCTTGGGAGTTGTAATCTTTGTTTGGAGTTCAATGGAATTTTTAAACCTTTCTACTTTTAGTTCTCTCTTTGGGATTTTTAATCTCTGAATTCTTTTGTTATCTCGCTGGGGTATTTGTAGTTGGGTTATCTGCCTTCCTTGGCGGAATTCTTTGCCCGCGCTGTGAGTTCGTCTGCTACAGGGGTTGTCGTCTTGCTGCCGTGGCAAGCTCCTTCTACAGAGTTCATGCAACTGAAGCTGCTGCTAGCCTCCTCTGCCAGCTCGTGCAGTTCGTGGCTGAGGCCCGTGCAACTTTGGTGCACCCCAGCCCTGTGGCCAGCAGCAACCCGTGCAGCTCCCAGCCAGGTTCGTGCAGTTCGTGGCCCGGGTTCGTGTAGCTCTCGCGTGGAGCCTCTTTGGCTGGTTCGCGGTTCGTGCAGCTCCCAGCTGCAGCCCGTGCAGACCTTGCCAGCAGTTCGTGCAACCTGCAGTTCCTATCCGAGCCGCATTCTGTCATTTCTCCTGTTTACAGTCATTTCCATTTGGCTTCATTTTATGTTCAAAGTGTTATTTTTCTTCATAGTATAATCTAGTTAGTTCTTTGATGTTACGATTTAGACTCGATAAATAAGTCTTAAGTACACCCTTTCTTTAACGTTAACTGAATGTGTTTTACTTTTTATCTTTATCTCACACTCCCTCTTCTCTAAGTGTAGTTTGTCTGTTGTCTTCTTTGCTCTCGTTAAAAATTAATTAGTGTCTTAGTTCTTTACGTTCATGTATTTAAGTTAATTAGTTTCAATTGATCAACTTTCTCATGAGTTCTTAAAACTCAAGATTTTCTACCTTAAAATCTAAATTTCCCTGTGGACTCGACTCGGACTCATCGCTTAACTATTTTCTTTTAATTAATTTGTGAGCCGATAATTAAATTTGATAGTGGATGTATTAACGGCATGCATTTTAACTATCACATAACGACACATTCTTTAACATCCAAAATTTATTATATAGCTTTTTGAACAAGGTATTAGACTCTAGATAATCAATAGACCATCTAGGAACTTATAAAACCCAACCCAAAGGTCAAACCTTGGGTTAGACAGAATCAGGGATAAAGCGGTCGTTTACTGGACCATTTCATGCAGAAAGCGGTCAGAGTCTAGACCGTTTCATGAATAGAGTCAACGCATGAAAAAGAAGTGTCGACGTAGTGAAACCTTCTGGAGCTTTGAGGTCGTGGCAGGGCCGCTTGGTATCATTTAGCGGTCTGGTGAATGGCCGCTAACAGAATCTGGCGGTCGTCCATTGGGCCGCTAAGGTCCAGAACACATAAAACACTGGTAAAGTGTTTTCTAGACAATTGGCTTTGATGGTACAACCAGCTCGGCGTCCTAGTGGGAATCCTAGGCTCGCGGAGTCTTACGGAGGCCTTGAAATAAGATCACCTAGTCCGACAGAAGGAATATCCGGCGGAGAGGTTCATAAGTCCAAGAGAGTGTACCTATAAGTGCAAAGTGTAACTAATGGTCACGTACCGGAGTATATGCCATGTACTTATGAAATTGACTCAAGAGATGAGAAAGGATCATGTAAAACAGCGATCAAATCCACCAGTAAAACAAGTTCATCTATCATTTGAGAAATGGATTTAATACAAGAGTATAATGTTTGGCATGAAACTAATCTTAAGTTAAAGTAAATTCTAAGTATGGGTGACACATGAAATCTACTGGAAATAAACCATCAATAAATCCAAGTTTATAGATATAATACTTAAAACAAGGATAAAACCTAGTTATCTAGGCTTACCATAAGATAAATAAGGTTATTCTGCATTATGTTTCCGGTTACAATAAATACAGAAACTCAGAAAATGAAAACGGTCTCGGGAGGACCGTTTTATGGGCTTTAGCTATCTATCGTTGGGCCGCTAGGGATCTCAGGCGGTCTCAGGAAGGCCGTTTCTTCCTGTCTATTGTAAGTAGCAATAAAAAATCGAGATATGGCTAATCTAAGGTAGATGGATGCATAGAAAAATGTGCCAACAGGTAAATAAGGCCTGATAACATCATATTAAGACATGGAGACACATGGGTAATCATGATCTATTACTTCCATTATTAAAAGTATGAACTATGCATGCTAAGTTAACCCTAGATGCGCAATCAAAATTAAACAGGAAATACTCTGAGTACAATGTATGAAAACAACTGCAACTTGAGGGCTTTTACTCCTAAGATCATGTTTAAGCCATTCATGAGATAGCCTACCTCTGATCTGGACTTTAGACTTTGAATTTAGGGCTGGAAGTTGACCCTAGTTCCTGCTCGTTCAGAACCGAACCAGCAACTTCGTAGCCTTCTAACTTCTGATTCCCTTCACCTAAGACCACGAAAATTGGAGGGTAAGAAGAGGGTACTAAAAGGAACAAATAACTCTAAAGAACCCCTATCTATTTACCTTGTTTAGGACTTCTAATTAGTCGATCTTCTTGACCCGGTCGTATAGTTTCCAGGTTTGCTTGCACTGAACCAGCGTCTTTGCAAGCCTATAACTCTTTGTGAGCTTGATCTCCTAGAACGAAATTTTGAGGGCAGTTAGACCTTAATATTATGAACCAAATATTCTAAAGAACCTACCTCAAATAATGCTTCCTTACCTTAGTTCCACGCGAGCCAAAAGTAAGGGTCGCGCAGTTTGAACTTAAGGTATATTTATAGGGTTAGCTAGGGTTTTGAGGACATGGACGACCCTAGAGTCCTAATTAGGTCACCAATCCATCCTAAAGGCGTTCTAGAGTCTTCTAGCCAACAGATTGCATCAATCCCAGAGGATTTAGACTAAAGAAAATGGAGTTTTTGTGCGATCTAAACTGCTCGCGTTCGAACTCTTAAAAGCGGTCCATGCAGGGCCGTTTCTTGTCCCAAGCGGTCGCTCGATAGACCGCTTTTGGTCTTGGGCGCCGAAATTTGAATTGGTTCAAACTCTTTTGTTATTTATCCTCTATTTATGCCTATTTAAATCTACTTATCTCTTAATACCGTAAATACATCAATTTAAGGTTCTAGAACATGGGCCAGGGTCAAAACTATAATTTGGGCCAAGTGGGTTTAATTAAATGGGCCTATTCCTCTTTAATTAGTATAGGGCCTTGATTAATTAACAACAATTCATTTAATAGCCCATTTAGTCTATTTAAATGCATAATAATTATATTTTAATGTCGAAAAATTCCTAGAAAATTCTCAGGCGTTACATATTATGCGAGAATATGATCTCATTTTCATTATTCTTATTTCTCCTGCGCATGGTTATAATGCTGGTTCCTTAATGCGTCTGAGTGGTTTAGGAGTCCTAATTTAGTTTAGTCAAAATGAGTTTGCGTCTGCAGCATTCTTAGGCTGGTGATAGCTCCGCGCTGGGAATTCATTTCTTTCCCCGATCGTTGAGGGTGACCCTTTGAGGATGGGTTTTCACACACTACACGGTGAGCTGTAGCTGATTTTCCTCTGAGGCAACACCATTGCTGCTTTGGCCATCCTTTGAGTATGCACAATGGCCTTTTCTTTTCTCTGCTTGGCCAAGTGCATGGGCAAGTGATGAAAGGATAAGATGACCAACCTAGGCACTCCCTAATACGAGAGAGGTCTCAAATAGGGGCAGTCTTCACGACCCTTGAAAAAGTGGGCTTTCATGCAATATCTAGCCAATAAGGGCTATAAATAAAAGAAAATCAATATATCAAAATTATGAAATAAAGACATGGCAAGAGTGGGAGTATAGTTTCCCGCAGGACGTTATCAGCCTGGTCGTATGCGTGCTTATTAATGGGTCGAAAATCAAAGACATAAAGTCTCGGCGCAACAGACTATATCTTTGAAGGGTAGTGCCCTAGATGGAATTCAAGTCTTGATATCTCCCATCCTGCATAAGGGTTATCTCTAGTTTTCTTCTATTTCTCCCTCTTCGGTTGGGTTGTATCCCAGATATGGCCTTAGTAGGGGCACCGTTCTTTGGAGGCAGTTGGTTGTGACGCGCCACCCTCAAATGCACGCCCTGCTCAAGGGAAGTCCTTAGCGAGAAGGGAGGAATGACGACCCCTGGCCAGTAGTTTTAGCCCATCTTTGGGTGTTATAGATTGTTATTTTTAAAATCCAAAAAAATAGATATTTCAAAGTCCGAAAAAAATCAAATATTGTCAAAAATTCTAAAAAAATAGATGTTGTCAAAAATAAAAAAATAGATATTGTCAAAAATCCAAAAAATTAAAAAAATGCCAAAAAATCCCAAATAATATGTGTCTTTTAGTTTTTATCTCCTGGTTATTTCTTGAGAACAGGTATAATCTATTTGTTGAATGTGCAGGTTGTAGGTGCTCAAAGCTTCCTGGCTCTTTATCTTTCGCTTCGTCTCCTGTTCACGTCTTCTGGTCTGTTCATTTCTTCAATCTTATCCCTCGATCTGTTCTGAAGCTCATGTCCTTCTCAGCTTTAGCTTATCTTGCTTCGCTTTATCATACCTTCATGAGAGGACTTTGCCTTACGATTTGGAACATGGCAGTTCTGTTTCATCTGATCTTGGGCTTTGATTGGAGCGTATTTGTCATGTCTTTTGCCTCCCGTGCTGTCGTCTCCCATGTTGTTGTCATCCCACACGTGTCCTTGTCCCACGTGTTGTCTTTTGTCTCCCGTGTTGTTGTCGTCCCATGTGTTGTCTTGTCCCACCGCGCATGCTATCCCGCCATGTTGGCTTGTCCCGCCGTGTTGTCGTCTCACGCGGTGCTGTCCCGCCATGATCTTGTCCCACCATGTCCTACCATGTTGTTGTCTTGTCGTCCACCGTGTTTTCTGTCCCACGTGTGTTGTTTGTTCTTGTGATGTTTTACCTATGTTGTTATGTTATGTTATATTTCGTTCATTGTGTTATGTTGCATTTAGTTCATGTTCATGCTTGTTTATGTTGTGGCTGTCTTATATAAAAATCTCATAAAAATCTGAATATCAAAAATTCAAAAAATGCCGTTGCGCCTACGCAGGTAAGTCAGGTATGGCTCTCTATCCCTTCTCTTCATTGCATTACTATATGATATTATACATTATTATATTATCTCAAGGACCGACTGGTTCTCCGTGTGTTCTGGGATCTGATGTTCCCCTTTACCAAAAATGATGATGATTTAGGAGCATATAAATAATCGTTGGATAGGCCGTTAGGTTGAGTCGGGTGGGGGACGATGGACTCTGTCTCTTATGCCGTGATTGCAAGGAGACTCTTGACCCCATCTTGCTCGGTCTAGCAATATTATCCTTGAGTATTTTCTATTTTTATATTTTCTTTACATTCATTTTGATGATTTCTTTATTTTAGTCCAGCATGCATCATGTCATTTTTGAGCATTCACGTCTCGTAATCTTTCAAGGTTTCTCCTTAGCAATAGTTAATTACACTTCAATTCTCTTGGATAAGAGATTCTCATTCCACTCTGAATTTGAACGTTTTCTCTGATCTATTCACTTGGTCTGGTTGACCAACATGATTCCTGTCTGGATCCTATCTCAGTTTCTTTTCAGCTCTTCAGCTTTTATCTTCCGATCCCCTCATTGGCTCTAGATTGTGTCCCCTAATGAGGTCGGTCGTGTTTCCTTTCCTTAATTGTTAGTTCTCCAGACATGAGTTATCTGCATCGGCTGTTCCTTGTGGTTAGTTCAGCGTTTTCGGGAGAATTCCTATCGCTTGTTGGTTGTGACGGGTGTCTTTTGCCTTGATACCCACTTTTTAGTTCTCTTCGCTTCATCTCTGCTTCATCTCCTCTTTGCGTCGCTGTCACTTTTGCTCCATCTCCTTTCCATTTCACATCCGCACTGCTTTCGCTCGCTCCCTTGTAAAGCGGACATCAAGGAGGGGCATCTATTGACACCCATTTTTAGCCTGCAAGTCAAGTCTTTTCTCTTATTCAACTTTTATGATGTCCCAATTACCCGTTGTTTTGGGGTCTTCCTTGGTTGAATTTTGAGCCCATTTTGTCATTTCCTAACCTTCGAGCCCTGGAGGTTGTTTCCTCCATTTTCAGCCTTTTCTGGCCCTCCAAGTCGACTTAGGACCTATTCAGGTCGACTTCCATCGGCCAATGGTCCTATTTGTAGAAGAAGCCTGAACGCGATCTGTCGGGCGATTGCGATCATCAGATCACGGTCACCCAGACGACCGCGTTCTTCCTGTTTAGCCCTATGCGTCGACGCAGCCATTGGCTTGGGTTTATTTGGCCATATGGCGGTCTGGGCATGGCCGCCTTCTCCAAGTTGCGATCGTGTGACTGACCACCTTCTCGGAACAGAGTCCAGAACCTCCCAAACTCCATTTTCTCCGCTCGAGGTGCCTTAGAGTCCTTGTTTGCTCCAAATACTCCATGATTTTCATGCTAGATCGATTTCTATCCCTTTTGGGGGCATTATCCCACTATTATGTCGAAGTTTTATCAATCAAAACTCTTATTTCTGGGCTCTATCTCCTAAAACCGAGCCTAGGGTTTCTGCACTCTATAAATAGCCTTCGTGTTAATGTGCACAAGGGAGGGCATTTTCCAGACTTGGGGCGAAGTTATGCCGCACCACCGTCACACTTCTTCGACCCCAAGCTATTCAGGGAAGTATTAGCTTTGTCCTCAGTCACTTAGGGTTCTCTCTTCTCATCCCTTTTCTTATTTCTCGGCCCTCTCTGTTCTCTGTTTATCACGGTTTCCGCACTTTTCTGCTGCACTATTTCTATACATTTCATGCATATTGCATCCTATTTTTCACTATCTTTCTCTACGTTTTAATTCATTCTTTCCACTCACAAGCATCCACTATATACACACTTACATTTTGTTCTCTTTTATAGGGGTTAAAAACCCTCCCTCGGTGCTTTCCCCCCTTAGTTTTCCATGCTCATTTATGCACACGTAATTGATACTACACGCATGTTTCTAATGGGTTTTTTTCTCCTTGTCTTAGCTTTGTTTTGCAAGAAAGCAAGAATATAACATGAGACCCTTGCTCTCTGGCTGGCTGGAAGGCGAGGAGGTGTAATCCACACAAGTTCCCGCGCCCTTGTTCTCACACGCGATCATGTCTTAGCGGTTATTCTTTGGCCGCGTTCCTCTTCTCTTTTTCAAGATACGCAGTAGGCCTTTCAATTTCTATAACATCTTTTCCTACTGTCAATCCTTGGTGGTGATCACGGTTCATTTGCTATATCTTCATCGCCCCTTCCCCTTTACATAATATGTTTGCATGTTTATTTGTTCCTCTTGTTCGAGGCGGGATTATATATCTACACCAGCGTCCCCCACGGGCCCGTTATAGGGCAGAACCGGCACGAGCGAGGCGGCCTGCACGTACCAGCCTGGTCCCGTAGCAGACCGGTCTGGTACGTGGTGGGACGCACGAGACCATGCGGTCCAGTGCATGCCGGCCACATCCCATGGCCTGGTCGACCAGCCGGGCGTCTGGGATGGTCCGGGATGGGCGGTTCAGGCCGTCCCATCCCAGTTTGGCAAACCCTAATTTTGAAGGGGTGCAACGGCGTACGGTCAAATCTGATGGGCGATGGGTCTCATCGACGGCAGGTATTGATGCAAGCGAATGCTCGTCGTTAAAAACACCGCACACACAATTTCAAAATTCCGCACTCGCACACAATAAAATTAAAATTTGAGCGTAGTGGTAAATACGAGTCGATCCCACGAGGAGGTTAGAATTTTAAAATTGAAAACTTTATATTTTAAGAAGAGAAATTTTATGGAATGATTTTTTTATGTTGAAATTTCAAGATTGCGTAAATGTAAATTTACCTAAAGAAATTTAGAGGATCTAAAGAGAGAAATATAGAGAGTGAAAGGAAGAAAAAATAGAAGGTGAAGAAAGAGAAAATACTAGAGAGAGAAAATAACACTGGATTGATTTTATTACTCACAAATTAAATGTTTACAAATTGAAAAAAAATAAACATTACAATCCCGAATAAATTCCAACTAAATTAAAAATAATGAAATGGGACGAAGGAATAGCCGAGATGCGGATGAAGAAGCCGTAGTCTACTCCTTTGAGCCTTGGAGAGCCGCCCAACCCCGTGTGGATGCCGACGTAAGAGAGAGAGAAAATTTTAGAAAGAGAGAAGTTTAGAGAGAGATAATAAAAAATAAAAAAATAGTAGAAAAGGGATAGAAATAGAGAGAGATAATGATGGTGTGGGATTTAATATATATATATATATGTATTAATGTGTGCGTGGGTGAGATAAGAGGGAGGAAGAGAGAGATGGAGAGAAGAGAGATAGAGAGAAGGCGAGAGAGGAGGGGTCGAGAGCTAGAGAGAGATTGCGAGGAGAGAGAGATCGTGAGGGGGGGCGCGATAGTGGGTTGGAGAGGATGCCGTGGGAGGGTGAGATGAGGCCGCAGAGGTCTGGCTGGGTGTGGGGAGTGTAGTGAGAGGTCCCGCGATGATGGTAAGAGAGAGAGGGGTTGTGTGGAGAGATAGGAACAGAGAGAGAGAGGTGGTGGACGTTGGTAAGAAGGTGTCTATAGGTTAGAGAGAGGGAAGAGGGTGAGACACTGGCGAGGTCGACGCTTGCACAGGGAGGTCACGGTGGAGTCGCCAGCGGTGCCGTGGGAAGGTGAGAGAGAGAGGTAAGCGCGCTACGTGTGTGTAGAGAAGAGAAGGAGAGGAGCTCCGTGGGGCCGTGTGTGGTGTGTTGGTGACAGTGAACGTGGAGAGGGGGAGCAGCGGTGGTGGCAATGACTATGTGTGCGTACAGGGCTGCCGGACGGGTGGTGCAATAGAGAGAGAGGAAGAGAGAGGGATGTGGCAGGGGGTTCCGCGGGAGGTGTGTAGAGGGAGACGGGGACCCATAGTGCGACGTGTGTATGAGAGGGTGAGAGACGCGAGAGAGAGGGATGTCACGACTGTTAACAGGGAGAGAGGGGGAGGGTCTCGGGCTGGCAGTGGGATGCCGATGGAGGGAGCTTGGCCACAGTGTTAGCAGGGTAAGGATGGGCAAGGCCGTGGTGGTGTATGCGTTGCGAAGGTGGTGGCGAGGAAGAGAGGGAGATGAGAGGATCAGCAAACGGTGAGGGGGGAGTGGGGGTGCTGCGACTGAGAGAGAGATGGGGTGGTTGGGCTGCCGCGAGAGGAAGAAAGGGAAGTGTGAGGGGGGAGCCTGTGAGATGAAGGTGTGGTCAGGGAGAGAGGGAGGCGACGAGAGGGACAAGAGAGGGGATGTGGGCAAGGGCACTTCCGTGAGTGTGAGATGGCAGAGGGTGCATGCGGTGTTGCAGGCGGAGGCAACGAGGGAGGTCACGGGCGTACAGGTGGTGGTTGCGGAGGTGAAGTGGATAGAGGAAGAGAGAGAACGAAGGAGAGAGGGTGAGGGAGAGATAGAGAGCGGGTGAGAGAAGAGAGAGACGGAGAGCTTAAAGAAAACCTACGTGTGTGTGTTTTGTAGAGAGAAAAGATGAGAGATGCCTGGCTAGAGAAAGATGGCTTTAAGAGGGGGATGAGGGTGTGGTTTTATAGGGGCGAAGGGATTGGCTAGCCTTATCAGTCTCCTTTTATAATTCCTTCTATTATTCTTGGTCCACCTCCATTAATCCTATGCCCATGTCATTGTCACACCGAAAGTGTTGTCGGTGATATAATTCCTTCCATTGTAGCCTCCTATACACAAGGTAAAAACATGCAAAAAATTATACTTAGGCCCCTAAAAAATATAAATCATAAGTTTATATCTAGCCTCTTCAAAAATAATCATCACATAATAATTTTATCAAAATTTAATTATATAATTTTTATTATTTATTTAACCATTTCTCAAGTCTCATTAATTACAAAAATAATTTTCATTTTATGTGAGACTGAGATTATCACGTA
Organism: Amorphophallus konjac; assembly: GCA_022559845.1. Classification (NCBI taxonomy): domain Eukaryota; kingdom Viridiplantae; phylum Streptophyta; class Magnoliopsida; order Alismatales; family Araceae; genus Amorphophallus; species Amorphophallus konjac. The sequence continues at coordinate 462,429,521 of CM040121.1, read as the reverse complement.
CAAATTGTATAATTACCTTTGTCAAAGTTCAAAAAAAATGATATGTGTGATATAAGTATAAACAAATAGATGCTTATCACACCCCCAACTTATTGCTAATCCCTTAGCAATGCAATTAAATTAAAATTTAGGACCAACAAGAGTTTGCAAAGCTCATACCCTCATATCCAGCTTTTCCTTTATAAAATCAACCACATATCAGGAATCTGGAAGCATTAATGCACACTAGCCTTACATTAGAAATTTAGGTACATGACTAAGAATGCAAATCAAAGTTTCAATAGCACTTGTGCATGTGTAGTACTAAATACACAGCATAGACAATTACACCCATCATTAGCCATTCTAGATAAGTGTCTTTCAACTCTGCACCTCCTGGATCCGAGCATTGAGTACAATAGCTTTTTGTCTGCCTTTGTACATCACATTCTTTTTTTTTAATATACACATGATACTGCACAACCCTTCACTGTTTGACGCAAACCTCAACTCTTGCCTTAGGAGAAGCAGGCCCAGTTACTAAGATCATGGGTATTTTTCATGGTATTTTTTTCAATGTACTTTTGCACTTATTTGATGGATAATTTTGGCAGATAGCTTTATCAAAAAGATATCATCTCCAAGAAATACAGAGTATTAAACATCGCTCCAAAATAATAGAAGGCTTGTCCCGCTTGTTTCATTAGCGTGCAAGTGATTTTTTTAAAGTGCTAATGAACTTTTAAAGAGATTCTCAAATCAATTTTCCATGGCTAGATTGAATAAATTTTTCTTCATCCCTCTCCCTAGTGTCTTCTATTCTAGAATTACTTTCAGTGAGAGTATGAATCAAGAAAACTCAATCGAGATATCTCTCTCTCTCTCTTTTTCTTTTCTTCTTCTTTTTTCTTTTTCTCTCTCTCTCTCTCTCTTTTAACAAAATGCGGCATTAGATTGTAAGAGATTTTTACAATGCCCCAACTTGAATGACATTATCTTAGGTGATATGAACAATATAAAAATAGAATAATGTGCATATGAATGCTTGGGAAGGAAAGGTACAACATGGGACGGGTAGATGTGATTTTCACCAGACATCCTCCTAGTGCTCCTACAAACACACAACAAGGGAACATTTTATTGAAACAGTAAAGAGGAAACGTTGGGTTGCCTCCCAACAAGCGTTAAGTTTTCCATCTTCAGCCAAACGCAATGTAGTTCACAAAGGGGTCATTCAATGCAATAGAATCTACCTGCAGTGCTTGGAGATTTTCAATGTAAGGTTTTAAGCGTTGGCCATTAACAGTGAAAGTTTGACCAGTTTTAGGATCAAGAATTGTTACTGCACCATGGTCATATGTTTTAACCACTAGATATGGCCCATCCCATCGGGATTTGAACTTTCCAGGAAATAGTCACAACCTAGAATTAAAAAGCCAGGCTTTTTGATTAATTTGAATTTTTTTTCTCAAAATATGTTTGTCATGAAATGTTTTGGTCTGGGCTTTGTAAATTTTGGAGTTTTCATAGGCTTCATTGTGAAGTTCCTCTAACTCATTCAGTTGTAGGACTCTATGGGAGCTGGCTTGAGTCAAATCAAAAGCAAATTGTTTAATTACCCAATAAGCCCTATGTTCCAATTTTATTGGCAAGTGACAGGGTTTTCTAAAAATTAGTCTGTAAGGAGACATGTCAATGGGAGTCTTGTAAGTAGTCCGATAGGCCCAGAGAGCATCATCCAATCTCTCCGACCAATCCTTTCTATCGGGCCTAACAGACTTTTGCAATATGTTATTGATCTCCCTATTCGAAACTTCCACCTGGCCACTTGTCTGGGGGTGATAGGGGGTGGCAACTTTGTGTGTGATCCCATATTTCCTAAGCAAAGCCTGGAATTGGGAATTAGTGAAATGTGAACCCCCATCACTAATTATGGCCCTAGGACACCCGAACCTGGAGAAAAGATGTTTTTGCGGACAAATTTTATGACAATTTTGTGATCATTTGTCTGGGTGGCTATAGCTTCAATCCACTTGGACACATAATCCACTGCAACTAAGATGTAGTCATGTCCAAAAGAGGGTGGAAATAATCCAATAAAGTCAATTCCCCAAACATCAAATATCTCCACAACTAGTATGGGATTCAGTGGCATCATGTCTCTTCTTGACATGTTTCCCATGGCTTGACATCGAACACAAGATTTGCAGAATTCAAATGCATCTTTGAATAATGTGGGACAGTAGAATCCACTCTCTAATACCTTGGCTGTAGTTTTCTTTCCTGAGAAATGCCCCCCACAAGCTAGGCTGTGGCAAAATGATAAAATACTGTGTTGCTCATTCTCAGGAACACACCTCCTAATGACTTGATCAGGACCTAAATGGAATAGCTCTGGGTCTTCCCAAAAGAAGTACTTGAGCTTGGCAAAGAGACGATCTCTTTCTTGTTTAGACCATCATTCTGGAATTTTACCCGCTGCCAAGTAATTGACAATGTGCGCATACCATGGGAGTAAAATGTGAGAAACAGTGAGAAGGTGTTCATCAGGAAAAGAGTCCTATAGAGGTGTGGTATCTGGAATCATAATCCGGGATAGATGATCTATGACAACATTTTCACTACCTTTCTTATCTCGGATTTCCAGATCAAATTCTTGTAACAGTAGGATCCATCTGATTAACCTGGGCTTAGCTTCTTTCTTGGATAGCAGGTGCTTAAGGGCTGAATAATCAGAAAATACAATGATTTTTGCCCCTAACAAATATGATCAGAATTTTTCCAAGGCAAAAACAACAGCTAGAAGTTCCTTTTCCGTGGTGGTGTATCTGAGTTGAGTATCGGCGAGTGTGCAACCTGCATAATAAATCACCACTGGCTTCTTATCCACACTTTGTCCTAAGACCGCACCTAAAGCATAGTCTGAGGCATCGCACATGATCTCGAAAGGTAAGGACCAATCAAGAGTTCGTAGGATTGGTGCCTTTGTCAAAGCCATCTTCAATGATTCAAATGCCTCCAAACATGATTTGTCAAGGTGGAATGGGACTTCTTTAGCCAGGAGATTTGTAAGGCGTTTAGCAATTGTGGAGAAATCTTTGATAAATTGGCGATAGAAGCCGGCGTGGCCAAGGAATGACTGGATTTGTTTGACTGAAATGGGTGGAGGAAGTTTAGCGATGAGCTCAACTTTGGCTTTATCTACTTCCATCCCTTTTTCTGACACTTTGTGTCCTAGAACTATGCCCTCCTTAACCATGAAATGGCTCTTTTCCTAGCTGAGGACAAGATTGGTGTCAATACATCTTCTCATCACCTTGGTCAAATGTTCCAAACAGGAATCAAAAGTGTCCCCAAAGATGGAGAAATCATCCATGAAAATTTCTAGAAAGTTACCTACCATGTCAGAGAAAATTGCCAACATGCATCTCTGAAAAGTGGCAGGGGCGTTGCATAATCCAAAGGGCATTATCCTAAAAGCAAAAGTTCCATAAAGGCATGTGAATGTTGTATTCTCTTGATCTTCAGGGTAGATGGCCACCTGATTGTACCCAGAATACCCATCTAGAAAATAGAAATACTTTTGCCCTGCCAGCCTTTCCAAGATTTGATCAATAAAAGGTAGTGGGAGGTGATCTTTCTTGGTCATAGAATTGAGCTTTCTATAGTCAATGCATACCCTCCATCCCGTGGTCAGTCTGGTAGGTATCAAATCTCCCTGATCATTGTTCATCACAGTCAGTCCAAATTTCTTGGGAACTATTTGAGTTGGACTAACCCACTTGCTGTCAGAGATTGGGTAGATGATCCCGACATCTAACCACCTGACTACTTCATTTTTGACCACCTCCTTCATATGTGGGTTCAATCTCCTTTGCATTTCCTGACTCGGTTTTGCATTTTCTTCCAAATAAATGTGATGTTGACAAATCAATGGACTTATCCCCATAAGATCGGCAACAGACCAGCCTATAGCACCTTTATGAGTTTGAAGGACCTCAACTAGTTTCTTCTCATTGTCAGGCTTAAGGTCACTGGCTATGGTAACTGGTAGGCAATGGTTTGGGCCTAAAAATACATACTTAAGAGAATCCGATAGTGGTTTAAATTCAACTTGTGGGGGAAATTGTAAGGACAGCAAAGCTGGTTCAGACCTAAGTTGTGGTAGAGAATCAACTTGTGGCCACACTCTAAGGGGAGTAGATAAGGTATCAACTTCTTCTTCACTTTTCATCAGTTCCTCAATGGTGTAGACAGCAAAACAACCTTCTTGATCATGGAATTTGGATGCCTTGAAGATATTGATGCTAACTTTTTGATCCCCAAAAGATATTTTCATAATTCCTGTGGCACAATCTATATTGGCCTTGGCAGTGGCTAAGAATGGTCTGCCCAAAATGATAGGTGTGTGGTTGATTTCCTGAGGCGAAACCATGTCTAAAATGAGGAAATCAGCTAGGAAGTAGTAGGCGTTCACCTTAATAATGACATCCTCAATAAGCCCCTTAGGAGTTTTGATTGATCTATCAGCAAGTTGAAGAATAATTGGTGTCAGCTTTAGCTCGCCGATGTCAAATTTCTCATAGATTGATGTGGGGAGTAGATTTACACTTGCCCCTAAATCTAGGAGAGCCTTATCAAATGTCACTCCCCCTATGTTGCAAGAAATGATAGGGGCTCCAGGATCCTTCAATTTCCTTGGAAGTTGATTGAGTACAACAACACTCACATTCTCAGGAAGCTTGATTCTTTCTGGGGCCACTCGTGATTCTCGTCTAGGGGTGCACATTTCTTTCAAAAATTTTGCATATGTTGGGACATGTTTGATTGCATCGAGGAGAGGGATATTGATGTGGACTTGTTTAAACAGATCTACCATCTCCTCGTTGTGGACTAGTTGCTTCTTTTTGGCCTTCAAAGCACTAGGGAATGGCACCGTAGGTTGATAGGTGCTTGGGTCTTCCTCCATTTTCTTCTTCCCTTTTACATCCTTGTCCCGAATGGGATCTTCCTCACTTTCAGTGTTATCCTCTGAGACTGGGTTTGATGGAACACTAGTGAGCTTATGAGGATCTTGGAGGATTTTACCACTTCTCAAGGCTGAAATTGCTTTTGCATTTTCAATCTGTGGGCCTTTTGATAGCATTGGGCCTGGTGGATGTTGAAGGATAGGAAGATTTAGTTGGTGAATAGGAGGTTGATGGAAACCCGGGGGGATGTTTCTTGGGTTTGTGACGGGTTGACTGGGCAATTGACCTAGTTCCCTTTTCATGGCGGCTTCGGCCAACTGGCCCAGTTGGGCCTCTATCTTTGAGATGGATTGCTGCTATGCTTGGATAGATTGATGTTGTGCTTGGATGGATTGATGTTGGGACAAAATTAGTTGTTGTAACTGGTTGAACATTTCATCCATTTGAGGTTCCTGGTGTTGCTATAGAGGAGGTTGATAAGTTGGTTGAGAATTGAAAGATTTCCTGTGACTTGGTTGCCATTGGTTAGGCAAAGCATAAGGAGCAGAGTTAGAGCTAGCATAGGTAGGTTGTCCCCGATTGAAGGCCTAGTTTTGAAAATTATTTGGTGTTGGCCTCTATTTTGAAAGTGTTGATTTGGGGAATCATGGGTTTGAGACTGTGGGGATTTCTAAGAGAAATTTGGGTGGTTTTTCCATCCCGGATTATATGTGTTGGAGAATGGGTCATTTCCTTACTTTTGGACCCCTTGTGCAGCCTGTATTTGTTCTTGAATGAATGGAGAAGCTTCATGGCTGTCTGGCACTCATTAGCCTCATGGGTTGAGCTTGCACACATGGAACATGTTTCCTGATGGTTACGTGGGGGTGAGAGTGGTCTTTGACTCATGACTAGGAGTCGTTCAACTGCTTGGGTTAGAGAATCAACCTTGGTGGCAAGACCCAAATCTGATTTTGCTCCTTGGTCCCTAGAGTGTTGGACCTCATACAACCCTCCCCGTTTGGGTTGGGCGACCGACCTCTCATATGAGGATAGTGAAGCATGGTTGATAGAATTTTTGCTTAATGTCTCAAACAAGACACAAGCTCATCCTCACTTTTACTCATGAAAGCTCCCCCACATGAAGCATCTACCATCTATTTGTATTGATCATCTAAGCCTTCATAGAAGGCTTGCACTATCTGCCATTTGGAAAGGCCATGATGTGGGCATTTTTCGAGTAATTCCTTTAATCTTTCCCACGATTCATGTATCTGCTCATTAGGAAGTTGCGCAATCATGTGATTGCGAGTCGCATGGTGTTGGTTCTACCAATGGGGTAGAATTTCTTTAAAAATTCATGTTGCATCTCCGCCCATGTTACAATAGGCTTCCCTAGAGTTCCCAACCAGTATTTGGCTTTATCCTTGAGTGAGAAGGGGAATAGTGTTAGGCGGAGGGCATCATCTGTGAAATTTTGTATCTTTACAGTGGAGCAGATTTCTAAAAATTCATCCAAATGTCTATAAGGGTCTTCATTAGTCTTCCCAAAAAAGGATGGGAGCATTTGGATGGTGCTGGATTTGATCTCATATTGAATGGCCTGATTTTGCGAGAGGTGATGAATGCAAGATGAAGGTTGATACTAATTAGGAATGAAGTAATCCTTCATTTGCTTTGGAGGATCATGATCATCTTTGGCCATTGGATCTTGTGGAAAATCGTTCCTTGGGTATAGAATTCTCTCTATTTCTTGTATGGGTCCTAGTAGTTTGGGATTTTGAGATCTTCTTCCATGCATGCACTAGGATGAATAGAGAGAAGAGTTTTTTTTTACAAATTCAAATAGTGTGAAAATAATTACCCTAAATAACCTAGATGTATCCTAGACCAAAGAAATGAGTTTTGTCACAAGGTAAAAAAGATTCACTTTAAGTCGACATCCACCGTTGGTTACTGGCCAGGTAAGAGGTGTGATAGTGGGAGGCTCCCCTTGTTTTCACAAGGTCCTAATTAAAAACCACTCACTCATTTATGGCGTTTGTCATTGACCTCTAGCCTTAGACACCGGAGTCTAAGGTGAAAGTAAACTTAAGATGAAGTCTTTATCACGATGTTAACCCTAAAGCCACTTGCTACTTAATTTTAAAAGGCCTAGGATTATACAAGATGCAGGAATCTGTGGTTGAGGGCTAAGGAAGGGTGATGAAATCTCACCTCATGTTATTTTGGGTGTTGTCCTTAAAGATATTTTAAAAATGAAGTGCATACCACAATTCAAATAAAGGGTTCTATGCAAGCATTGATATGCATGTGTGAACAGTTAGAATTCTCACATTGCCTCCCGTAGTCTTCAACAAGATAAGGAAATGAGGAAACAAAATTAATAGACTCCCACAATGATAAGTCTAAATGATGCATGTCTTACACATGGAAGGTTTTTAATCTTGACATGGAAATTTTTATTTGATTTAAGTGATGATTTTTTTTTAATTAATGTGCCTAACTAACCAACAAAGTTTTTATGTTTTTTTTAACAATCAGCTAAATTTGGAAATCATAAACAAAATAATTAAGAACATTAATGGTGAGATACGTACCTTAAGGCGTAATCCCCCGTTCAAGAAAAAGTATAGAATACAGGAAAGAAAGAGAAAAAAAAATAATACTTACCTCACACCAATTTTTTTTCAATTTTCTTGGCCATTTTCAAATTTTTATTTTATTTTTTTAAGTCCATTTTGTCTCCATTTTTTTCGTCTATTTCCTGCAAAACATCAGAAAAGACTGATAGTTAGAATATATATACAAAAAACACAAAATTTTAAACTCAAAATTCATACGTCTCTCTGGTAACGGCGTCAAAAATTGATGCGAGCGAATGCTCGTCGTTAAAAACACCACCCACACAATTTTAAAATTCTACACTCACACACAATAAAATTAAAATTTGAACGTAGTGGGGAATACGAGTCGATCCCACGAGGAGGTTAGAATTTTAAAATTGAAAACTTTGTATTTTGAGAAGAGAAATTCATGGAATGATTTTTTTATGTTGAAACTTCAAGATTGCGTAAATGTAAATTTACCTAAAGAAATGTAGAGGATCTAAAGAGAGAAATATAGAGAGAGAAAGGAAGAAGAAAGAGAAGGTGAAGAAAGAGAAAATACTAGAGAGAGAAAATAACACTGGACGGATTTTATTTCTTACAAATTAAATATTTACAAATTGAAAAAAAATAAACGTTACAATCCCAAATAAATTCTAACTAAATTAAAAATAATGAAATGGGACGAAGGTGAAGTCCCGCGATCAATGACACCCAAGAGGTGGGGTGAGGAATAGTCGATTTAAACAAGTGTGAGGAATAGCCACAATGAAGTTCAGGTCTAAATAAAAAACTATCAGATCTAGCAAAATCTTCCACACTCAACTGATCTTTGGTACAGTGGCGGAGGTGGGAATATGAAGATTCTACTCACGCAAAGTGACATCTTCCTGACAAGGTTTGCCTTGTCGATCCAAACTCACCTTTTGATATACCAGAGATGTAATGTGAAAATGATAGATTATGCTAAATCTAACTCAATCAATACAACCAAATTAATCTATGTGTGTGCTTGCACATAATTGTGATAGGAGAAAAGGATCAAACCACACAAGAGACACGATTTTTAGGTGGTTCGGATGCAACAACGGTCACCTACATTCACCCCTCACAATCTGTTGTTGATATTTATTTGTCTATCTTCTATCTTTCTTTTGAGGTTTGAAGAGTGATATGGTAAGGTAACAAATAAACAATCAAAGATCTACTCAAACCTATGAACATGTGATCATGAACCTAGGCAATCATAGCTAGCTCTAGCATGGGCATGCTCTCTCCATCAAACTACGCTAAAGAAAAGGAAAACACACGCCGAGGCGTGGAGCAAGGAATAAATAAAAACACACCGTGAAGGTGGAACAAGCAAGGAAAATAGAAAGATATGATGAAGAAGACAGCTAATGCCCAATACCAAGGAAAGATGTGATCGCCACCAAAGTAAAAATAAGTCAAAAAACCTGAATATACCTTGGAAATAGGTGGATGAAACACCCGCCCACGGGAGAGAAAACCAGAGAAAGCTTGCAGATTAACTTAGAAGTAACGGCCAGAACCCCGTGCATCGCTTGGAAGTGACGGCCACACGATAGATCGCCGGAATAGAGTGACGCGCCTGCACAAGGCCGTCAGATAACCTGCAGTAACAAAGCTTGAATTCTTTTAACTCCGACTCTTCCAGCCGGCTAGAAGACCTGGGCCTCGTGTCAATGAACCCATAAACTTGCCAAAGATGTCGAAAGACCAAACACAATAACCTCAATTAGTCCTTTTCACAAGCATAGCATCAATTCTCAAAGGACTTAACATCATCAAAAGGAGAGTGGATTACCGGGGAGTTTTTGGTTTTTTAACCCCTCTCGGTGTTTTAAAAGTTTGGGAAGATGTTTATATGCTTAGAGGACAGTGAAAAACGTGGAGAAAGAGGAGGGATAATGCTTTGATTGAGGAAAAACCAGGGAAGAACTCAAGCATGCAATGATGAACTTGAAAGACCAAAACTAAAGTACTCCCTGGATTATGAGATGGATGGACGTGGGAAGCAGTTCCTCTTGGATGAAGATGGCTCCTGAGTTTGGCAGCACTTCGTCGTGAATTCCAATCTTTCCCCCTTGGGCCATGAAGTCAAGGGCTCTATTTATAGACCCTCAAACTCTCAGGTTGAGCAAAGGATAATTCAGCAAGATAAAGAGATAACTCTTAGCAAATCCTCGAAGATAATATCACCAAGAGTCCATAGAATCGAACGGAAGGTCCTGAGGATCAGATTTGAAAGAGATATTGTCAATCCAAAACCCTTATCTCGACCACGGAGTAGCAGAGAAAAGGCCTGAACTGCCAGGACTCTCGGAAGGAAGTAACGGCTGCACGACAGACCGCCACTTGGAAGTAACGCATCAAGAACCATCCGTTACTATCAACCTTATCCCTAAAAGATAAGATCGACGGGAAGAAGACCCAACAAGTTGGACTCTTCAAGGAAGCAACGGCCAAGGCATAGGGCGTCAGAATGAAACAACGGCTGCTCGACAGACCGTTATTACCAATGTGGAATCAAAAGGATAAGTTTTTCAATGAGGCCTTAAGCCTTAGGACTCTTCAAAGAGTAACGGTCCAGGCCCCATGCGTTATAATGAAACAACGCACCTGGTTCGGACCGTTATTACCATTGAGTTTCAAGAATAGCAATAAAGGGTTGCTAAGCTGTTGCCAACGAAACGCTACCAGAAGCCAATTCTTAATCCAGGAATTAAGACCCAAGAAACAGGCCTTAACTGATCAAGAGACTCAATGAAGAGTGAACAACTCGGAACATCATATAGAATGAAATAAGGAGATGACCCGACTTATTGGGTATAAAACGGGTGTCAACAGATGCCCCTCCTTAACGTCCTCTTTGCAGGGGAGCGAGCGGAGGTGAAGCGAAAGCGAAGTGGAACATGAAAGATGAAGGGGAAATGAAGCGGAGTGTATCAAAAAGAGGGCGTTAAGGTAAACGACACCCGTTCTTTACCGACAAGCGATAGGAATTTTTTGGAAAACTTCGAATTGATCACAAGGAAATAGCCAGCCAAAGGGATGCGAGTCTGGAGGAACTAATTAACTAAGGAAAGGAAACACGGCTAGCCGCCGGAGGCAACGGAAAGGAAAGAGACTAAAACTCCAGACAGGAATCTTCAGCGAACCAGATCAAGCGAGCAGATCGAAGGAAACCTTCTAATTCAGAGTGGAATGATTCTCCTCATCCAGAATCAAGAACGCAGCTGTTCACCATCATCGAGACCTTGAACAAATGAAGCTTCACGAATGCTCAAAGAATGCGTATGATGCATGCTGGGCTAAAGGAAAACAAAATCTTTAAAACAAATGCGAAGAAAAGATAAAATAGAAAAATACTCGAGAATAATATTGCTAGATCAGAGAAAATCAGAGTCAGGACACCATCCGCAACCACGGCGTGCAAGATAGAACCATCATCCCCAAATTTTCCAATCTAACGGCCTATCCAACGATTAAACATGTGAACTTAGATCATCATCATTTTTATTTAAGGGGAACATCAAATCCCAGGACACATGAATGACCAGCCGGTTCTCGAGGTAATATATCATAAGTAACATATAGTAATGCATTAAGGGAGTGAGGGAACGAGATACAATACCTGACTTACCTGCCTGACGGACGATAAAGCATGACTTCACTCATAATTCCTTCATGAAAGATAGGTTAGCCAACAATAAATATGATCATGAATCAAGGCATAACCATTGTACGTGCAAGGAACATCAATAAGGAACAACATGGAAGAAAATGGAACCATTTTGACATCCAATAGACCATTTAATTCATCAAGAAACTTGCAAGTTTGTAACGGTCTGAAGAAAGGGCGTTACATAAAGTAACGGACCATCCCTAGTCCGTCATAAACCAGGCGGTTCACATTCTTCAATAAAACAGTCCGATCATATGTAACGGTCGAAAACAGACACGTCAAAAGGATGTGACGGTCGGTCGATAGACCGTCGCATTTCCTGAGTTTAAAAAAAAAAACAACCGAACGGTCACGGCCCATTCATTCCACACTCAACGCCCCAAAAAAAACCAACCGAGAGAAACCACCGGCGACCACCGTCCCACTACTACCATGGCCGGCGACGAGGCTCCCCAGCCACCACCATAGAGGAGGGAGAGGGGAAAGAAGAAAGCAATCCGGCGGTTTCACCGCCGGCTCAAACGGGAGGCGATCCCACCGGTCACGGAAGAAGAACTGAGGAGAAGAGAGCCAAGAGAAGAAGAAGAAGCTCCCACGGCCGTGGGGGACCAAGGGGAAGCCCCATTGGGTGCAGAGGAACCCAAAGAACCCGAGAAGAAGAGGAAAAGGGGCATGGACCGTGAGGTAGGTCCTTCCGCCCTAACTTCAAATTTTAATTTTTTTGTGTTTTTATTATGAATGCATGCGGGATTAAAGGGTAGAAATGGGTCCACAAACCCCCTAGGAACAATTGTAGGCCATTTGGCCATAGTGGGAGACCACGAGGATGCAAGGGAAAAAATTCCCAAATGCAGACAATGTGACGGTCCTGCCAGCGACCGTCACTCTTCTGACGCACCATGCTGAGTCCGTCAGAGTCAAACGACGCCCTACCCCAGGGCCGTCACTCATGCCAGGGACTTAAGCTATTTTTTAGGGTTTTCAATTTTCAAATTTTTGTTTTGTTTTCAAGTATGAATGTTTGTACAATGATTATATGATGCAAGTTGGACTGATTAATGATCTAACATGCAATGCAGGGGAAGAGACGATCGCGGATCTCCTGGCTACAGATCCGGGCAGTGTACCAGGCATTGCCCGACTACCAGAGAGAGAGATTAGCCGGCATGGGATTCGCCGAGGTGCTCAGCATCGAGGTGATCCGGATGGACACGCCGCTACTGTACGCCTTGCACGAGAGATGGGACCCGATCAGCAGAGCTTTCATCTTCCCGTGGGGCCACATGATCCCCACGCTAGAAGACATAGCGAGGATTACCGGATTGAGAGTCCACGGAGCCGCGGTGACAGGGTGGACATACGGCGACTACTGAGAGATGGCGCAGCAGCTGCTCGGGCTAGATTTGATCAGATCGGGACAGTCCTCCTCTCAGCTTTCGAGATCAGTGCTGCAGGAGAGCTTGGGACTGAGAGGAGCGGCGATCGCCGTGGGAGAGCTACCTGAGGAGCATCTGGGCAGAGTGATAGACCAGGTGCGCCCTCGTGTGGCGGCGGAGGCAGGACCTGAGGGAGATAGAGTGCTCAGACGCTTCCTGATGCTGCTATTCGGGAAGCTCCTCTTCACGACTCGGGCAGGTGTCATCAGCTACAGACTGCTGCCGATGATAGAGGATTTGGGCAGAGTCAGGAGATACGCCTGGGGAGCGGCAGTGCTCGCATTCTTGTTCGAGTCCCACAGCACCACGGACCGGCAGACAATGCTGGGCGGCTTCTCGCCTTTCCTACAGGTAAATGCACTTCATATGTTTTCTATTATGCCATGAATATTTATGCAATGCTTTATGCAATGCCATGCGACTGACTTGATTTCTAAATGCAGATCTGGAGCTATATGTACCTCTCGGGCATCGGGAGAGGCGCATTACTCCATCCCGGCCGCATACCGATCGCGAGACGATGGTCGGTGGCGAGGGACACAGGGTCGATCATTAGACTGACTCGGATGATCCAGGATGACTTGGACTCCTTCCCGCATACGTCGGTAAGTCCAGAGCGGAAAAATGATTCCTATATGCTTCTATATGCTTCTAAATGCTTTCTAAATGCTTTTGCCTTTAATGCTTTTATATGCTAATGCTGATGAATGGACTAAAAATGCTTTCAGGTGAGATGGACCCCATACCGCGACGAGGGTTATACGGGACAGCCATGGGTGGAGGCGGCTTTATCATACTGGGGGCGAGACATATGGTTGCATTGCATCCATATCATCGAGCCTCTGCACTATAGGCTGATCCTGCGGACTCGGGGACTACACCAGCCCGAGGTGACCTTTCCACGCCACAGCGATGACCACCCCGGCAAGTCAGCAAGGGGCATCAGTGGAAATGTGGATTGGTGCGCCCGAAAGGCGAAGTACGTCCATGACTGGAATAGGCGGGGCTGAGCGGTGAAGGAACGAGACGAGAGCGACGAGGCCTATCTGAAGGCCTTCGCTCGGCTCTACGGTGACCGGGTGTACCGAGGTACCTGACGACCGGTATGCAATTCTAAACCAAAAGCTCCTTCTATATGCAAAAAAGCCATGTGATGGATGTATTGACTCATGTTTTCTAAAATGCAGCTAGATCCTGAGGGACGGATAGCCGAGCTGGAGGGATTACTCCATTCCACCATCCAGCAGCGGGACGGGTACCGGACCGCTCTGGAGCTCCTGGTGAGACCTAAAATGCTTTATGATTATGCTTAATGGAATATCATGATGCAAATGCTGATTAACCATGACTTCTAACCATGATTTCTAAAATGCAGCGGGCCGAGGGAGCCCAACGAGCCAGACCGGATGCCCCATCGTCTTCCTCACAGCCTGCGGGAGGCAGGGCTGAGTAGGAGGCCGATTTTGCTCGAGCAGTTGCCCGGGCCGAGGAGGCGGAGGCCACCCTCGCGGAGCGGGTAAGATGCTAAAATGCTTATGCTTATGATTATGCCTAAAAATGCCTTATGATTAATGATATGATGCGATCTACAGGTGAGGGAGCTAGCAGCAGCAGTGGTCGAGGCCAGTCAGGCGAGGGCAGAGGCAGAGAGAAGCCGGGCTGAGACCGATCGAGCCCGAGCGGAGACAGAGCTTGTACGGGCAGAGCTGGCTCGGCGGAGAGCGGAGACCCCGCGACGCTCGGATGATGCAGAGATGGAGCAACTACGGACAGAGTTAGCGCGAGCACGGGCTGAGGTGGAGCAGCTCCGTATCGGGACGGCGGACCTGGATCGCTACCGGACCGAGGCACGGGAGACGCGTCGTCAGATCTTCACACTGAAGATCGAGCTGCGGACGCTAGAGCGGACGGTCCGGATGATGGGACGGGGACCAGAGCGGAGTGCCTCCCAGAGTGGGGCACGGAGGAGTGCTGCCCCGAGCGGCTCGGTTGGGGATTTTCTTGTCAACTCCTCCGCCCAACGGAGGAATGAGAGGGCGGAGCGGGGACAGCAGGAGGAGAGTGCTTCTATAGCGCCGCCACCCGCGAGGAGACCCGAGGATGGAGAGGATGAGGGTGGTCCGGCGGATAAGCCGACCGAATGATGTATTTTTTATGTTTTTTCTTATCTTTTGTACAGAACTTGTGGTAGATGGAATAAGATCTTTTTTCTTTTTGGTTTTCAATTTTATTTTGCGCAAGTGTGAAATGAAGGGATGTGTGCAGGAATGTGGATGAGATGCGAATGGATGGATGATGAGTCATGGGTAGGAATGTGTGCATGAGTTATTTGTGGGAATGTATGTGTGTGAAAAAAAAGTAGAGAGAATGAGGTGTACAATGCGAGAGACCGCCAGGTCTAGGCAAGGGCAGAAGGAACAACTAGAATTCAGCAGCAGAGAAAGTAACGGTCTAGGCTCAGACCGTTATAATCAAACGACGCGCCGGTGAAAGGCCGTTACTCATAACAGGGGCCCATCCTGGTAGTAGGGCTTCAGAAGAAACGACGGCCAACGGCAGGTGCGTCAAAGACAAATAACGGCCAAAGACTAGACCGTTGATCATGGCAGAACGATGGTTGTCAGGACAACTAGCAGAAAATGCGACGGCCTGAGGGAGACGCGTCAGAGTGAAGCAATGGCCATAACCAGGGCCGTCAGGAAGTGCTTAGCCTAGAAGAGAAAGGACTGAGTGGATGAGAATATAACGGCTCAAGATTCGCGTGTTATAAGAAACGACGATCAGGCCTTAGACCGTTAATCTTCACAGAACATGATCGGGGAACTAAACCCACAGGAAAATGCGACGGCCTAAGGTTGGCACGTTGGAGTGAAATGACGGCCTTACGATAGACCGTTAGATTCTGGGTCGTATTCCGAGATGGATTGAGCCGTGAGAACTAAAACCCGAGGTTTAGCCATCTAATCCCTTACTGGAACTTATCCTGATTGAAGATAAAGCTTTCTAGTCCGAATCCTAGCCTTCCAAAAGCCAAAATCAAGCTTTTAAGACTCGGAGACTCAATCAAAATCGTAGCTTTGCTGAAAACCCCTGCTTTAGGGTTGAAGAACCTCTCCTAAGGGCAGAAATCAAGATGAAGAGGAGCTTTGAGGCGATGATCATGGAAGGGAAGGTCTACACCGGACCTAAGCACTTAAGCTCCAATGTTCAAAGGGTGGTAAGTCCCTCAACAACACATCCAAGTTCAGAAAATTCTGCACTTCAATCCGTTTTATGACTTCTTCTTCTCCTTCTTTCTTCAAGCCTCTTCCTGGCCCAAGATGTTACTCTAATCTGAAGTGGGTGGCTCCCATGGTGAAGGCCCTCCCTATAGAAGTTACATCAATCCTTAAAGCTTGGCACCTTCAACCACTCTTGGTTTTAGGCAAAAAGTTCCAGAAATTATCCTTAGATTGGCCAAGTATTTTAGCACTTGTGGAGTTATGGCATCCACAAACTCATACCTTTATCTTCCCTTCCTTCGAAGCAACCGTCCTATTAGAAGAGGTAGAAGCCTACCTAACCCTTCCTAAGATTAAGGTGGGGGATGAAGACCGGGTTTGCTATACAATAGAGCCCATTGACCCGTCCTTGATCTTGAGCGACTTCATTCATAATCTAAAGGACGTGAGAACCATGATCAGCCCTCACCACATTCACTTGATACCCTTATCACAATGGTTAGTGTCTCATTGTAAAAACAAGTGGGAGAGACATGAAGCAATAGCCAAGGCGGTGGCGGTTTGCTTGTGCGGGGTCTTCCTTTTTACCACGACCGACCACCTCTTAGACATCCAAAATCTTGGTATTATTAGCGGGCTGTGGCGGGGAATGTCTATTTCTCAAGCGGTCCTCGCATACCTCTATGAAGGACTAAGCTCGACTTGCATAGGAGGGAGAGGGGAAAGAAACCACCGGCGACCACCGTCCCACTACTACCATGGCCGGCGACGAGGCTCCCCAGCCACCACCACAGAGGAGGGAGAGGGGAAAGAAGAAAGCAATCCGGCGGTTTCACCGCCGGCTCGAACGGGAGGTGATCCCACCGGTCACGGAAGAAGAACCGAGGAGAAGAGAGCCAAGAGAAGAAGAAGAAGCTCCCACGGCCGTGGGGGACCAAGGGGAAGCCCCATTGGATGCAGAGGAACCCAAAGAACCTGAGAAGAAGAGGAAAAGGGGCAACCTGAGAGTTTATTCTTCTTGTGCGCATGTCCACCCCATTCAGAGTGGAATGATTCTCCTCATCCAGAATCAAGAACACAGCTGTTCACCATCATCGAGACCTTGAACAAATGAAGCTTCACGAATGCTCAAAGAATGCGTATGATGCATGCTGGGCTAAAGGAAAACAAAATCTTCAAAACAAATGCGAAGAAAAGATAAAATAGAAAAATACTCGAGAATAATATTGCTAGATCGGAGAAAATCAGAGTCAGGACACCATCCGCAACCACGGCGTGCAAGATAGAACCATCGTCCCCAAATTTTATGAGAAAGGGGCCATGAGGACGTGCTCGACTACAGTCAGGCCTTGCAGGGGCTCTTTTATGAGAAAGAATGTCAGAAGAAGCAACAAGAAGTTCGGCTTATGCAGTGGAGGCCGAAGAAGCAGCTTATTGTTGATCTACAGAAGGAGGAGAGCTCTCCAATTGTCTGTTCTTGGTCTCTCTCAAGCTTCCAATCTATCTTTCAACAAAAGGAGTTCGTACCCCGCCTTCCTCCTGTCATGATAAATTCATCTTTCATTGATCCACCGGAAATTCTATTCATTCCTTGTGCTTGCGGAAAATGTCCACGCATTGATCTATCCACTCTGTTTACTCCTCCTCCTCCCAACGCTCAGCTCCACGAGATGTGGTTCTCTTCTTCTGATCCCTTCTTTGATTGCAGACCGGCTTGCATAGGAGGTCCTTTGTTTGGTTCCATGATACTCCTTGAGTGCTAGACAGGAGTGAGAGTCAAATTCCTTCCCAAGGAAGACATAACTTCTGCAAGTCGGATCTTCGGGAGCCACCCTCTCTTCTTTATTGGAGGGGCATTTGGATATTCTTCTCAGGTGGAGTGCAGGACGGCGGATAAGAAAACTCGGGATGAATGGCGCCTCTTTTTCAACACTTTGCCAATGGATAAGTTCATCATGCGACCAAGAATCTTTCGAAGCACTCTTCTCAAAATACCGTGGCGTCAAGGCCTAGACCTCCAGCTAGTGGGGAATACTACCATGGCGATCTACAACCCGCACCGATGCCATCTTCAGATCGGACTACCTCGAACCGGCATTTCTGCACTATCACACTACCCTCCCCTCCTACCTAGGAAGATGGGGACCGAGGAAGATGAACGAGCAGTCCGGAACGCGCTGATCATGTGGGAGATTAGCAAGGTGCGCCCGTGGCAAGCAGAAGTTGAAGAGAACGACGAAGCACGCCGAGATTATGTGAAAGAGTTGAGAAGAATCCGCCCTCTTGCGGATAAGAGATTGAATGTATCTTGATTTTCTTTTTGTTCATGAGAGATGTTATGTGTACTTGATCATCAGAGCTTGGTTTATCATGAATTATATTTCATTAAGCTTGCTTGAATGAGATGAAATTGTCTTAGTTGAATGAGCTTGAGTTTCGTGGTTTGAATGGCTGGAATGATGTGGACAAGCAGAGCCTCTGGAGATAGCAACGGATATGCAATGGGCCGCCACAAGGAAATAACGGTCTTACGACAGGCCGTCAGAATGAGAGTAACAATAGAACCCTGTCTTCGAAGGATATGATGGATAGGCCTTGGGCCGTTATAAGAAAGTAATGGTATTCTCCAGACCGTTATAGTGATGATTAGTGAAAGAAAGAAGGCCCATGCCTGCATGAAAATAACGGTCGAAGAGGGGGCCGTTATGTGACTGTAACGGTCTGATGTTGGCGCGTTACATACCTTGAACCTGCATAGCTGTGAACTTTTTGCTTTAAATCTTGCCCCTGCATTCTGCACACACACTTTAAACACGAATCAAGTTAGATATGTTCTTGGACTCAACCCCTTGCCTTGAAGCAAGTTAGATAATGATCGTTCCTTGATATTCGGTCAAGGGATGGAGCCTTTATTAAATAGGCGAAAACATAATGAAAATGCAATGCATGCTATGCACATGATGGCATTTTTGGGGAGTTTTGGGAAATATTTAATGTTTTGTGGGACTTTCACAGATATTTGGTTTTTTTTTTTTGGATTTTGGAAATATTTGGTGTTTTTGGATTTTTAAAAATATTTGATGTTTTTAGATTTTGAAAATATTTGATGTTTTTTTTGGATTTTGAAAATATTTGATGTTTTTGGATTTTGAAAATATTTGATGTTTTTGGATTTTGAAAACCAGTGCCTCCCTAGTAACACGATCTCTTCCTTGTTTAGAACCAGAAGTCCCGAGGTTGGTGTGTAATATGGGTGACAATCCTTGGCCAAGGCCCAATTCACATGACAAAGTTTCTACCAAGGCCATACCCAGGGTACTAATCTTGGTCCTAAAAAAGAGAAAAAAGAACACGGGGGTAAGTTTAGGCCAGATATGGAAGTTTTTAGGGCTTGATTTCCTCACCGTACAACCCCATTAGAGATTTAGTCTGTTGCGCCGGGGCTTTGTGTCCGTCATCGAACCTTTGTCCACTCTAGGCATGCATTCGACCGGGCTCATGACATCCCGCGGGGAACTATACTGCCACTCTTGTCATGCTTAGTTTTTCTTGCTTTACCTTTCTGGAGCTTTGGAATTCAGAATCGGTAGACTTTTGAGATGATGCTTTTGATTTTATCACAGAGATTACTCCTTTTCTTTTCCTTTCTTTTCTTGTGGCGTCAGGTCATAACGGACTTGCCCCTATTTGAGACCTTCTCTCGTTGGGGTGTTTGGATTGGTTGTCGCCTCCTTATTCAGTTCTTGCCCCTGGATTCAGCCGAAGAATGAAGCGGACAGGGACTTCGACTTTCCCCTAAAGCATGGCCAAGGAGAAACGGTGTCTTTTAAATAAGGAGCCCGACCAGAGATGTCGTGTAGTGTGTGATTGCCTTACTCGGGACCCTTCTTAGTGAAACAGGAGGGAGCATCCTGTTGCCGGGGAAGCACGTGGCTTAGACTCTTAAGGAAAGAAATGCTTAAGATACAACTCATTCCACGGGTGAGAGAGCTCCTCACCTTCCGCGTTTACTAAGCGATAAGCATTCCCTGGATAAGCTTCTTTTATTACAAACGTCCCTTCCCAGTTAGGTTGCAATTTAGACCTAGGACCTGTAGACCGAATGAATTTGCGTTTCAAAACAATATCACCCGTCATAAACTTACGTTCAATCACCTTCTTTTGAAAATAACGCGAAACCCTCTTTTGATAAACAGAAACGTGATCGGCCGCATTCATCCTCTTCTCATCCAAGAGTTCCAACTGGACCAGTAACGCCTCCCAACGTTCATTGAGATTAGGTTCCTTATCGAGCTGCACTCTAAGGGAAGGGATTAAGATCTCATATGGGAGCACCGCCTCCATTCCATAGGTCAGGGAATAGGGAGTTTGCCCCGTAGGGGTACGGACGGAGGTGCTGTAAGCCCACAGAGCTTCCACTAATCTTTCAGGCCAATCAGAAAATTTATGTGCTTCACATGTTTTCTTGATGATTTTAAGAAGGGTTTTATTAGTGGCCTCGGCTTGACCGTTGCCTTGAGGATAATATGGAGATGAATGATGCAATGCAATATTGAACTTCTTACAGAGGTCCTTAAGCTCTTGAGAGACGAACTGGGGTCCGTTGTCGGTGATGATACTGCTTGGCACTCCGAACCGCGAGATGATATTCTTCATGATAAAGCGGCACACCGTTGTAGCTTTGATTTCTGCGTACGTCTCGGCTACGGCCCATTTGGTGAAGTACTCAGTAGCGGTGAGGATGAAGGATTTTTGCTTGATCTGAGAATTAGGATCCCCGAGCGGGCCGACGACGTCAAAAGCCCACATAGAGAATGGCCAAGGAGCAGTCATAGGATGGAGAGACGAAGCTGGAGAGTGAATTTTATTCGCATGGAGTTGGCATTTAAGACACCTCCGGACATAGAGGGAGCAATCTTCCTCTAGAGTGGGCCAATAGTAGCCCTGCCTAAGGATCTTCTTCGCTAGAGCCTGGCCATTGACATGACCTCCACACTCACTAGAATGGGCCGCTTCAGCCATTTTCCAAGCTTCTACATCATCCAAGCATCTCATGAGCATTCCATTAGTAGCGCGCCTATACAGTTCTCCTGCAATGATAGTGTACCTTGCGGCGGCTCTTCTTATTGCTTTACGCTGCTCGGCCTTTGCCCCTTCTGGGAATGACCCTTCTTTGCAAAACAATTCGATTTCATGATACCAAGGCAATTCTTCTTCATCCAGAATCTCCTCTAGCTCTGTTAATGAAACTTTCTTGAGATCTTCCTTCTCAGCTCTTGCCTCTACAGATTTCCTGAGGTTGATGAACCAAGGATCTTGAAGAGAAGGTGCGTCCAATCTCTGGACGACGATGGTCTCAGTACTACGACTGAGAGGGAAAGATAAGGAGGAAGCAAGAGATGCCAAAGCATCAGCTAGAATGTTCAGAGAACGGGGAGTATGGATATAGATCAGCTTACAAAATCGCTTAGCAATGAGCATGACCAAATCTTGATAATGTTTGAGCTTGGGGTCACGAGTACGATAAGTGGACAGAACTTGCCGTAGAACGAGCTGAGAATCTCCTATAATGTTTAAATAGCGCGCGCCTAGGAGATAGGCGTGCTTCAAGCCGGCTAGGAGAGCCTCATACTCAGCGATGTTGTTGGTAGCAGGAAATCGAAGTTGATAAGCGAAGGGGATGGTTACTCCCTCTGGAGTAAGCAAGACAGCACCGATCCCTTGGCCTTGGGAGTTGAGTGCACCATCGAAGTGCAGAGACCAAAAGGGATGATGAGAAAGGAAAGAGAGATGCTCATCAGGGAAATCATCCTGAATAGAATCGGTGTGAGGAATAGGGAGATGTGCAAGATGTTCAGCAATGGCATATCCTTTGACTGCCTTCTGAACAACAAAGGTGATGTCGAACTAAGAGAGGAAGCTCTGCCAGCGAGCTAACCTACTAGAAAGGATGGGTTTTTCTAAGAGATAACGGATCGGGTCCATTCTAGAGATCAACCTAACTGGGTGGGCGAGAAAGTAATGTTTAAGCTTCTGAGCTACCCACACTAAGGCGGCACAAGTCTTCTCCATAGCGGTGTACTTGGATTCAGCTGGATTAAACAGTCGAGAGAGGTAGTACGCGGCCCGCTCTTTTCCTTCATCATCCACTTGTGCTAAGACCGCCCCTAGGGAGTCCTCAATAACCGAGATGTATAGGATTAGGGGTTTCCCAGGGACAGGAGGTTGCAAAACCGGGGGATTGGACAGATACTCTTTGAGGTCCTCATAGGCCTTCTGACAATCTTGATTCCATTCAAACGTGACACCCGCCTTAAGCAACTCATAAAACGGACGACACCTCTGAGAATGCTGAGATATAAATCTTCTAATGAATTGCAGTCTACCAATCAATCCTCGAAGTTCCGTAATGTTCTTTGACAGAGGCATGTCCATGACGGCCTGTGCTTTATTAGGATCAATCTGGATCCCCCGTTTGCTCACTATGAACCCTAACAACTTCCCTGAGGAGACTCCGAATACACACTTCTTCGGGTTCATCTTAAGCTTGTATTTCCTGGCTCTCTGCAGCACCTTAGCCAGGATAGAGGGGTGTTCTTCTTTTGTTCTTGACTTCACCAAGATGTCATCCACGTAAGCTTCCATGTATATGTGCATCATGTCGTGGAAAATGGCCATCATCGCCCTTTGATAGGTGGCACCTGTATTTTTCAAACCAAATGGCATAACTACATAACAATACGTGCCCCAGGGCGTGGTGAAGGAAGTTTTCTCTTGATCTTCCGGAGCGAGACGGATCTGATTATAGCCCGAGTACCCATCCATAAATGACAGAGCTTCATACCCGGCAGTGTTATCCACTAGGACGTCTATATGAGGTAGCGGGAAATCATCTTTGGGACATGCTTTGTTTAGATCCCTGAAATCAATGCATATGCGCACTTTTCCATCCTTCTTGAGAACAGGGACTATGTTCGCCACCCACTGAGGATATAAAACCACTCTGATGAACCTGGCCTTATATAGTTTGTCGACCTCTTCTTTGATCCTCAAGGCCATGTGGGGGTGAAATCTTCTTGACCGTTGTTTCACAGGTGTTGCCCCTGGTTTAAGCACGAGTCGATGTTCCACTAATGATGTGGCACAGCCCAAAGACCACTAAATATGATGAGATGACCCTAGGACTTAGATCCGCAAGCATACAAGCGCTCAATGATTCTCACAATGACGATTTTTGCCCACACGGCTCACACGTTCACCCGGTGGATCCGGGAGATGATGGTGAGGGTCCGAGGTGGGACCCAATTGTCCTAATGGACTTACAATGCTATGGCTGACCCCCAATGGGCCTAGGAGACCCAACTTTGTGGGTGGCTGGCCCGCAAGACGGGGTGTTGGGTGGCACTCACTCACGGGCCGCGGTGGGCACGATATTGCCTAAAGTGAAGTCCGAGCACTCTCTTACCGTCCGACGGGCATTCAAGGCAATACTACATTTGCAGAAATGAAGCTACAAGGGTGTGATCAGAAGCTCACCTGATCGGTGTGAAGACACCGATCCCGTTCGGAGACGAGGGCGCGCCGGGAGGCGAGGGTATACACCCGATCGCCGCGGCGATGGAGCTTGACCTGAAAATGCGAAGAGGTACAGCACTACATCCCGTGCAAGGGGGGGATCTTGGGGTGGGGGTTAATGTATTACAACCAAAAATTACCTCCACGCAGGGAGGGGCCTTCAGCCGGCCAAGCGGGGAGGGGAATGAGCGAGATAGAGTCGACTTTCCGAGCTTCGCCGATTCTGCCTAGCTTCTGTATTTCGGGACAGAGGATCGATGTCGATGCTGCCAATAATTCCACCGAGCTCAGAATCTGACAAGACTTGCGCCAAAAGCTTCCTAACTGGAGAGGGGAAAGGCTTGAATTTTTGGGTGACGTTCCGATCTGGGGGCTGGCTGCTCCGGCGACTGGAAGGTGGTTGCAGTTCTGGTCTCTGGCCGAACATGATCTGAAATAGCAGGTTGCAGAAGTTGCCACGACCGCTCCTGAGCTCCAAATCTGGCACCGCTGGACTCGTTGGAACCGTGGACGAGTCTACTTTGCAGCAAAACAAACAGGGAAGTCTTCTGATGTCGGAGATGAGCTGGGTATCCAGAGGAGTGGACGGTGGTCGGTGCAGACTGTGAGGAGGCAGGTCGGCGTGGTTGTGGTAGAAAATTGAGATCTCTGGTTGTCGGATGCCGAACGGGGTTCCGCCTTCTGTTCCTGGACGCTGACAGGGGGAAGAAAATCTTTGTAGAAGACCATGATAGCTGGTTCCTTCAAGGTTCATCGTGGGAGAGCCTGCTCTGTCGTTCTGGTTCCTGGCCTGAGAAGCCCTGCGCAGTCGAGGGAGAATGGTTGCCGCGGACAGCTCGGAGCTCGGATGCCGACGAAACCACCTCGCCTGGAAAGCTCTCTGGAAGACCTTTCCAGAGATGTAGGCCTTGACACCAGGAAGATCAGGGATCGGCCGAAGATATTGTGACTTTCAGGACCCAACTCTGCTGCCAATGAACTGTTGATGTAGCCGCAATCTTATGGTGTCAAATGGTGTTGGGGTGGGGTAACTTAGCAAGGGGAGGGTGGCTGTGGGCTGTGGGATATGGAGGAAGGTTGCTGGAGGGCTGAGGGGAGCAGGGGTGATGGCGAACCTGGCTGGAGCTGCTGGAGGTGGAGGTGGAGAGGTGGGTGTGCACAAGAGAGAGGGGGAGTGTGAATGGAGGGTGGGGGCGAACTTGGCTTGAGGGGGAGGGGTATGGGGCGGCCAAGGCAATGGAGGGAAGGTTCAAATTCGAAATTGGCCTTGGGAGGGGTGGGATTTGTGTGGGGAAGTGGGGGGATTGTGTTGGGAGGTGGAAGAGTTGCTTTGGGACAAGGAGGGGGAGTAAATGAGGGGCTATGGGGAAGTGGAGGGCCTTAATGGAGGTGGGTGAGGTAGTGGAGGTGGTTGGGGGTTGGAGTAAGTGAGGGGGAAGGAGGAGAGAGAGAGAGGGTCGAACTCCCCTTGGGGAGAGAGAGAATGAGAGAGAGAGTGAGAGAGAGAGAGTAAAAGAGAGAGATCTTGAGAGGTGGAATGAAGTAGTTTTCAATATTTCATCAAAAGTGAGTACATGGAGGGAGATGGGGGCTATTTATAGGCAACCCATCTTTACAAGATAAAAATAACCCTGCCATTTAAGGCAAAAGACCAAACATGTCCTAGACTCAGTCCAATAGGCCCAAACTAAGGTATTAGGGCCCAATTAGACCAAATAGGGGAAATGGACTAGTACAACATGACATAATAAAAGGAAATACATGCGACATGACCCAATAAAAGGAAAATTACATATGATAAGACTCAATAAAAGGAAGATACATAAGATGAGAATGAGTCGACCAAATCAAGGGTGTGCAGGCGACCCGAGCCATAGCGAGTGTCGTGGGATGTCCTCATCAAATCCCCGGGGTGGGGAGAACTCGACCCTGTCGAGTGCGGGTCTGCCTGGCTGTCATAGTGCTCCAGAATGTCGGGATCCAACCGCAGCAGGTCCTCCCGACTCACCCAAGTATCCTCCATCGGGGGACGGTTCTTCCACCTAACCAAGTAGCGCTGATACACCTTGTGCCTCGTAATGATGCTCTGCTCATCCAGTATTGCCTCTATCTGCTCTCGTCGGTCTCTCAGGCTAGAAGGTGGAGTCCCTCCGGAAGTGTCCCTCTCAAGGTGGGGTAAAAGCTCAAGCTCCTCACTGGGTTCCACCGCGGGGCCTTTGTAGGGTACCATATCCGCCACATTGAAAGTAGGGTGCACCCCATAGCTCTCTGGCAGGTCAAGCTCATAAGCATTGCTGCCAAGTCGTCGTAGAACTCGAAAGGGTCCCGACCCTCGTGCCCTCAACTTGGAGGCAGGCCCGGGAAGGAGCCGCTCCGTCCTCACCATCACTAGGTCTCCCACTTGGAATTCACAGTGGCGCCGGTGAGCATCTGCCCGTCTTTTGTAAGCCTCATTGCTTTTCCCTATATGCTTGCGGATGTCATCATGCAACTCTTTGATATGCTGTGCAAAGGACTCAGCTGAGACTGACACCCTAGCATGTGGGGGAAGGGGAATGAGATCCGAGGGCTTTCTAGGCCTAAAACCATGCACTGTCATGAATGATGATCCTATAGGGATGAAGGGAGGGCCTGGACAGCCAAATTCAGCCCTATCAAGTGTTAGATTGGTTTTGACAGACTTAGGAGGACCAGGGCATCCATGAATTGACCTATCATGCTTAGAAACCATGTGGACCTTGATGCACTTAGGTGGACCGGGGCAGCCACAAGTGGCCCTATCATGCATGAGACGGATGAAGAGTGGGGGAAGACCAACTTGTCCAAATGTAAGCCTATCATGCACTGGACCTAGTGTGTGAATGACACAAATGATGTGACTAGCCTGACCACATGATGCAAAAGGTTTTGATACATGGATTCCTATCAAGATGGTCCCATCTGTGAGATTTGGGGGTTTCCACTCATGGGGATCGAAGCGGTTCCAAGGGGTGGACATCTTGGGATGGGTCACTCCCTTATTTCCAAGGTTGATGCCACCCTTGGCATTGACTCTCATAGTGTGGGCGGAATTTCGGAATGGGTGGGTTAGGCCTGACATGGTGGGTGAGGGTAGGAGGGAGTGGGTGGTGGGTGAGGAGTACTTGGAAGCCCATAGGGAGTGGCCAAACAGATCAAGATGGGTTAAGGGGTGGGTGATGTGGAGGTGGGTTTCAATCCAAGTGGTCGCCCTAGGGTCCCTAGCACACATAGGGAAGTGGAAATCATGAACCCAGTGGGACTTATCGTAATGCTCCTTGCAAAGGGGCGAGGGGTAGGGAGAGATGTAGGAGGGCCAGGAGGTGGGTTGGTAATGAGGGGCTAGTGGGAAGGGAACATGTGGATCTAGGAGGACTTGGGTTGAGGGGAATGAGGCTTCTTCCCATCCTGGACCTTGAGCATTCCAAAGCATACACTCCCTAGTGTGGGCTGGGCACTCGTCTCCTAATGGGGTAAGCACCAAAGTGGATTCCTTAGGTTGATTGCCCTCTCCTTGTGGTAGGGGAGTGGTGTAAAACTCATCGGGAATTGAAATCCCTTTCCTTGTGGAAGGAGGGGATTTCCATTGAGTGGGGTCAAAAGGATCATAGAAATTGAAACTCTTATGGAGGGATTCCTCTATGTCCTTGGATAGGTTGGCCCAAGTAGGACGTTCCCCGATGCATGTTGAACCTTCATCGACAAGGGGCAACAACAAGAGTGTGGACTCACTAGGAAGTGTGACCTTGAGGAGAGGAGAGCATTTTTTTGTGGGGCTCATTGGGTCAAGTTCCCTAGGGGTTGGCAGGAAGATTAGAAGCTCACTAGTGCATTGGCCTATAGTGCAAATAGATGTAATGGAGCCAATGGATGAGTAGGCAAAGGCAAGGTACTTGGGCTTAATGGGTTCCATGGCCAACATGCTAGTCAACCCCATTTGATAACTCAAACTCCTAAGTAGGTCTTCAAGGGTTTCCACAAAGCAAAAGGATTGATATGTTGTGTGACGAGAATGACATGGCACTAGTTGAACTTGCTCTATGGGGAGGTTGCATGGGGTTGAAGGGTACAAGATGGGACCTTTCTTGAGCCAGGTAGCTAGGGGCTCCTCTATGGTTAGCTCACCAGTGGGTGGGATGAGTTGCTCATGTTGGGGTTCGGGTTGGTTTTGTGCAATGGAGATTTGAGGCTCATTTTCCACTTTAACTGATCGCTTTTGAATGGTTTGCTTAAACTTGGAGAGGGCTTGGTTATAAGAATTTGGGAAGTGGAACCTTTTCTTGTCTCCCGGGGATTGCAAGTGACACCCTTTTCCTTCGGGGTCTATGATTGCTTGTTGTTCTTCCATCCATTCTTTTCCCAAAATAATATGTGACCCAAGGGGCCGAATTTTGCACCATGCTCCACTACCCCACGTAATGGATTTGGAGGGAATGCGGCTTACACAAGGTACGTAGAACTCTACGAAAACCCATTCCCCATGGATGACAATTTTCCCTTCTTGTGATAAGGAGTTCACAAGAGTTTGGGAGACATAATTTCCCGATTGGTACTCATCAAGGAACACAGTGGTGATTTTGTTGTGGGGTAGGACTACTTTGAAGCTAAAGGACATGGTGAACCGGTCACCGTGGGAATTGGGATTCATGGTGTTATTGGAAGAAGATGAATTGTCTTGATAATGAGTTCCACTACGAGTGGTCATGCAAAGTTGGGTGGGCTATGCAAGGGTGTGCGAGTGCACCTAAGAAAAACTTAGTGTGACCCAAGACTAGACTTGTAAGGACAAGCCTATGACCGCTCTGATACCACTTGATGTGGCACAGCCCAAAGACCACTAAATATGATGAGATGACCCTAGGACTTAGACCCGCAAGCATACAAGCGCTCAATGATTCTCACAATGACGATTTTTGCCCACACGGCTCACACGTTCACCCGGTGGATCCGGGAGATGATGGTGAGGGTCCGAGGCGGGACCCAATTGTCCTAATGGACTTACAATGCTATGGCTGACCCCCAATGGGCCTAGGAGACCCAACTTTGTGGGTGGCTGGCCCGCAAGACGGGGTGTTGGGTGGCACTCACTCACGGGCCGCGGTGGGCACGATATTGCCTAAAGTGAAGTCCGAGCACTCTCTTACCGTCCGACGGGCATTCAAGGCAATACTACATTTGCAGAAATGAAGCTACAAGGGTGTGATCAGAAGCTCACCTGATCGGTGTGAAGACACCGATCCCGTTCGGAGACGAGGGCGCGCCGGGAGGCGAGGGTATACACCCGATCGCCGCGGCGATGGAGCTTGACCTGAAAATGCGAAGAGGTACAGCACTACACCCCGTGCAAGGGGGGGATCTTGGGGTGGGGGTTAATGTATTACAACCAAAAATTACCTCCACGCAGGGAGGGGCCTTCAGCCGGCCAAGCGGGGAGGGGAATGAGCGAGATAGAGTCGACTTTCCGAGCTTCGCCGATTCTGCCTAGCTTCTGTATTTCGGGATAGAGGATCGATGTCGATGCTGCCAATAATTCCACCGAGCTCAGAATCTGACGAGACTTGCGCCAAAAGCTTCCTAACTGGAGAGGGGAAAGGCTTGAATTTTTGGGCGACGTTCCGATCTGGGGGCTGGCTGCTCCGGCGACTGGAAGGTGGTTGCAGTTCTGGTCTCTGGCCGAACACGATCTGAAACAGCAGGTTGCAGAAGTTGCCACGACCGCTCCTGAGCTCCAAATCTGGCACCGCTGGACTCGTTGGAACCGTGGACGAGTCTACTTTGCAGCAAAACAAACGGGGAAGTCTTCTGATGTCGGAGATGAGCTGGGTGTCCAGAGGAGTGGACGGTGGTCGGTGCAGACTGTGAGGAGGCAGATCGGCGTGGTTGTGGTAGAAAATTGAGATCTCTGGTTGTCGGATGCCGAACGGGGTTCCGCCTTCTGTTCCTGGACGCTGACAGGGGGAGGAAGATCTTTGTAGAAGACCTTGAAGGCTGGTTCCTTCAAGGTTCGTCGTGGGAGAGCCTGCTCTGTCGTTCTGGTTCCTGGCCTGAGAAGCCCTGCGCAGTCGAGGGAGAATGGTTGCCGCGGACAGCTCGGAGCTCGGATGCCGACGAAACCACCTCGCCTGGAAAGCTCTCTGGAAGACCTTTCCAGAGATGTAGGCCTTGACACCAGGAAGATCAGGGATCGGCCAAAGATGTTGCGACTTTCAGGACCCAACTCTGCTGCCAACGAACTGTTGATGTAGCCGCAATCTTATGGTGTCAAATGGTGTTGGGGTGGGGTAACTTAGCAAGGGGAGGGTGGCTGTGGGCTGTGGGATATGGAGGAAGGTTGCTGGAGGGCTGAGGGGAGCAGGGGTGATGGCGAACCTGGCTGGAGCTGCTGGAGGTGGAGGTGGAGAGGTGGGTGTGCACAAGAGAGAGGGGGAGTGTGAATGGAGGGTGGGGGCGAACTTGGCTTGAGGGGGAGGGGTATGGGGCGGCCAAGGCAATGGAGGGAAGGTTCAAATTCGAAATTGGCCTTGGGAGGGGTGGGATTTGTGTGGGGAAGTGGGGGGATTGTGTTGGGAGGTGGAAGAGTTGCTTTGGGACAAGGAGGGGGAGTAAATGAGGGGCTATGGGGAAGTGGAGGGCCTTAATGGAGGTGGGTGAGGTAGTGGAGGTGGTTGGGGGTTGGAGTAAGTGAGGGGGAAGGAGGAGAGAGAGAGAGGGTCGAACTCCCCTTGGGGAGAGAGAGAATGAGAGAGAGAGTGAGAGAGAGAGAGAGTAAAAGAGAGAGATCTTGAGAGGTGGAATGAAGTAGTTTTCAATATTTCATCAAAAGTGAGTACATGGAGGGAGATGGGGGCTATTTATAGGCAACCCATCTTTACAAGACAAAAATAACCCTGCCATTTAAGGCAAAAGACAAAACTTGTCCTAGACTCAGTCCAATAGGCCCAAACTAAGGTATTAGGGCCCAATTAGACCAAATAGGGGAAATGGACTAGTACAACATGACATAATAAAAGGAAATACATGCGACATAACCCAATAAAAGGAAAATTACATATGATAAGACTCAATAAAAGGAAGATACATAAGATGAGAATGAGTCGACCAAATCAAGGGTGTGCAGGCGACCCGAGCCATAGCGAGTGTCGTGGGATGTCCTCATCAACTAAGGAGGGGTCAAGACCTGGCATGTCCTCATAAGACCAGGCGAAAGAATCACTATACTCCCTTAATACCTTAATTAGATCTTCTTCTACCTGTGAAGGGAGATCAGCAGAAATAATGATGGGCCTTGGGTCTTCTTCCGTTCCCAAGTTGATTTCCTTTGTAGGTTCATCCACTGCCATCGACGGCTGGTCGAATCTCTTTAGTCCTTGTGCATATAAGTCGGCAGTGTTATCTACATCGCTGTCTTCATCTATTGGATCCTTCTCATCCAAGACCTCATAGACGCCTAATCCGTCGTCGCTCCATTCCCCTTCTATTTCCTCTTCATCCTTAATCACGATTGCTGTAGCGATGAATTCCGGACACTTCAAAAGAGCATGACACCGCTGAGCTAGATCTTGCAAGAACCTATCAGGAACAGATCGGGAAGGATGTGCAAGTGAGCGCGGTTCAGAATGGGAAGGGTTGGACGACCCAGAACAAGACCCTACTTCTCTAGACCTAACTGACTCTACTCCTCTAGACTCGATGGACCCTAATCCTAACCTAGGGGATAGAAGACCTAGTGGAAGGGGAGGAGCAGGGGACTCGTGCCCTTGGGAGGAGGAGGATGGAGACAGGATAGCGTAATCTTCCACTGAAATCTCCGTTTCAAA
Source organism: Amorphophallus konjac (assembly GCA_022559845.1). Taxonomy (NCBI): domain Eukaryota; kingdom Viridiplantae; phylum Streptophyta; class Magnoliopsida; order Alismatales; family Araceae; genus Amorphophallus; species Amorphophallus konjac. The sequence continues at coordinate 462,398,208 of CM040121.1, read as the reverse complement.
TTTGACGTTTTTTTTTTGGAGATCAGCGGAGACTACACAGCAAGATGGAGGAGGTGGGAGCTGCATAGGGAACAGCTCGGGGAGGATGCAATCAAAGAAGGGATCAGAAGAAGAGAACCACATCTCGTGGAGCTGAGCGTTGGGAGGAGGAGGAGTAAACAGAGTGGATAGATCAATGCGTGGACATTTCCCGCAAGCACAAGGAATGAATAGAATTTCCGGTGGATCAATGAAAGATGAATTTATCATGACAGGAGGAAGGCGGGGTACGAACTCCTTTTGTTGAAAGATAGATTGGAAGCGTGAGAGAGACCAAGAACAGACAACTGGAGAGCTCTCCTCCTTCTGTAGATCAACAATAAGCTGCTTCTTCGGCCTCCACTGCATAAGCCGAACTTCTTGTTGCTTCTTCTGACATTCTTTCTCATAAAAGAGCCCCTGCAAGGCCTGACTGTAGTCGAGCACGTCCTCATCTGACCCTCTTGGCAAGGGAGGCGGACTGGCAATTGGACAAACTGTATTCCTTTCTTGTTGAACCGGCTTTGGAACTAATGTGCCAGGCTGGAGAGGCCCTTTGACAAAATGCTGACGATAATCCTAGGTGAGCGGCCCAGAATCACTTATCATAGATAATGCTGTCTCTTTGTAGCCGAGACCTCTCCTACCCATTTTTTTCCCTTAGGTATAGGCTTAGTCATCCCTTGCAGTTGCGCACCGAGGCCTCTCCCCGGTTGATAGCCCAGTTTCAATATAATGTTCCACCCCTTTGAATCTCGAATCTGCGGCTTCACTTTGACATTAACTGAGTAGCGACGGGCTTAGGGGATGTGTAAGCCCAAGGAAAGTTCAAATCCAATACTGACAGAATGGGCCGGCTGCTTCGCCAAAGTGTGGGAAGAACATGCTCTGAAATAGCCTTTACTGACTGTACTATGGATAAGCTCTTAACTTTGACGACCCTTCCTTGGAAGGGGAATTTAATGCACTGATGTGCAGTGGTGGGCACGGCGCCGAGTGTGTTAATCCAGGGACGACCCAAGATAGCCTTGAACATGGGGTCGATATCAAGAACATAGAATTCCACGGCCATAGTAAGGGGCCCGAGCTCTGCCTGAATGGTGACTACTCCGTGACATGCTCGCCTTGAGTTGTCATATGCCGCTATAGTAGTGGGGGTAGGCCGTAGTAACTCTTCAGATATGTTGCATGCTCGGAGGGTGCTGAGTGGGCAAACATTAATTGAGGCCCCTGTGTCAACCAGCGCTGCTTCAATGTCGACTTTGTTTAGGGTAATTGTTATGTAGAGCGGCATTTGCCGAGCCCCCGGAGGTGCAAGCTCGGTTTCAGAGAACGTGATTACCGGCCCTTTGGAGATAGTTGCCAGTGCCGTTGGTAGGCTATCAACTGCCATGTCTTCGCTAACCATTACCTTCTGTAGGAAATCCCTCAGTGCATCCTGATGAAGGGTGGACCTTTTGATTAGCTCCAGCACAGATATTTTGGCGGGTACTCGATCCAGATGATGCAGCAAGTCATATTGAGTACCCAGCAAAGGTTCAGTTTCTTCTTGCTCGGCCACCGGCTGAGAGGATCGGGGATTAGAAGTAGTAGCGTAATTCCGATGGAACATCTTCCCGCTCCTCAAAGCACAGTTTGCCGCGGCATCTGAAGATAGTATGATGGGCCCTGCGGGATGGATGAATGGAACAGGTGGTGCGGGGGAGGCGGTTTGGTGGAGCGTAGGGTTGGTGAGGTTAATGGGCGGTGCGCGGATGGTGGGTGAAGGATGGGTGGAAGGCAGGGTGGTGATGAATGTTGATGCGGGTGGAGGGAAGGCTAGCGGATGGGTAAGAATGGGTGAGGGATTGGATGGTGGTGTGATGACAGTGATGGGAGTGGGTGATGGAGGGCACGATGGAATGGAGAGTGGAAGAGGATTTGCTGGAGCGGGTGTGAATGGGAGGACGAGTTGAGAGGGCGTCGGCTGTGCAGGGATGATGAAGGGAGGATTGCGGTGGTTATGGTGGAGGGCCATGACCGGCGGTGTGGCGCCATCATCATCGAAAGACCATCCGGCGTTGGGGGCCGGTGGCTGGACCATGTTTACTTGCGCTGGTGCTGGCGGCTGCTGCTGAGGAGCGGGTGGATGATTCGGCATCGGGTTCTGATGGATGCCCAGGTCTTGTACTTGCTGTGGTTGCTGCTGTTGTGGTGGCTGTTGCGGCTGCGGTGCTTGATGCTGCTGCACTTGCTGCCCCTACGGCTGCCTTCTCTTTTCTTTAATCTCAACAATGGCCCTATGCATCTCGGCCCAGTCGATTCTCTGCCCCTCATGAAGGTCATATACCAGATCTCGAAACTGAAAACATCCTTCTATGGTATGGCCTGGCTGCCGGTGGAACATACAATACTTAGTCTGATCGACTGCCGGGTTCCAAACAGGTCGTTCCGGAGGAAGTTGGATTGCATTTACTGACATGAGAGCCAAGAAGATATCTGTAAGCGTCTCTGGCAACGGAGGATACTGGGCTCTCCTGGGAGCCGGGCGCTTGCTATTTGGATTGTTGTTGTTGTAGCCGTTGGGTGGAGAGACGTTATGGTATTGTGGTGGCGGTGATGGTTGTTGTGGTGTGGCGAAGGTGTTTTATGGAATGGTGAAGGCGGGGGGAGGGTTTTGTGGAGTGGCTTGGAAGTTTTGCGGAGCGGCGTTTTGTGAATTGCGGGGGTTTTGGTTGTAGCGGAAAGGTGCGGCCTGATATGGAAAAGCAACGGCTTGTACCTGCTCGTTTGTTTGGACTCCCTCAGTAACCGGCCCTTGTGGTTTCTTGTGGTACTTGGGCTTTTGGTTTTCGAAGAGGGAATGGATAGGGGAGTCCTTGAATTGAGTCTGGATGAAGCGCGCCCGGCTATAGAGTTGATACATGTTGGCTATGTCATTCATTGCCAGGATGTTGCGGAAGGTCGGGGTGGCATTGGAAATCAGCAGTTTGACCTTCTCTTCCTCCGGAATGTGGCCCGGTACTCTGGCGGCCATTTGTCTCCACCTGTCTGCATAGGTGGCGAACTCTTCATCCGACTTCATCTTCTCGGCCACTAGATCTGTAAATGAATATTCAGGGCCGACCCTGTCTTGGAACCGCTGGATGAATTTATCTTTTACTACCTTGAAACTCTCGACCTCTTCCAGTGGTAGAGAATAGAACCATTCTAGAGCAACACTGTCTAAAGATCGGCGGAATAAGTACGCCATGAGGCGATCATCATATTGGAACTGCGCCGATTCATAAAGAAAATCCCTCACATGGATGAAGGGATTGCTGTTCCCATCGTACTTGCGATAGTTGGGGAGCTCTGATTGCGGAGGGAACCGGATATTCTGGAAGCTCGGAATAGGAATATCGGCCAAGGATTGTGGGCCAACCCTTTTCTGGAGAAAGTCGAGTTGTTGCTGCATGGTGGCCCACTTGTCAAGCAAGTCCTGCTCTCGGGAAGGAGCAGGGGTAGTGAAGGATGCTGATTGTATTTGAGGGGCAAATGGAATAGCTGAAGCAACAGGCGGGAGCCCGTAAGAAGGAGTGGAAGGATAGACAGTGGAAATAGGCGGCCCGTAAGAAGGATATTGGGCCTGAGATAGACCCGGATTAGAATGATTTTGGGCCACTCCTTACTGAGGGCGTAAGAAATTGAAAGGGTTCATAAGGAGCTGCGGAACTACCGAACCAGAGTTGTGATGATCCAACTGGACAAAGGAAGGGATGGGTGTCTTCCCTTTATCGAAAGATTGATGGGCTGAATTAGAAGACTGGCCCATCTCCATGCCAGCGAAAGTGATGGTCCGGGGTTGGACCGGAGTGAGATCAATCGGAGTGGGCTGAACGGACGGCCCAATAATGGAAGGATTAGATTGACCTTGGATAGTGGCAGAGAGAGAAGTATTGGACCCTTGCATAGCTTGATATAAAACTTGGAGTTGGGTCGGATCCAATTGGGCCATCATATGACGGACGGAGCCCGCGGAAGGAGTAGAGAGAGAAGGGGTAACTTGACTACCTTCTATAGAAGTGGAGGATGGGAGAGGGGCAGTCCCCTCTCCAGAGGAAAATGTAATAACCCTAGGGGGGGTTTCAAGGAGCCCTTGAGGAAGAGAGTCCTCTTGGGAGCGAGGAGGATTGAAGGATGCCATGGTGGACTCGAAGAGAGGATTAGAATAGAACGTGAAGAAGGAACTGACTCGAGAAGATGATTCAGACGGACGAAAACAACTCCACATGCAACGGACCACCTTGACAATGCAAAAACAACCAACACAAAAAACACTCAATAAGCAACCAAACTTAGGTGATTCTAACAAGATGTAAGTGACAAAAGACGAAGACACTCAAAGATCAACCAAGTTGTTTAAGATGATGCAACAAGGTTCTTATGATTTATCCTTTGGAACTTTAGTGAATTGATTGATATGTGCTCTCAACAATGGGTTCCTAGTAGGAGATGGATATGGGACTTGGTTTGACTCTAAGTGTAACCACTCCTTCACCTATGCAACCCTAGACACGGGGTGGGAAAGGTACAACCAGCCCGGCGTCCGTGTGGGAATCCACGGCTCGCGGGGACTTACGGAGGTCCCTGCTGTGATTTCCTAGTCGGCCCCAAGGAATATGGAGACGAGAGGTCCTCACAACAAGGTAGGAAAATGTAATCTAATGTATGAAAAGATGAATGACCCTATGTGCACCGGAGTGCATGCAAAGTCTAGCCTAGAATCTAACAATCAATGGTGCACACAATGATATGGAGATATGAGCAAAGCAAGAAGGAGGTCAAGTATCACCCAAGCAATAAATCACAGCAAAAACTGCGGAAATAAATGCACCTCGGATGTGTACCTGCCAGGAGAATAACGGTCGAAGGACCCTGCGTTAGAGCACAATAACGGTCAAAGGCCGGACCGCCAGATAATATATAACGCAGGGGGATGAGACCGTCGAATGAGCCAGGGAACCAAAACCAGAGAGAAGTAACCGGAAAGCCCGTGGAAGCTCACACAGCAGAACCAAAGCGGCGGTCTAATGCCCCTGCGTCAGAGGACTGTGACGCGGGGACACCTGGCCGTCAGAGAACTCAGAAAACCAGAATGAGCAGTAATCAAAGGGGAAACAAAAGGTAACTCAACAAGCAGATGATGGCAGGTTTAAACAAGAATCAAAAGCACGATTGGCACAAGTTGTCCCACCGTGATCGCCAAAAAAATATCTGTTGATATTTATTTGTCTATCTTCTATCTTTCTTTTGAGGTTTGAAGAGTGATATGGTAAGATAACAAACAAATAATCAAAGATCTACTCAAACCTATGAACATGTGATCATGAACCTAGGCAATCATAGCTAACTCTAGCATGGGCATGCTCTCTCAATCAAACTACGCTAAGGAAAAGGAAAACACACGCCGGGGTGTGGAGCAAGGAATAAATAAAAACACACCGTGAAGGTGGAACAAGCAAGGAAAATAGAAAGATATGATGAAGAAGACAGCTAATGCCCAATACCAAGGAAAGATGTGATCGCCACCAAAGTAAAAACAAGTCAAAAAACCTGAATATACCTTGGAAATAGGTGGATGAAACACCCGCCCACGAGAGAGAAAACCAGAGAAAGCCTGCAGATTAACTTAGAAGTAACGGCCAGAACCCCGTGCGTCGCTTGGAAGTGACGGCCACACGATAGACCGCCGGAATAGAGTGACGCGCCTGCACAAGGCCGTCAGATAACCTGCAGTAACAAAGCTTGAATTCTTTTAACTCCAACTCTTCCAGCCGGCTAGAAGACCTGGGCCTCGTGTCAATGAACCCGTAAACCTGCCAAAGATGTAGAAAGACCAAACACAATAACCTCAATTAGTCCTTTTCACAAGCATAGCATCAATTCTCAAAGGACTTAACATCATCAAAAGGAGAGTGGATTACCGGGGAGTTTTTGGTTTTTTAACCCCTCTGGCTATTTTAAAAGTTTGGGAAGATGTTTATATGCTTAGAGGACAGTGAAAAACGTGGAGAAAAAGGAGGGATAATGCTTTGATTGAGGAAAAACCAGGGAAGAACTCAAGCATGCAATGATGAACTTGAAAGACCAAAACCAAAGTACTCCCTGGATTATGAGATGGATGGACGTGGGAAGTAGTTCCTCTTGGATGAAGATGGCTCCTGAGTTTGGCAGCACTTCGTCGTGAATTACAATCTTTCCCCCTTGGGCCATGAAGTCAAGGAGTCTATTTATAGACCCTCAAACTCTCAGGTTGAGCAGAGGATAATTCAGCAAGATAAAGAGATAACTCTTAGCAAATCCTCGAAGATAATATCACCAAGAGTCCATAGAATCGAACGGAAGGTCTTGAGGATCAGATTTGAAAGAGATATTGTCAATCCAAAACCCTTATCTCGACCACGGAGTAGCAGAGAAAAGGCCTGAACTGCCAGGACTCTCGGAAGGAAGTAACGGCTACACGACAGATCGCCACTTGGAAGTAACACATCAAGAACCATCCGTTACTATCAACCTTATCCCTAAAAGATAAGATCGACGGGAAGAAGACCCAACAAGTTGGACTCTTCAAGGAAGCAACGGCCAAGGCATAGGGCGTCAGAATGAAACAACGGCTGCTCGACAGACCGTTATTACCAATGTGAAATCAAAAGGATAAGTTTTTCAACGAGGCCTTAAGCCTTAGGACTCTTCAAAGAGTAACGGTCCAGGCCCCATGCGTTATAATGAAACAACGCGCCTGGTTCGGACCGTTATTACCATTGAGTTTCAAGAATAGCAATAAAGGGTTGCTAAGCTATTGCCAACGAAACGCTACCAGAAGCCAATTCTTAATCCAGGAATTAAGACCCAAGAAATAGGCCTCAACTGATCAAGAGACTCAATGAAGAGTGAACAACTCGGAACATCATATAGAATGAAATAAGGAGATGACCCGACTTATTGGGTATAAAACGGGTGTCAACATCTGTGAGGATTCCCACACTATCTTGTACAAGATTACAAGATCAAACCACACACACACACACACACACACACTCGTGAGGAGTTTGGAACTCCCACGAAGGTGCACAAGCACCGAATCACATAAAAAAGTGAAGAAAGAGAACCACACACACACACACACACACGGATCTACGTAGATCCACACACACAAGTGTTTAGATATTACAGGAACACACACTTGAAGCTCAATTGGAAATGAAAGAAGAAACACAAAGTAAAAGCTTCAGATTTAAGCTCCCCCTTAGTTGATGAAGAGGATTTTGGATGCAGCTTGATCTCCAATTGACTTGGGTTGATTGGCCTCGGATTGAGCTTGAGAAGCTTGGAGATGGATGAAGAACTTCTTGCACGGAACACTTTTCACAGAGCTACAGTAGCAACACTCTTTCTCCCTTGGCAGCCCCGTTTGATCTCCCTTGAGTGATTAGGGTTTCTTTCCCCTAAGAGATGTTTTTATATAACTTGGATGGTCAAGGACAAGCCAAGACACAGATCCACAATTCCAGGGATGTCTAGAGACTTTTAGGATTAAAAAATAATTTATAGATGCTTCAACCTCGTGGAGAAAACCAAGTCAACAATGGAGGCCTCGAAGCTGGCGGTCGACCGGGCATAGGTGGGCGCTCGACTGAAATTTTACAGAGATTAAGCCTTTCAACACTGGAAAATCCGGTCGACCGGTCCCTGGCCGGTGGTCGACTGCGCCTGGAAAAACCTGCATTTTTAGTGGAGTTAGCCAATGAATCATAGCCTGTAATCAAATTACTTTGAGACCACTTCTTGTTGCAAACAATATGAGTTGGTTTGACTTATCTTGGGCATTTTTGAGGCACGATAGAATTTAGGCATTTGCTTTGATGGAAGATAGCTTGAGAGGGGTTTAAGCAAGTTATCAACCTATTTGTAATGTCGGGGTTTTGTTATCATCAAAATCGTCTGGAGAGACTCAACAATCTCCCCCTTTTTGACGATGACAAAACTCTAGATTACAAGTGCATTGGCATGCCTTCAAGCAAATTTAGAACTAAGCAAGGCCAGTAGTCCACAAGTCGATTAAACCAACAACTCATTTCTTTAGGAAAATCAACGCAAGCCATGCAACACTTTATTTGCTAAATAGATAGGAAATGAGAGACAAGAGTCAACTATGTTATATCAAATACCAATTGCATTCCTTTCATCATTTCATTACAAAGTACATTGATGCCTGAGAGAATGCAAAACTTCTAGACATCATGACAAAGGGAAATGCAAAACGGACTCACAAAATGCAATGACTCACAAAATGTTCTCACAAATGATCTTTCATACAGAACATAAGATCATGCATGCATAAACTATATAAGACCCTGCATAACTACTTCTCCCCCTTTGGCATCATCAAAGAGGGGATAGGATAGACGAAAAGTAGACCCAAAAGACATAAGACCTAAGTACAATAGTCTAGAGGGAGGAAGCAAACTAAAAATCCTCATGGGTCATCTACAAGAGGCTGATCCTCTGGAGGAGGAGGCTGATATCCAAGGTGGCGGCGGATGTCCTCAAGAGAATGGTCCTGAAGCTGAAGATGATCCGGAATATGGCCAATGGAGATGTCACGAGCCGCATCACGGCGCTGCATTCCAAGAAGTGTTAAATTCATGATGTGGAAGGCCTGGCTAGAATCAGCAACACTGTTTGTGAGGGTAGTCATATGGGTGGAGAGTGTGGTCATTTGAGTGGAGAGAGTGTCCAAGACCGTGGAGAAGGAATCTATACGACCTAACATAGTGTCAATCACATGACCCATAGTGTCTATGCGATCCCCAAAGGTAGAAAGTCGATCCCCAAAGGTATCCACTCGAGTTTCTATCCCAGTGAGATGCTTATCAAAAGTCTCATAATCTGCCCAAGAGTGCTATCACGTCCCGACGCGGAATATCGAGGGCGCGACGGGTCGTAAACAAGCGTGTCGATCAGAGCATGTACAATTTTATTTCTAAAGTCAAAAATGAATGTGAAAATAATACTTTTATTCCTTCAAAATAAAGTTTACATCATTAATTCATAAGCCATAAAGGCAAATTACAATCTTCAATCCCAAAGTACAACATTCTTGTAAAACACTAATGATCTACATAAACCTAGGTAAAAAGGAAAATCACTCTTTTCACTCTTGTCCATTCCCTTGTTCATTTTCAACTTCTGCAACAATTAACCGAAAACGTAGGGTGAGCAATAAGCTCAGTCGGATTTTATATCTTTAAGAACCAGGCAATCTTAAAGTATTTAGCAAGTTGAACTATTTTCTAAGTTGAATCGGGAAATGTTTAATCATGAAATTCGAATTGAGTTTTGTATAAGGAATTTGAAGTACTAATAAGATAACAAGATATCAAGAGAAGTTTTCAAGTAATAACCTTTGAACAAGTAAAGAATTTCATGAATTTGGCCATTTCACGCAAGTCAAGTAATTCATATAATTTTTCAAGTAGTCATGTAAACAAGTAAACAAGTACGAGTAGTGGAATACCGTATCAAGTAAATCTATCATGCACTTTGGTGCAATGCCACACCGTTGGTTAATCAACTCCCATGGACACAAGTACTTTCGGGCGCTCCCCCTAGGACCAGACCGGGCCCCATTAATGTCAGGCATTGAGTCATATGGATCCGAAGATCCCAAGTACGTTTAGACGTCCACTTAATGTGTATATGGCCAATGATTTTCAAGAATAATGTTGTTGGTAAATAAGCCCAGATTTGGCAAAAATTCAGAAGTTGCAAGAAAGTATATAACAATTTTAAGGCATCATGTTTAACGACATTAAGTCGTGGAGTTCAAAAATAAACGGTAAGTAGGAAGAAAATTTAAGATAGTAGTTTTATTATTCTAAATTTCTTAGCTTAGTCTCAGAATCATAAAACATCAAGTTTTAGTTATGAAAATATATACCTATGAATTAAAATCATGAGTTTAGATATTAGTATTTAATCATACATTAATTAACCATATGATAAGAAAATAGATTTAACATGCTGAAAGAAGTTTTTTTATACATCAATATGATAGAAAATATCTTTTTACATTGTGAAATAATTTTCATACATCACTATGATAGAAAATAGAATAGTTATAGGCTGAAAAGATGTTACTGTCTGTGAACGCGCTATAGCTCAGGGTCGCGTTCATACAGTATATATAAAAGATAGTATACATATTCAAAATATTATATTTTGATCGTCAGAAATTTTGGAAAAATGTTTATGAACGCGCTGTAGGTGGATGGCGCGATCTTCCAGAAGGCGCTATAGGGGACTGGCGCGTTCAGGATCATATATATATGTATAAAAATTTTGAAAACTAGATTAAAGAGATGGGTTCTGGGTAAACCATAATATATATAAACACATGATATATATATATATATATAAACACCTTATGTATACATATATATATATATATTAGAAGTATTATATTTTTGACCCCTGATCGTCCGGGGTTAAGGGACTGAACGCGCTAGCAGAGACTAGCGCATTTGAAGAACGCGCTAGGTAAGTGTAGCGCTATCAATAAAGTATTACTACATTATTTTATGTATATTTTTGAAAATTTAGTCAAAGGGACGGGATCTGTCTGAACGCACTGGGTCGGGCTAGCGCGTTCAGAACGTGCTACTGAGGTATAGCACGTTCTAGACCTGATGAAAAAATGGGAATACCCCTCCAATCAAATGACCATAACTTGCTCATTTCATAACAGAATTAATAAATGAGCTATCAATGGAAAGAGCACTGAGAGATACACAAGATAGCATCCTTTAATAAGAGTTTAGCCTGAGAGACACCTACCTTTTATCAGATCTAAGGAAATATCCCCAAATATAAAGAAATCATTTGATCTCCAAATCCACCTTCAAATCTCCACAAATCTTCGCAGCAGCATATACTTAACCTCCAGGGATGGTTTAAGGGTCGAATGAGGTTCTATTTATAGCCAAAGCTTGGCCAAATTTGTCAAGATTCCTCACCTAATTTCACCAAACCCATTAAGTCCGAATTAGAAAAAAAATGCCATTTCTCCTCTTAATCTAGCCCATCTTAGGTGTGAAAATAATGTAAAAGCGGCTGAACCAAGGTGGGCTGTTAGGTCAAGGTTGATTTTTGAGTCAATCTTCTAGAAATGAGGTTATTTTAATCCCTTAAATATCATATTAAACACATGTTACGAATTTAAGGTTATTTAACCTTTAATAAATCCTTTAATGTATTAATTCAGCCCATTATGGATTATCCAATGGGCCAATTATAATCCTAGTCCATTACATGGACTTTTATTGGGCTTACTATGATTTATCTAAGGTTTAAAGTATTTAATCTTTATTTACTTTTAGTTAATTAAAGTAAATTCAATAAACTAGTTTATTTCGTATAGTAAAAATGTAATTTGATTATTTCATGAAAATTTTAATTACATTATGAAATTGAAAATTTTATTTCTCATTTTTAATTATCGGGTTTCTACATCCTCTCCCACTTAAAAGAATTTGGTCCTCCAAATTCACATTATATAACTAAAAGTCAAAGATTCGAGTAGAAATGTCGAATTTCTAACCTGAGATTAAATCCAGGTATTTCTTCTTGATGGATTCTTCCAATTCCCAGGTTGCTTCCTCGAATCCACGCTTTCTCCATTGGACTTTTATCATCGGTATGGCCCGTTTCCTCAGTTGGTGTAATTTTCGATCCAGTATCTTGATCGGTCTTTCTTCATATGATAAGTCCTTTTGGAGTTTCAATTCTTCAAATTGAATCACATGTGAAGGATCATAGACGTATTTCCTTAGCATGGATACATGGAATACGTCATGTACACCGGCCAGTTGAGGAGGCAAAGCCAGCTTGTATGCTACCTCGTCGATTCTCTCCAGAACCTCGAAAGGGCCGATAAATCTCGGACTTAGCTTTCCTTTGATGCCGAATCTTCTAATTCCACGAGTGGGCGAGATCTTTAAGAAGACATGCTCCCCCACTTGAAATTCAAGGTCTCTCCTCTGGTTGTTGGCGTAGCTCTTTTGCCGTGATTGAGCGACTTTTAGCCTTTCTTGTATCAACTGGATTTTGTCAATTGTGTCTTGTACAATGTCGGGACCAATAAATCCTTTGTCACCAACCTCGCTCAGCATAGAGGTGATCTGTAACTTCGGCCATAAAGAGCTTCGAATGGTGCCATTTGTATACTTGACTGATAGCTATTATTATAAGTGAACTCAGTCAGCGGTAAGTGTTCATGCCAAATTCCGCCGAAGTCTATCATGCATGCTCTCAACATATCTTCAATAATTTGATTCGTCCTCTCGGTTTGTCCATCCGTATGAGGGTGAAAAGCCGTACTAAACCTTAGTCTAGTACCCATAGACGATTATAAATTCTTCCAGAAATGAGAAGTGAATCTTGGATCTCGGTCCGAAATAATAGAGGTTGGAATACCGTGCAACATTACGATCTCCTTGATATATAAGGCGGCTAGAACATCCACGGTCCATTTAGTCTTGATAGGTAAAAAGTGAGCGGACTTTGTTAACCGGTCCACAATTACCCATATAGCATCAAAACCACTTCGGGTCTTCGGTAATCTAACTATGAAATCCATACCGATACTATCCCATTTCCATTCCGGTATTTCGAGAGGCTTGAGTTTGCTAGCCGGTTTGAGGTGTTCGGCTTTGACTTGTTGACATACCAAGCATCGACTTACGAACTCGGCTACCTCTCTTTTCATATTCGGCCACCAGAATGTTCTCTTGAGGTCTTGGTACATTTTTATAGCACCGGGGTGAATAGTATACCTAGACCGATGTGCTTCATCCATGATTTTTTTTACTCGATAGTAGAACAATCGGGTATACAAGTTCTTCCTTTGAATAATAACCTTCCATCATCAGTCAAAAGGAAATCCGATCGTTGATCTAGTTTCTCTTTAATTTCAACGATCATCAGATCATCACCTTGCTGTTCTTTAACTTCCGAGAGTAACTCGGGTTGGAGTCGAATATTAGCAATAAGGGACTCCGTCTTTCTTCTTCTCCACATTAAGGTTTAAACTTGCCATTTGTTCAAGTAGATACCATTCTTTAACCATCATGCTCGATAATAAAGCCATCGGCTTCCGGCTAAGTGCATCAACTACGGTATTACCTTTTCCAGGGTGATATTGTATAGAGAAGTCGAAATCCTTTAAATATTCCAACCACCGTCTTTGTCTCATATTGAGCTCCTTCTGAGAGAATAAATATTTGAGACTCTTGTGATCAGAATACACCGTAAAGGCTTCGCCATAGAGGTAATGTCGCCAGATCTTCAAAGCAAAGATCACAGCTGCCAGTTCTAGGTCATGTACGGGATAATTTTCCTCGTGCCTTTTCAATTACCATGAGGAATAAGCTATGACCTTGCCATGTTGCATTAATACGCAACCTAGGCCAATTCCAGATGCATCAGCATATACTTCGAATCCTCCTCCTTCCGTAGGTAATGTGAGAATAGGAGCAGTCGTTAGATAATCCTTTAAAGTTTGAAAGCTTTTCTCGCATTCCTCGGACCATATAAAAGGATTCTCCATTCTTGTCAATCTTGTTAAAGATACCGCAATCTTGGAGAAGTCCTTGATAAATCTTTGATAATATTCTGCCAATCCCAAGAAGCTTCGGATTTCCGTCACACTAGTAGGTCTTTCCCATTTCTTTACAGCCTCGACCTTTGAAGGATCGACGGCGATACCATTCCTGGAAATTATGTGACCGAGAAAAGAAACTTCCTCCAACCAGAAATCACATTTGCTTAATTTGACATAAAGCTTGTGATCTCTTAATAATTGAAGAGCCTTCTTGAGATGTTCTTCATGTTCTTCCTTTGACTTGGAGTAGATCAAAATGTCATCAATGAAGACAACCACAAATTGATCGAGGTATGGCCTGAATACGCTGTTCATTAATTGCATGAATGCGGCAGGCGCATTTGTTAAGCCAAAAGGCATAACGGTAAACTCGTAATGTCCATACCTACTCCGAAATACCGTCTTGTGAATATCACTTTCCTTAATTTTTAATTGATGATAACCATATCGAAGATCAATCTTTGAGAAGTACCGGGCTCCAGAAATTTGGTCGAATAATTCATCAATCCTCGGTAATGGATATTTATTCTTGATGGTAAGTTGATTCAATTACCGATAATCAACACATAACCTCATCGAACCGTCCTTCTTTTTAACAAAGAGGACCGGGGCTCCCCAAGGTGAAGTACTTGGTCGGATAAACCCATTTTCCAATAACTCCAATAGTTGTTCATTTAACTCCTTCATTTCAACAACAGACATCCGATATAGAGCTTTAGAAACTGGTGCAGCTCCCGGAATTAAATCAATAGAGAAAACCACTTCTCTCTCGGGAGGAATACCAGACAACTCGTCTGAAAATACATCAGAATAATCCCGAACGATAGGAATGTCCTTTAGAACGAGTTCCGTATGCTCGGTCATAGTGATAGAAACTAAGAAACCGGCACAACCCTTCCTTAACAATTTCTCGGCTTTGAGGGCCGAAATGAGAGACAAGTGTTTAGAATGCCTGATAATAGAAAATATGAGGTTGGGGTAACCCATAAAAGTTACCGTACCCAACTTGCAATTGACACTAGCTCCATATGCAGATAGCCAATCGGCACCCATAATAACATCATATCATTCCATCTCCATGCATACCAAATCAGCGGGTAAGTTATAACCGCTAATTAAAACTTCACTAGCAGGATAGAAGCATTTAATCTCCATTCCCGTTCCAATAGGGGTAGTAATAGTGAGTGTAGAATCTAATGGAACAGGCTTCATAGATAAAAGACCAGCAAATATTCTAGATATAAATGAATGCGTAGCTCCGGTGTCAAATAAGACAGAGGCAGGCTTGGAGTATATGAAAAGAGTACCTTCCACGATGCCTCCTTCCTCGGTAGGTTCCGCATCCATAAGAGCTTGAAGTCTTCCTTACTTTTTGACAATAATAGGAAGCTTTGCCGGTGGTGGAGCTTGCTCATTGAGAAGAGGGCAATTCGGGATCCTATGCTCCCGACTCCCGCATCGAAGACATGCACCGAGCTTTCTCCAACATTCCTCGGCTTTGTGTCCGGGCTTCTCGCAAAATTTGCATAGTTCTTTGTGTTGCCGATATAGGGACAATTTGCTTGTCAATGTCTCGGCTTCTTGTCCCCTTGAAATTACGTCCACCTTTGTTGAAATTACGCCCGTCATTGGGCCTTTTCTTCCCAAAGGAAGGTTTGAAACTTCCGGACCCAGTAACTTGCTCTCTCTTAGCTTCTCTTCCTCGGATGCGATCCGACAACTCCGTTGCATCTTCTAGGAGTTGTGCTCTCCGTACCGCATCAGAATAAATTTGGATATCCATCGGGGCCAGTTGAGTAATATATTATGGCTTAAGGCCGTTAAGAAATCTCCGTGCCTTCATTTTGTCGGTACCCACGAGATGTGGAGCGTACCGAGATAACCTTGAGAATTGAGCTTCATATTCAGCAACCGATAATCCCCTTTGTTTCAAAGCGGCAAATTCGGCGGCCTTCCTTTCTTGTACTCGGTTGGAGAAGTATTTACTATTGAAGTGTTCCATGAACTCTTCCCATAGAATTTGGTCATGCGGTAAAGTAGCTTCGACCGATTCCCACCAGGCACGTACATCCCTTTCCAATTGGAAAGTAGTAAGTAGGACATTTTCCTCGTCGGCACATTGCATGACTCGGAAAATCTTCTTGATTTCCTTAATCCAATGTTTGGCCTCATCCGGATCAGTAGATCCAGCGAACTTGGGAGGGTTCATGCTCCAGAAATTTCTATGCAAGTCTCCAGCTCCTCGGTTTGCTCCTCCTTGAGCAACCTGTTGGAGGGCTTGGGTTAAACCTTGAACGGTCCGCTGCATCTCGCGCCATTGAGCTCTCTCGGCGGCCATTTGCGAGAATTAGCCTGAAACCATGATTCCAAGGTTTAATTGTTTTATTCATGTGTTTATTTCTTGATAAATCTTTTCTTTAAAACTTAACCCGTGTTTCTACCCAATCTTACTGGGAAAGTTCAAGATCTATCCAATTTCTAGATATTGATCTAGAACCTATGTTTGAGGGAAAACTATGTTTTAAAAATGAACCTATAATTGTGAAACCTAGGATTTTATGTAACCTAGCTCTGATACCACAAAGACTGTCACGCCCCGACGCGGAATATCGAGGGCGCGACGAGTCGTAAACAAGCGTGTCGATCAGAGCATGTATAATTTTATTTCTAAAGTCAGAAATGAGTGGGAAAATAATACTTTTATTCTTTCAAAATAAAGTTTACATCACTAATTCATAAGCCGTAAAGGCAAATTACAATCTTCAATCCCAAAGTACAACATTCTTGTAAAACACTAATGATGTACATAAACTTAGGTAAAAAGGAAAATCACTCTTTTTCACTCTTGTCCATTCCCTTGTTCATTTTCAATTCCTGCAACAATTAACCGAAAACGTAGGGTGAGCAATAAGCTCAGTAGGATTTTATATCTCTAAGAACCAGGCAATCTTAAAGTATTTAGCAAGTTGAACCATTTTCCAAGTTGAATCGGGAAATGTTTAATCATGAAATTCGAATTGAATTTTGTATAAGGAATTTCAAGTACCAATAAGATAACAAAATATCAAGAGAAGTTTTCAAGTAATAACCTTTGAACAAGTAAAGAATTTCACGAATTTGGCCATTTTACGCAAGTCAAGTAATTCATGTAATTTTTCAAGTAGTCATGTAAACAAGTACGAGTAGTGGAATGCCGTATCAAGTAAATCTATCATGCACTTTGGTGCAATACCACACCGTTGGTCAATCAACTCCTATGGGCACAAATACTTTCGGACGCTCCCCCCAGGACCAGACCGGGCCCCATTAATGCCAGGCATTGAGTCATATGGATCTGAAGATCCCAAGTACGTTTAGACATCCACTTAATGTGTATATGGCCAATGATTTTCAAGAATAATGATGTTTGTAAATAAGCACAGATTTGGCAAAAATTCAGAAGTTGCAAGAAAGTAGATAACAATTTTAAGGCATCATGTTTAACGACATTAAGTCATGGAGTTCAAAAATGAACGGTAAGTAGGAAGAAAATTTAAGATAGTAGTTTTATTATTCTAAATTTCTTAGCTTAGTCTCAGAATCATAAAACATCAACTTTAGTTATGAAAATATATACTTATGAATTAAAATCATGAGTTTAGATATTAGTATTTAATCATACATTACTTAACCATATGATAAGAAAATAGATTTAACATGCTGAAAGTAGTTTTTTATACATCAATATGATATAAAATACCTTTTTACATTGTGAAATAATTTTCATACATCACTATGATAGAAAATAGAATAGTTAAAGGCTGAAAAGATGTTACTGTCTGTGAACGCGCTATAGCTCAGGGTCGCGTTCATACAATATATATAAAAGATAGTATACATATTCAAAATATTATATTTTGATCATCAGAAATTTGGGGAAAATTTTTATGAACGTGCTATAGGTGGATGGCGCGATCTTCCAGAAGGCGCTATAGGGGACTGGCACGTTCAGGATCATATATATATGTATAAAATTTTTGAAAACTAGATTAAAGAGATGGGTTCTGGGTAAACCATAATATATATAAACACCTGATATATATATATAAACACCTTATGTATACGTATATATATATTAGAAGTATTATATTTTTGACCCCTAATCATCCGGGGTTAAGGGATTGAACGTGCTAATAGAGACTAGCGCGTTCATGAAGAACGCACTAGGTAAGTATAGCGCGATCAATAAAGTATTATTACATTATTTTATGTATATTTTTGAAAATTTGGTCAAAGGGACGGGGTCTGTCTGAACGCGCTGGGTCGGGCTGGCGCGTTCAGAACGCGCTACTGAGGTATAGCAAGTTCTGGACCTGATGAAAAAATGGGAATACCCCTCCAATCAAATGACCATAACTTGCTCATTTCATAACAGAATTTAATAAATGAGCTATCAATAGAAAGAGCACTGAGAGATACACAAGATAGCATGCTTTAATCAGAGTTTAGTCTAAGAGACACCTACCTTTTGTCAGATCTAAGGAAATATCCCTAAATATAAAGAAATCTTTTGATCTCTAAATCCTCCTTCAAATCTCCACAAATCTTCGCAGCAGCATATACTTAACCTCCAGGGATGGTTTAAGGGTCGAATGGGGTTCTATTTATAGCTAAAACTTGGCCAAATTTGTCAAGATTCTTCACTTAATTCCACCAAACCCATTAAGTCCGAATTAGAAGAAAAATGCCATTTCTCCTCTTAATCTAGCCCATCTTAGGTGTGAAAATAATGTAAAAACGGCTGGTCCAAGGTGAACTTTTAGGTAAGGGTTAATTTTTGAGTCAATCTTCTAGAAATGAGGTTATTTTAATCCCTTAAATATCATATTAAACACATGTTACGAATGTAAGGTTATTTAACCTTTAATAAATCCTTTAATCCATTAACTCAGCCTATTATGGGTTATCCAATAGGCCAATTGTAATCGTAGTCCATTACATAGACTTTTATTGGGCTTACTACGATTTATCTAAAGTTTAAAGCATTTAATCTCTATTTACTTCTAGTTAATTAAAGTAAATTCAATAAACTAGTTTATTTCATATAGTAAAAATGTAATTTGATTATTTCATGAAAATTTTAATTACATTATGAAATTAAACATTTTATTTCTCATTTTTAAGTATCGGGTTTCTACAGTCCAAGACCGTGGAGAAGGAATCTATGCGACCTGACATAGTGTCAATCATATGACCCATAGTGTCTATGCGATCCCCAAAGGTAGAAAGTCGATCCCCAAAGGTATCCACTCGAGTTTCTATCTCAGTGAGACGCCTGTCAAAAGTCTCATAGTCTGCCCAAGAGTGCTGTCCGGCCCCCTGAGTAGAAGACTCCCCACGAAAGAACTGTGGTGGGGGAGGCATCTCTGGATCCATGTGATGAGGTGAAGGTGGAGGAGGTTGGTCCTCAGCCGGAACTGGAGGGGGGACATCCCCTTGACCCTGCTATTGCTCTTGTTCCTGCTCTTCCTCACTAGCAGCTTCTTCCCCATAAACTGGTATATCTCGGCGTAGCTCGCCATCGGGACCATAGTAATATCCAAAATCTGAGAAGATTTTATGGTGGTTGTAGATATCGTCCGGTCTGACTCGAATAAATGTTTCATCACCAAGGTGAATCCCAGTATATACAAACACTCCTGTCAGCTGTGAAGCATAGGGCAATGATCTACTCAGTTGGGTTCGACATGTCCTGATCAAGTTTGTCATGAGCCGACCCATGTTTACTAAGCTTCCATTCATAACATGATAAAATAGAAATGTGTGAACCTCTGTCACTTCATTTCTACTCTCACTTTTTGTATAGATAAGTGATGTAAAAATGTGGTGTAGAATCCGCTGTAGTGGTGGGAAGTAGTTGGCATTCAATTGAATCAAATCACTGACACCGTGCACATAATCACATTTTGTCATGGCAATAAAAGTAGTCTCAACTTCACCATGACCAAAGGTCATGTCAACACCCCTGGCCGAGACTCCTAAGGCTCGCTGAAAAAGATCAGGTGTCATATGTATCTCAACTTCTTGAACAACTGCGTATAGCTCTTCATTTCTCTCAATCAAGTTTCCATAAAATTGCTACACTAGGTTAGGATAATACCTAGTATATCTGGTGACAAAATCACTCCAACCCTCTTGAATCTCAAAAAGTGCACATAAATCGGGCAAAATATCATTCACCTCATCAAAATCGACCAGTCGAGGGTCGATAATGGGCCGTGGAGGCAAACGAGGTGCACGACAAGGTGCAGGTGCCCGCTGTGGTGGAGGAGCCTGGGCCTCTCATCTCTGACCGCTGGGTTCTCCTTGGGCAGAACGTCGAGAACTCCGTCGAGGCAGCATCCTAGACTAGAAGACTCACCGGGAAACCCTTGAAGGATCAATCTCAACCCAGGGGATGAAGATGGACCAAAAGACACTTCTAGGGCTTGGAATGGTCTTCTCCACAATCTGGAGCCTTGGGTAGATCTTCACGAACCCACGGACGGCGACAGAGATATCATCCCGAAACCGTGACGAATCGACTGGATCTTGTGCGGGTGAAGGAAGAATTAGGTTTTTGGGCTAGGGAAGTGGAGTTTTGGTGTTTTAGGGTTAGGAAATAGGGTATGAAAAAGAGTGGAGGCTTTCGAATGAAGAAGGGGAGTGTGAAGACCCCTTTAAAAGGGGTTCAGATGTTGGTTCGGTCGGCCCAGTTCGCCGGGTTTGGTCAACCGGACCGGGGGTGGCGGTTGACCAAAGTGCCCTAAAAATTCATTTTTTTTCATTTTTTGTTTCTTTTTATTTTTCTTGATATGAGCACCATCAACCGACCTTCTAGATAGAACCAACATCATGAAGTAGAGAGAGGGAGCAGAGATGAGGTTTTGAGGAAATTTCTCTAACTCCCCCTCAGAAGGTGCCTTAGATCCAGAAGTCATACGGGTCCATATTTATTTAATCAAGGAATATTCATCTTTAGAAGGATTTTCAAGGAGGGTTGTATGTATAAATACACTCAAAAATGCAGGGATGTAAATACACACAAGGTATTAAAAATAAGTACATACAATATGCATGTTAATCTACCCTTTATGCATATGAGTTTCTATAAGTGCAACCCTTACCCTAAGTGCAGACCTATGTATGTATGCTCTCACCCTTGCACATGCCAAGTTCTCTTCTTATCTTGCTAAATTGATCCTGCTTTAGAGATTTTATGAAAATGTCAGCTAGCTGGTTGTGTGTGTCGATGAAATTTAATTCAAAGACCCCTTTTCCTACATGATCTCTCAAAAAATGATGTCGAATGTCAATGTGTTTTGTCCTAAAATGTTGAACATGATTTTTTGACAAATTGATTGCACTGGTATTGTCACATAGGATTGGAACACATTTCATTTCAACATCCAAATCAAGCAATTGATTTTTGATCCAAAGTACTTGGACTCCACAACTTCCGGCGGCTACATATTCAGCCTCGACCGTTGAGAGAGCTAATGAATGTTGCTTCTTGGAGGCCCATGAAACTAGACACCCACCAAGAAACTGACAGTACCCACTAGTACTTTTGCGATCTACAATGCATCCGACATAATCCGCATCGGTGTATGCAATCAAATCAAATGAACTACCGATGGGAAACCACAAGTCAAAATCTATTGTGCCGATTAAGTAAGAAAAATACGTTTAACAACCATTAGATGAGATTCTTTAGGACATGACTGAAAACGAGCACATAGACATACACTGAATTGAATGTTAGGGTGGCATGCTGTGAGATACAGTATTGATCCGATCATACCTCGAAACAGTGTAGGATCTACTATTTTACCATTTTCATCTTTGTCTAACTTCGTGGTTGTTGCCATCGGAGTTGGCAGGGGTTTTGCTTCAGCCATGCCATATTTCTTTATCAGCTCCAATGTGTAATTAGCTTGATTTATGAAAATACCTTCAGATGTTTGCTTCACCTACAATCCAAGAAAGAATGTAAGTTCACCCATTAAACTCATCTCAAATTCTCCTTGCATAATTTCTACAAATTCATCACATAAGGTATTATTAGTAGCTCCAAAAATAATATCATCCACATACACTTGAACTACTAATATGTCTTTACCTGATTTTCTCGTGAAGAGTGTTTGGTCAACCTTACCTCTTTTGAAACCATTTTCAATCAGGAAGGAGGTGAGCCTTTCATACCATGCCATTGGAGCTTGCTTCAACCCGTACAAGGCCTTCTGCAACTTGTACACATGTTTTGGATGTTTTGAGTCTTCAAAGCCTGGAGGTTGCTCTACAAAAACATCCTCTTTTATGTACCCATTTAGAAAGACAGATTTAACATCCATTTGAAATAGTTTGAAGTTCGATGAGCAAGCATAGGACAAAAGGATCCGGAGTACTTCTAGTCTAGCAACCGGGGCAAAAGACTCATCAAAATCAATACTCATTTCCTGGCTATACCCTTTGGCTACGAGCCGGGCCTTGTTCCTAACAACCAATCCCGTGTCACTCAACTTGTTTTTGAAAACCCAACGGGTTCCTATTACGGGTTGATTCTTAGGACACGGCACAAGAGTCCATACTTCGTTTCTTTCGAACTGGTGCAACTCTTCATGAATAGCCTGGATCCATGATTCATTTTGAAGAGCTTCATGAATATCCTTAGGCTCTTCTTGGGAGATAAGGGCCATCAAATCCGCTTCTTCAACTTACCTTAGAGAAGATCTAGTTCTTTCCCCATCTTCAGGATTACCTATGATGTTTTCAGCTGGGTGATCTTTCAAGAACGTGGAGGAACTTGGCAAGTCGGGGTGCTGTACTTGCTGTTCTTGAAGTGTATCAATTGTTGGATCTTGATCCTTCTCACTTTTGTTAGAGATCCCTTCAGTCGATTCATCCTTAATCTTAGCATCATCTGAGCGTTTGGGAGCTTCATCTGCATCCAAGGTATAAGAATTTTGATTTGTTAGTTTTAATTCAGATTCATCAAAAATAACATGAGGATTTTCTTCAACAACTAAAGTCCTTTTATTAAATAGCCTGTAAGCTCTAGAATTTAATGCGTAACCTAGGAAGATTCTTTTGTCACTCTTTTCATTAAACTTACCTAGGTTTGAATTACCATTGTTCAGAATATAGCAAGGGCATCCAAAAGGTTAGAGATAGGAAATGTTTGGTTTCTTACCCTTGTAGAGCTCATATGGGATTTTCTTCAAGATCGGCCTTACCATAGCCCTGTTTATGATATAGCATGTTGTACTTACCGCCTCAGTCCAAAAGTATTTGGGTAGAGAGTTCTCACTTAACATGGTCCGAGCCATGTCTATCAATGTTCTATTTTTCCTCTCCACTACTCCATTTTGTTGAGGGATCCTTTGTAACTACCCGGGATCCGAACATTGTGAAGGCCCGATAACCCGAATCTCGAACCGCCACCCATGAGCCCGAAGACTCAGAAGGGTTGAAATGATGGTGTGGAGATACACAAGAATCTAAAATAATTACAGAGCTATGCAGATTAAATGAATTGAACATGAAGTAATAAATAACATTAATTAAATTACATGGTCCACAAAATAACAGCAGTCTAAAAAGATAGTAGTCCACAATTAGTGCAGTCGAAAGAAAAGTACAACTACGTGGGGCATACCCCGGAACTGGCAACTAACCCTGGGCACCTGAACCACGTGGAGCCTCTGAAGCGCTCCCCTGAAACCTCGTCTCACTTGAAACATGGTGAAAACACACATGGAATGAGCCTTAAAACACAAGGCTCAGTAGGGATCATCCGGTCCCCACCTCGCAAATCGAGAAATTACGCGGAGAGTAACTATAAGCTACTACGATGGCTAGTACCGAACACACGGCACGAAAATTGAGACAACTCATCAAAAGCCAAAGAAAACCCAAGAGTCACAACCAGACAAAGACATGAGTACCAACCCACTAGAAGCAAGGCCGAATGCGTCCACTGACGACTTAAATCGCGCCTCGGGTGTCCCCCTCGACCCCTGGTGGAACGGGGACACTGTACAAGTAACCACAGAACAAGTGACTAGCTGGGGTCATGCTCGTCAGCGTGGGTCCAACCGCCCCCAACCACGTGCGCACACACAGACCGCGCGTCCCTGGTCTGGCCCTCTGACTGGTTTTCCCCTCAGTCGGACTCTGGCTGCAAGACGTGGGGCCCAACGGAAACCACTCTAAAAACCGTCTCTTGGGGTAGCCTCGCCACCACTCCCTGGTGGGACCACTCGCGTGTCAGAAGGCTACGACTAGTGGAGGGTCACTAAAGGAGTAGACTCTCTAGTCAACGTAAAATGATGTCTAAACCGGACAAAGTACAAGGGCCGCTCCTCGTACCGACACCGACTCACGGTGACACAAGCTGAGAACACCAACTCCCGGGATCCCACGGCACCCCCACGTGTGGCCCCCACATGATGCCCAACATCAATCATACCACATGTTAGCATGCGGATCAAGATCCAATAACCCGGGACTCGAATCGGTAAAGCATAATTTCGGTATAACAGAACACGGGCGGCGGTCAATCCTGGAGGCTGCCACGTGTGAAAAACCCTCGAATCTGCAAGAGGCCTTAACGCGCCATAGGTCGAGAACGCATTCATGAATGCGCTCGCCCTACCTAGCGCGATCAAGCAAGAACGCGCTCGGGGTCCATAGCGCGTTAATCATTAACGCGCTATGAAGCCCTAGCGCGATAAACCAAGAACACATTGGGGGAACCTAGCGCGTTCCGAAGTCGTGCCTGGTCGGGCAGGCCCGTTCCCTGTCGACAGGCCGACCCACCCCTGTTCATCTTCCTCGATGAACGCGGTGACATTGGGTAGCGCGATCTCAAGATCACGCCCTTGGACAGTAGCGCGACAACGGGCAGAGCCCGGTTCACGGAATACACACGGAAAAACCAAAAACCACGCCCATTTACCCCCTGGTGAAGGGAAAACAAAAAGGAAATCACTCCCTTAACTCCCAGCATGCTAGAAACCCCAAAAATCTAGCTAGAAACGTAATAAATCGGGGAAATCCGGCTCACCCCTTAAACATGGAGTTTTCCCATCTCGGCATGAAATCACACCCCTCTCGGCTCTCCTCGGCCTAGAAATCACGGGGGACGCAAGGGAAGAAGTAGGGATCCGTCACCCTACCTCCAAGAAGCCCAAAAACGCCTAGATTACCGTCGTTCTTCAAAAATCATTCGTTCTTCCTCGAGCTCCCACGAGCCCCGCGTGCCGCCGTGATCACCTCGCCGCCGCCGTCGCCGCCACGCCGTCGCCCACCACCGTTTGCAGCTGGAGGGGCAGCCACATCGTCGCCGGAAGAGGAGAGAGAAGGAGAGGGGGCCGGTTCTCCAATGGGAAGAAAGGAAGAGGAAGAAGAAAGAGAAAGGGGAAAAAGAAAACAAAAAGGGTTGGGGATTTATAGAAAATCCAAAAATTTCAAAAAATATCAAAAAATTAAAAATTACATTTTCGCGATCTTCGGAATGCACCGATCGCAACGGTACCACCCGTGCGTAGGTGAACAGCCCGGTTCACCCGCTACGAGGTTCCGTAGGTCCTACCGAAACACACACACGGGAATCGAAAAACACGCGAAAAAAGCCGCGGAACACGCTCCGGGCCTCCGTAACTGATCCGAATCGCATGGATCCGATCACGAAAGATGTCCGAAACATAATTTCGGACACAACAAAGTTGGACTCTCAGAGAAAATAGATCCGGGACCCAAAAAGAGGGATCCGAAGGGTCCGAGATATTACAGCCCTCCCCCCTTAAACAAATTTCGTCCTCGAAATTTAAAATAAAGCACAAGGGAAGAAAAGAAAAGGGAACTCACTCGAATAAGTAAGGGAACTGCTGACGCATCTCGTCCTCACGCTCCCAAGAAGCTTCACCACCAGAGTGCCGCTGCCACACCACCTTAGCCAGAGGAATAACCGTGTTCCGTAGGTGCTGCTCTCGCTGATCCTCAATACGGATAGGGAACTCCGGTAGAGACAGATCAGGAGTCACCTAGGGCCAAACCGAATCCTCCAACACATGAGAAACATCGGGCATATACTTCCTCAACATCGAGACATGGAACACATCATGCACCACTGCAAACTCAGGAGGTAGCTACAACCGATAAGCAACCTCGCCGATGCGCTCCACGATGAGGAAAGGACCAACATAGCGGGGGCTCAACTTCCCACACTATCTAAATCTCATTACTCCCTTCATGGGAGAGACCCTAAAAAATACACGGTCACCGACCGTAAAACAGAGTGGCTACCTTCTCCGATCGGCATAACTCTTCTGTCGACTCTGCGCCGCCAACATGTTCTGATAGACCAGATGCACCACATCAATACACTGCTGCACCAGCTCCGGTCCCGTCACAACACGCTCACCAACCTCTGACCAATCGAGTGGAGTCCGACACGGTCGCCCATACAACGCCTCATAAGGAGCCATCCCAATGCTCGAATGATAGCCGTTGTTGTAGGCAAACACCACCAATGGTAGATGGTGAATCCAACTCCCTTGCCATTCCAGGCAACATGATCTCAACATATCCTCCAACGTCTGAATGGTCCTCTCTGACTGACCATATGACTGAGGATGATACGCTGAGCTAAACGCCAACTCCGTGCCAAGAGCTCACTGGAAACTCCTCCAGAATCCAGAAGTGAAATGCGGATCTCGATCGGACACAATGGAAATGGGAATGCCATGCAAAGGTACGATCCGCTCCACATAAAGACGAGCCAACTTGGACACACTCAAACTGACTTTGATCGGTAACAACCGAGCCACTTTCATCAGCCTATCCACCAGCAACCAAATGCTATCCTGCCCACTCAAAGTTCTCGGCAAACCCACCACAAAATCCGTGGTCACGTGGTCCCATTTCCACGCAGGAACATCCAAGGGCTGAAGAGTACCTCCTGGTCGCTGATGCTCCGCCTTCACCTGCTGACAGGTCAGGCATCAAGCCACATACTCGGCAATATCTCTCTTCATGCCTTGCCACCAAAACTGCCTCTTCAAGTTCTGATACATCTTCGTCGCGCCCGGGTGCATAGTGTATCGACTCCCATGAGCCTCCCATAACACCGCACGCCTCACCTGCTCCTCGACTGGGACATACAGCCTACCATGGAATCTCACAGCTCCATCCTCGCCGTAGTCCACATCAGCCAAAGCCAAAATCTGGGGTAACTCAGGGTCTGCACGCTGAGCATCTGTCACCTGGCGACGAATCGCAAGCGTGACAGTCAAGCTCACAAGAACAGCTGACCCCGGCTCCTGGGGAACCTTAAGCCTAAATGTCACGACCGTCACCTGTTCCCTGAGCATCCACTTCCTCATCATCATGGTGCTGACAATGACCTTCCTACTCGAGATATCGGCAATGACATTCATCCTGCCCGGCTGATAAGACAGGGTGAAGTCATAATCCTTCATATACTCCATCCATCGCCTCTGCCTGAGATTAAGGTCCTTCTGAGTGAACACATATCTCAAACTCTGATGGTCAGTGAACACCTCAAACTTCTCACCGTACAGATAATGCCTCCAGATCTTCAATGCAAAAATCACAGCCGCTAACTCAAGATCATGGGTAGGATAGTTCTCCTCATGGGACTTTAGCTGCCGAGATGCATAAGCCACCACTCTACCGTGCTGCATCAGCACAGCACCCAACCCAACCCCGGAAGCATCCGTACACACCACAAAACCTCCCGATCCAGAAGGCAACACCAACACTGGTGCCGAGGTGAGCAACCTCCTAAGCTCCATAAAGCTCTGCTCACACTCACCAGTCCAGACAAACGGCACATCCTTCCGCGTAAGCCTGGTCATCGGGGCTACAACACGAGAAAAATCATGAATGAATCTCCTGTAATAGCCTGCAAGCCCCAATAAACTCTGAATATCTGCCACGGACCTTGGCCTCGGCCACTGCATCATTGCCTCGACCTTGGCCGGATCCACAGAAATACCATCACCAGAAATCACGTGCCCCAAAAAGTGCACCCCGTGAAGCTAAAACTCACACTTGCTGAGCTTAGCATACAACTGGTGATCTCACAAAGTCTGCAACACAACCCTCAAATGATACACATGCTCATCTGCAGACCGTGAATACACAAGGATGTCATCCATAAACACGACCACGAACTGGTCCAAGTAGGGACTGAACACCCTCTGCATCAAATCCATAAATGCTGCGGGGGCATTGGTGAGCCCAAACGGCATCACCAGAAACTCATAATGCCCGTATCTCGAGCTAAACATAGTCTTCTCCACGTCAGACTCTCGAATCCGCAATTGATAATAATAGGACCACAAATCAATCCATGAGAACACTCGAGCAGACTGAAGCTGGTCGAACAAGTCATCAATCCGCGGCAACAAATACTTGTTCTTAACGGTCACCTCATTCAGCTGCCGGTAATCAATGCACAACCTCATACTACCATCCTTCTTCTTCACGAACAACACTGGCACACCCCAAGGGGAAAATCTAGGACGAATATACCCCTTGGCCAGCAACTCCTACAACTGCGCCCTGAACTCTCTCAACTCAGCGGGAGCCATACGGTAAGGACCCTTCGACAAAGGTCCCATACAAGGCACAATCTCGATCACAAAGTCAATCTCCCGCTGGGGAGGCAATCCATGTAGGTCCTCGGGAAAAATATCGAGAAACTCATACACCACCGGAATGTTCTCCACATCTGGCTCCGACTGGTCCACCATGACCACAGAAGCGCAAAAACCCTGACAACCCGCATCAAGCAAATGATGAGCCCTAATAGCCGAAATAAGAAAGCGGGAAGAGGAAGACCTAATACCTTGGAAATAGAAGGTGGGTCCACGAAGCCGCCAAAAATAAACCCTCTTCGAGCGACAATCCACCAACGCATGATGTGTCTCGAGCCAATCCATGTCCAAAATCACATCAAAGTCCTGAAGTGACAACGCATAAAGTCTGGCCGGCAAACTCCGCCCTTCAACCCACACAGGAACCTCATCAAAATAATACGGAGTGATCATAAAATCACCAGAAGGTAACTCCACTACCAAATCATAGGACAGCTGGGTCACCGGCTCCTCAATACTTAGCGTGAAATCCTTCGAAATAAACGAATGAGACGTGCCAGAATCAAACAAAACTCAAGCCGCACAGCCCAAAATTCGAACGGTACCTTCCACAAGCTGTGACGCCACTGCCTCTGCCCTGGTCATGTGTGTAATCTGGCCTCAGGATCTCTACTTGCCTCCCACACTCGCTGACCTGGGTAGCGGCAGATACTACCCCTACTGATGCTGCCTCTGCTGCTGAGGAAACTGCTACTGCAGAGGAAACTGCTGCTACTACTGCGGCCTCTGAGGATAATCACGCGCCATATGCCCTGGCTGGTCACACCTGAAACAAATGATCGGCGCCGTGCACTGCATGCCTGGATGCGACTCATCACACCGGGGACACGCTCCCCGCGATCCACCCACTGATCCCTGACGCTGAAAAGGAATCGGCTGCTGTACACTGCCTGATGATGCCTGCCTCTGATCCTTACGCTTCTTACCAAAGCCCATCTTCAGAAACTTCTTGAACTTGGAGCCAAAAGACACAGATCCTGCCGCTGACGCTGCCGGTGTTGACGCTCCCGAACTACCCACAGTATGCTGGAAAGTACTCTACTACTGGGTAGCCCTGTGCTGACTACGGCCTGACTGGGACTGCCCCTGGCCTCCCGATCCTAGGACCTTCTGCATATCCAGCTCCAAAGATGCCGCCATATGAGACGCTATCTCCAAATCAGTAGCAACGTTCGGCATCAAGAGGTGCCTCAGCTCCTACCTCAAACCCTACACGAACGGCTCGGTCTTCACTCCCTCATGCTCCATGATATGGGGAGCATAACGGCCTAGCTCCATAAACCGAGCCCTGTACTGCAACACTGACATGTCACCCTGAACCAGCTCCAAAAACTGACGCATCTTCTGCGTACCAACATAGGATGGGCAGAAAGTACGCTCGAAAACCGTAACGAAGTCCTTCCACACGATCTCCTAAAGGGGACGAGACCGAAAGGACGTCTTCCACTCTGAAGACCATCAATCTCGAGCCGTACCCTGCAACTGGTTACAAGCCAACATCACCATGCCCTCCACGGCACAACGCATGGAACTGAACACTCTCTTCATCTCATCAAGCCACCGCCTGGCCACATCAGGATCTGACTGGCCCTTATAATAGGGTGGGTGAAACTGCAAGAAGTCCCTCACAGCACGACTGGGTCCACCCTGAGCCGACGAACCCTCACCAGCATCACCACCAAACTGCTGAGGCATGGCCTGAAACATACTCCGAAAGAAATCCTCGGCCCCCGGAACTCTCGCTGCATCCCCTGCCTGGTTGGTGTCTGGTGGCACTCTGCTTTGCTCCTCCTGCTCTCCTACTGACTGTCCCTACTGAGAGTGAGTGATGAGGGCATCCCTTGCCCCTCCACATTTTCTCCGGACTCGGATTGTTCGTCGGCAAGCGCCATTATGTTAGTCATGTATTTTTGAGTCTAGTCATGTAATCTTCACATTTTCTTTGAGTCAATATCATGTAATTTTCCCTTTATTTGAGTCATGTACCTAGGTTGTTGAGTCATTTTCCTAAGTATTGAGTCATTATGTTGGTTTGATAGGTTATTGTAGGTTGTTGAGTCATTTTCCTAAGTATTGAGTCATTATGTTGGTTTGATAGGTTATTGGGCCCATCTCATTGGGCTAGGCCCATGGATGCCCCCCTTCCCTTCGGTTATTAGTCATTGTGTCTTTTGTTAGGGTCCTTTGTGAAAAATTCATGTGCCTATAAATAGGCCACCCCACTCCTCATATGTAACAACTTTTGAAGAATCATTTGAATAGAAAAAATTCTCTAGTCTTACTCCTCTCTACCAAATCTCTCTTCTCTCTCTCACCCATTATCTCTCTCTCTCTCTTTATCTATCTCTCTCTCTCCCTCCACCCAATTTTTGGAATTTTCTCTCTCCTCCCCATTCACCCCTCATTAAGACCTCTCCCCTTCCCCATACACCCATTTAACTCCCCCCCAACCCAAGGTGGCATCCTCCAATCCACACCCCACCTCCCAACCCCCAACTACCCAACACCACTTCCTAAGCACCCCTTCCTCTCCCCAAGGTTGAAGGGGCTCTTCCCTAAGCCCAAATTCGAATTTCCCTCTCCCTAGGGCAGTGCCCTTCCATCTCCCCACCTCCCAAACCACCCAAAGTCGCAGCCCCCCTTCCCCATACCAGCCAAGTTCACCCTCCACCTCTTACTCTCTTGGCCATCCCCTTCCCCACCCCCTCATCTTCTTCTCATTCAGCCTCTATTTCAGACAGCAGAGTTGCAGCAACTTGCAGAGGCAGCCACGACCGTCTCTCAAAGATTCAGGTGGTAAGGCCTACATTTATGGAATCGTCATCGAAATAGCTTTCCAACGGTGGTGGTCTCGCCAGCTTCCGAGGTCGGAGCTATCCACAGGAGCTGATCTCCCACGACTGCGCAGAAGACCCCAGGCAGAGAACCAGAGCGAGATTGGAAGCCCGACCACGATGAACCTTTTGGGATTCAGATCAAGTGTTCTTCAGCAAAGTTCTTCCCTCTCAAGTCTTATTTCATCCTAAAGAAGCAGAGCTGCATTTGGACATCGGCATCTCAAGTTACAAATTTTCTACTCCAAGTGTGTCAGGTCAGTTTACAGGAGCCAGAACCGACACCCCTCCACTCATCTGATCGTCCTGGTCTTCTCCGACATCTGCCGACATCACCATCGATGCCGACAGAAAGAAGACTTGGCTACGGTTCCAACGGTTCAGGTCTGTCCTCAATCAGAGCTCGTTAGAGATCGTGGCACCCTCTGCAACCAGCCACATTGATCTGCACTAGATAGAGGCAGAATCAATCAGTCCGGTCCCAGACTCTGCCACGGCCAGCTCGTGAAGGCTCTGAGTGTCATTTTTGGAGGGAAGAAACTACTTTAAGCTAGCTGCCACCTCCAAGAAGAAGGGACTCAATCGGCCACCGGAACCCTCTGCTCCAATTTTCTTCATCGGAGACGGCAGACTGCCCCCTGTGGTCCCAGGTTAGACCAGTCCTCACTCCTCCGGTTACCCCTCTCTCCACCGACATCGGATCGCATCACCGTCAACTCCGGCTCGAAGCTACCCCGACCACAATCGCATCACCGCCAGTTTCATTCCAATCGGAGTCCGGGAGAGCCCACAGTGACTTCTGCAACCTGCTGCATCAGTTCGGTACCCGCCAGAGACCAGATGCTACTATCCTGTTCCAGTAGCCGGCGCGGTCAGCCCCGAGTATCAAAGCTTCCCCAAAAATTCAAGCTTCATCTTCTGTCAGTTGGGAAACTTTTGGCGCTGGTCTCGTCAAGATCCGAGTTCCGTGGAACCCGTGGCAGCACCGTCTCCGACTGTCTGTCCAGTGAACCTGAAGCAGGGCAGAACCGGTGGAGCTCGGGAGGTCAAGTTTCATTGCGTAATCCCCAACCCGCTTGGCCGGCTGAAGGCCCCTCCCTGCGTGGAGGTAGTTTTGGATGTAATTAACTTAATCCCCACCCCAAGATCATCCCTCCTGCGAGAGGCGTAGTGTTGTACTCTTTACACTTTCAGGTTGAAGCGACACCGACGCGGCGTGCGGGTACATACCCTCGCCTCCCCGCTCGCCCCCGTCTCCGGCCGGAGTCGGCGTCTTCACGCCGGCTAGGTGAGCTCCTGAACATCCCTCATTGCTGTATTGGACTTAGCTTAGTATTGCTATAGTTACTCCGTCGGCGGTAAGAGAGTGTCCGATTTTACATTGCCACCAAATTGAGTGACCACCGCGGGCGAGTTGAGAGTGAATCCACTTAACCCACACCCTTGGTGTGTTGGCCGCACATGATTTGGGCATCCTAGGCCCATTTTGGGTTCTCCCCAAGCTTGCCAACCCTTGGAGCCTCATGGTCCCACCTCGGACCCTCTCCAACATCGCCTAGTTGCCTTCGGGCCCTAGTGTGTGCCATACGGGTGAGCTCACTAGTGTGAGTCTGCTGCTCAAACTTGAATGCTTGCAAAATAGGTCCAAGGTTGGTTTTACATCAAGTGGTATCAGAGCAAGTTCACAACTTGTCTTTATCAAGTTGGTCCTAGGGCATGTCTATGCATTTAGAGTCTTCAAGTGCATCACTCTTGTCCCCTAGTATGGCCACCTCATATCAACCTTACCAATCGGCCCACTCCATAAGTCCAAGCCACCAAGAGATGCCTACCACTAACACCCATAACTTCCCTGGCCATGTCAACTACTTCATGAAAGCCTTGACCTATGCCAATGAGCGGCTTGATAACATATCGGACCGACTCAACCAACTTGGAGAAAATAGGCCCGCCCCAAGGACAGACGATAGAATGGTCCCTTTCCCACTTCCCACCTTTGATGGAACATCTCCTAGAGAATATTTAGATTGGGAAGCTACAATGGACCAATACTTCACTTGGTATCATATATCCGAGGATGAAAAGGCATTGGTTGCCAAAATACAACTTACCAAACGGGCGGAAACTTATTGGATGCAAATTGTCGGACTAAAGATACTTAGAAGGGAAACTCCCATCACCACTTGGAAGGACATGAAGGAGCAACTTAGAGTAAAATATATGTCCCCTTCCTACCCGGGTTACCAAAACTCGAGGAGCACTCTCACTCCTCCAAACCCACCCGTCCAAACCCTTACCACTAGAACCCAAGTCTCCAAGGCCTCCACCTCCCCACCTAATCCCATGAGGGCCCCCACACCCCAACCAAAACCCCCTTCACTAACCTACACTAGTCAAGCCTCTTTAGCCCCCACTTCCACCCCAAATGATCCCAAGGGCAAGAGACCCCTAACCGACCCAATTCCCTCCATGGTGACCACCACTCATCCAACCCTCACCACTAAAAACCATGTGGACACCGTGTCCACCCCTCCACCAAGGCCCATAATGGCCACCATCCCCAAACCCAAAACCCCTCACCCAACTCACCTCCCGCTTCCTACACCAATCTTTCCCCAACCTAGGCCTCCTCTACTTCCCCTTCCGATCCAAGTCCACCCTTGCCCACCACCCCAAGTGCACCATGCTCCAGCTATCACCAATTCTCCCGCATTAGACCTACCCAACCCATTAACACTAGGAATTGAAACCTCCACAACCCTCCACATGGGAGTAGATGCTAGTCCGGAACCCATTCCCACCCATAAGGAAGCCCAAGATCACACCAATGGTAAGGAAAAGCCTCAACCCTTTACCACTTCAAATAGCCCGGATCCTCAAGAGTCACCCACCTTCACCATGAATGAGCATATACTCCAATGGCTCAAGCAAGGACCCACCCTTCCTAGCTCACCCCCACCTCTCTCACCTTTGGGATATCCATCCCAAATTGTTCCCCTCCACTCCTATCACACCACAATCCAATCCTACTATGAGGTAGAAGATTGGGATGATCTCCTCAAAGGTCTAAAGTGGCAATCAGACTTGACTTCTTTATTGGCCCTAGGAGCGGACCAACCCAAGAGCCTTAACCTCATCCATCCATGCATTGGGTCTATCTCCTCAGTTTGCACTATTGGTTGCTACACTAGTGACATCCTTTTCATTCTCCCCATAGTGGAAGAGTCCATCATGGTCCACTCCCCTACCATTATGATTCCTAAAACCTTGACCAACCAGCCCACCCCATACACCGGCCCAACCATTCCACTAGAAGAAGACGACTCATCACCTTTTGAGGACCTTGAGGACATGGAGCCCCTTGGTAACCCACTTTATGATCCCTATGATCCATTCCAATGGGAGTCAAGGAACCCAAGTAACCCAACCACCTTAACTACCACCTACCTTTCCCTACCCCAACCCACCATGTTTGATCCAATCCACCCCATCCCAGACCCGGGTTACACCATGGGAACCATGACTTTGGGTGGTATACACCTAGGGATCGAGGAAGTGCCCCATCTCATGATATTCACCTTTCTAGACCCCTTCGACCCATTCCAATGGAAGTCCAAAGGCCCACACATAGGAGACATCTTTGTCACAAGAGTGCATAAGTCTTGGCATACAACACCACTTGGCATGATTCATAAGTCGGGTACATTCATTTACATCACCCACATGTCAAGTAGGAAGCATAAGTGGACCGTATTTGGATGTATTGGCCCACCCTCATTCATTATGAGTCTTAAGTATGAGAGGAGCATACATGGATGTCCGGGTCCCCCGACATTTATCATACCCATGCATAAAAGGTTCATCTATGGATGTCCCGGGCCCCCGGAGTCTGTCACAATCTTCATAGCATCAAAGCATGATCGATCTACATGTGGCTGCCCCGGACCACCTTTGCATACCAAACATTGCCCACTCACATCGCATCATCAAGCATGGCATATGCATCCAAGCACATATCAAGCAACAAGCGGTGATATTCACAACAAGCGAGCAAAAACTCATGAGCGCCACTTGGAATTCCAAGTTGGTAACTTGACGATGATGACTTTGGAGTGGCTCTACCCCAGGGTCACCTCCAAATTGAGGGCACGAGGACTTGGACCTTGCCAAGTTCCGAGTGGCTTTGGCAACCCGGCTTATGGGTTGAACTTTCAAAAAGGGTTTTGGGATTCTCCCCATTTCTCATGTGGCGGATCTAGCACCTTATAAGGGCACCGCGGTGGATCTTAGTGAGTGCCTCCAGCTTACACCTACCCTTGTGAGAGACACCCTCGGAGTGCCACCACAAATAGCCTGAGAGCCCGACGTGAGCACACAGCGGCAATACTAGGCAAGCAAGATCACATCGCCAACATGAGGGTATGACCGAGTCACTTTGTCGAGCTGAAGCGCCGTTCCCCGACTATGGTCGCGGGTTGAGTATGGAGATCGAGGATCACCCAGAGCCGCAATTCGATGTACTACTTCCCTGGTGGACCCATACTCGACGGGGTCGAGTTTTCCCCACCCCGGGGGTATGATGAGGGCATCCCTTGCCCCTCCACATTTTCTCCGGACTCGGATTGTTCGTCGGCAAGCGCCATTATGTTAGTCATGTATTTTTGAGTCTAGTCATGTAATCTTCACATTTTCTTTGAGTCAATATCATGTAATTTTCCCTTTATTTGAGTCATGTACCTAGGTTGTTGAGTCATTTTCCTAAGTATTGAGTCATTATGTTGGTTTGATAGGTTATTGGGCCCATCTCATTGGGCTAGGCCCATGGATGCCCCCCCTTCCCTTCGGTTATTAGTCATTGTGTCTTTTCTTAGGGTCCTTTGTGAAAAAGTCATGTGCCTATAAATAGGCCACTCCACTCCTCATATGTAACAACTTTTGAAGAATCATTTGAATAGAAAAAATTCTCTAGTCTTACTCCTCTCTACCAAATCTATCTTCCCTCTCTCACCCATTATCTCTCTCTCTCTCTTTATCTCTCTCTCTCTCTCCCTCCACCCAATTTTCGGAATTTTCTCTCTCCTCCCCATTCACCCCTCATTAAGACCTCTCCCCTTCCCCATACACCCATTTAACTCCCCCCCAACCCAAGGTGGCATCCTCCAATCCACACCCCACCTCCCAACCCCCAACTACCCAACACCACTTCCTAAGCACCCCTTCCTCTCCCCAAGGTTGAAGGGGCTCTTCCCTAAGCCCAAATTTGAATTTCCCTCTCCCTAGGGCAGTGCCCTTCCATCTCCCCACCTCCCAAACCACCCAAAGTCGCAGCCCCCCTTCCCCATACCAGCCAAGTTCACCCTCCACCTCTTACTCTCTTGGCCATCCCCTTCCCCACCCCCTCATCTTCTTCTCATTCAGCCTCTGTTTCAGACAGCAGAGTTGTAGCAACTTGCAGAGGCAGCCACGACCGTCTCATAAAGATTTAGGTGGCAAGGCCTACATTTCTGGAATTTTCATCGAAATAGCTTTCCAACGGTGGTGGTCTCGCCGGCTTCCGAGGTCGGAGCTATCCGCAGGAGCTGATCTCCCACGACTGCGCAGAAGACCCCAGGCAGAGAACCAGAGCGAGATTGGAAGCCCGACCACGACGAACCTTTTGGGATTCAGATCAAGTGTTCTTCATCAAAGTTCTTCCCTCTCAAGTTCTATTTCATCCTAAAGAAGCAGAGCTGCATTTGGACATCGGCATCTCAAGTTACAAATTTTCTACTCCAAGTGTGTTAGGTCAGTTTACAGGAGCCAGAACCGACACCCCTCTACTCATCTGATCGTCCCGGTCTTCTCCGACATCTTCCGATGTCGCCGTTGATTCCGACAGAAAGAAGACTCAGCTACAGTTCCAACGGTTCAGGTCTCGCCTCAATCAGAGCTCGTTAGAGATCGTGGCACCCTCTGCAACCAGCCACATTGATCTGCACCAGATAGAGGCAGAATCAATCAGTCCGGTCCCAGACTCTGCCACGGCCAGCTCGTGAAGGCTCTGAGCACCATTTTTGGAGGGAAGAAACTACTTCAAGCTAGCTGCCACCTCCAAGAAGAAGGGACTCAATCGGCTACCGGAACCCTCTGCTCCAATTTTCTTCGTCGGAGACGGCAGACTGCCCCCTGTGGTCCCAGGTTAGACCAGTCCTCACTCCTCCGGTTACCCCTCTCCCACCGACATCGGATCGCATCCCCGTCAACTCCGGATCGAAGCTACCCCGACCAAGATCGCATCACCGCCAGTTTCATTCCAATCGGAGTCCGGGAGAGCCCATAGTGACTTCTGCAACCTGCTGCATCAGTTCGGTACCCGCCAGAGACCAGACGCTACTGTCCTGTTCCAGTCGCCGGCGCGGTCAGCCCCGAGTATCAAAGCTTCCCCAAAAATTCAAGCTTCATCCTCTGTCAGTTGGGAAACTTTTGGCGCTTGTCTCGTCAAGATCTGAGTTCCGTGGAACCCGTGGCAGCACCATCTCCGACTGTCTGTCCAGTGAACCTGAAGCAGGGCAGAACTGGTGGAGCTCGGGAGGTCAAGTTTCATTGCGTAATCCCCAATCCGCTTGGCCGGCTGAAGGCCCCTCCCTGCGTGGAGGTAGTTTTGGATGTAATTAACTTAATCCCCACCCCAAGATCATCCCTCCTGCGAGAGGCATAGTGTTGTACTCTTTACACTTTCAGGTTGAAGCGACACCGACGCGGCGTGCGGGTACATACCCTCGCCTCCCCGCTCGCCCCCGTCTCCGGCCGGAGTCGGCGTCTTCACGCCGGCTAGGTGAGCTCCTGAACATCCCTCATTGCTGTATTGGACTTGCTTAGCTTAGTATTGCTATAGTTACTCCGCCGGCGGTAAGAGAGTGTCCGATTTTACATTGCCACCAAATTGAGTGACCACCGCGGGCGAGTTGAGAGTGAATCCACTTAACCCACACCCTTGGTGTGTTGGCCGCCCATGATTTGGGCATCCTAGGCCCATTTTGGGTTCTCCCCAAGCTTGCCAACCCTTGGAGTCTCATGGTCCCACCTCGGACCCTCTCCAACATCGCCTAGTTGCCTTCGGGCCCTAGTGTGTGCCATACGGGTGAGCTCACTAGTGTGAGTCCGCTGCTCAAACTTGAATGCTTGTAAAATAGGTCCAAGGTCGGTTTTACATCAGTGAGTCCTCCGCCTTGAAGCCATACTCGCCTACTGCAAACAGACAGAAGACATGGAAAACAACAGAATCAATAAAACACACGATGCCCTAAGCCAGTGCCGACTGTACATCATCATTGTGGACTAGTGGACCACTACAACTATTTACGATTCGTATATATATCCACAACCATGCTCTGATACCAAATGTAACGACCCGAGATCCGAACACCGGGAAGGCCCGATAACCCGAATCTCGAACCGCCACCCACGAGCCCGAAGACTCGGAAGGGTTGAAAGGATGGTGTGGAGATACACAAGAATCTAAAATAATTGCAGAGCTACGCAGATTAAATGAATTAAACAGGAAGCAATAAATAACATTAATTAAATTACATGGTCCACAAAATAACAACAATCTAAAAAGACATTAGTCCACAACTAGTGCAGTCGAAAGAAAAGTACAACTACGCGGGGCATACCCCGGAACTGGCAACTGGCAACTAACCTTGGGCACCTGAACCACGTGGAGCCTCTGAAGCGCTCCCCTGAAGCCTCATCTCACCTGAAACACGGAGAAAACACGCAGGGAATGAGCCTCAAAACACAAGGCTCAGTAGGGATCATCCGGTCTCCACCTTGTAAACCGAGAAAATGTGAGGAAAGTAACTACAAGCTACTACGATGGCTACTACCGAACACACGGCACGAAAACTAAGATAACTCGTCAAAAGCCAAAGAAAACCCAAGAGTCACAACCAGACAAAGACAGGAGTACCAACCCACTAGAAGCAAGGCCGAATACGTCCACTGATGACTTAAATTGCGCCTCGGGTGTCCCCCTTGATCCCCTGGTGGAACGGGGACACCGTACAAGTAACCACAGAACGAGTGACTAGCCGGGGTCACGCTCGTCAGTGCGGGTCCAACCGCCCTCAACCACATGTGCACACACAGACCGCGCATCCCTGGTCTGGCCCTCTGACTGGTTTTCCCTCAGCCGGACTCTGGCTGCAAGATGTGGGGCCCAACGGAAACCAGTCTAAAAATCATCTCTCGGGATAGCCTCGCCACCACTCCCTGGTGGGACCACTCGCGTGTCGGAAGGCTACGACTAGTGGAGGGTCACTGAAGGAGTAGACTCTCTAGTCAATGGAAAACGATGTCTAAACTAGACAAAGTACAAGGGCCACTCCTCATACCGACATCGACACACGGTGACATGAGCCGAGAACACCAACTCCCGGGATCCGATGGCACCCCCACGTGTGGCCCCCACATGATGCCCAGCATCAGTCAGACCACGGGTCAGCACGCGGATCAAGATCCACTAACCCGGGACTTGAATCGGCAAAGCATAATTTTGATATAACAGAACACGGGCGGCGGTCCATCCTGGAGGCTGCCACGTGCAAAAAACCCTCGAACCTGCAAGAGGCCTTAACACGCCATAGGCCGGGAGCGCGTTCGTGAACGCGCTCGCCCTGCCTAGCGTGATCAAGCAAGAACACGCTTGGGCTCCATAGCGCGTTAATCATTAACGCGCTATGAAGCCCTAGCGCGATAAACCAAGAACACGCTGGGGGAACCTAGCGTGTTCGGAAGTCGCGCCTGGTTGGGTAGGCGCGTTCCCTGCCGACAGGCCGACCCGCCCCTGTTCATCTTCCTCGATGAACGCGGTGACATTGGGTAGCGCGATCTCAAGATCGCGCCCCTGGACAGTAGCGTGACAACGGGCAGAGCCCGATTCATGGAATACGCACGGGAAAATAAAAAACCATGCCCATTCACCCCCTGGTGAAGAGAAAACAAAAGGGAAATCACTCCCTTAACTCCCAGCATGCTAGAAACCCTAAAAATCTAGCTAGAAACGCAATAAATCGGTGAAATCCGGCTCACCCCTTAAACATGGAGTTTTCCCATCCCGGCATGAAATCACACCCCTCTCGGCTCTCCTCGGCCTAGAAATCACGGGGGACGCAAGGGAAGAAGAAGGGGTCCGTCACCCTACCTCCAAGAAGCCCAAAAACGCCTAGATCATCGTCGTTCTTCAAAAATAGTTCGTTCTTCCTTGAGCTCCCACGAGCCCCGCACGCCGCCGTGATCACCTCGCCGCTGCCGTCGTCGCTGCCATGCCGTCGCCCACCACCGTCTGTAGCTAGAGGGGCACGTCGCGTCGTCGCAGGAAGAGGAGTGAGAAGGAGAGGGGGCGTCGGTTCTCCAACGGGAAGAAAGGAAGAGGAAGAAGAAAGAGAAAGGGGAAAAGAAAAAGAAAATGGTTGGGGATTTATAGAAAATCCAGAAATTTTGAAAAATACTAAAAAATTAAAAATTACATTTCCGCAATCCTCAGAACGCACCGATCGCAACGGTACCACCCGTGCCTAGGTGAACGGCCCGGTTCACCCGCTACGGGGTTCCGTAGGTCCTACCGAAACACACACGTGGGAATCGAAAAACACGCGGAAAAAGCCGCGGAACACGCTCCGGGCCTCCGAAACTGATCCGAATCGCACGGATCCGAACACGAAAGATGTCCGAAACATAATTTCGGATACAACGAAGTCAGACTCTCTAAGAAAACAGATCTAGGACCCGAAAAGAGGGATCCGAAGGGTCCGGGATATTACATCCTTGGTGATGAAAAGTTGTGTGTATATCCTTGTTCCTGGCAAAAACTGTTGAAATGATGAGTTTCAAATTCACCACCATGATCACTTTGAATTGTGGTGATGAGCTATCCTTTATCATTTTGGATTTTCCTCCAAAACACTTGAAACTCCATCAAGGCATCACTTTTATTGGCTAAAAATAACACCCATGTAAATCTGGAGTAATCATCAATAATTACAAATCCATAGGATTTTTCTCCTTGGCTGGATGTCCTAGTTGGACCAAAAAGATCAAGGTGAAGTAGTTTCCAGCAGTGTTGTGCCCCTTAGGCACAAGCATATGATATTTTGTTTTGATGATAGCAACATAGTGAGAGTATCACAGTGAGCCAGTCATTGTGCTTAGTATTCATTGCTGCCTTGCTGCATTGCACGCCATATAGTCTATACATTCTTTGCTGCAACGTTTGCACACCATGCATTAGCAAGTCTGCACATTGTCACAAGTCTACACATTGCAGCCTTGTCTGAACATCGTCTAGGTGGTAAATCTGTACATTCTTCAGGTGCATCATCTCAGCAAGTCTATACATTGGACTTGAGCATATAGGAAGTCTGTACATTGCATGTGTCGCAGACATAGCAAGTCTGCACATCACAGACAAAGTCTGTACATTCGCCACCATGCATTAAGTCTCATAGTCTGTACAGCCAGTGCATATGTTAAGTCTATACATTGCATCTTTACCTACGTTCTGAACTGAGCAAGTCTATACATTAGCACTGTAGCATGCATGAATTCTAAGTCTATACATTGAGTGTCTCAGGTTGCGTCTCATGCTAAGTCTGGACATCACATCGCATGCACCGTCTCATTCAGCGTCTCATGAGTATACTGCAAGTCTATACATTGGCTACCGCATGCATTTCACACAGCTAGTCTGTACATCTTGCGTCTCACCCAGCGTCTCATGTAAGTATGTATAGCCGTGTGAGCATCAAGTCTGTGCTTGTTAAGCTACGTCTCATTTAGCGTCTCTGTGCGTTCAAGTCTATACATTCTTTGAACGTCTCATTCAGTGTGCATGTTGTGTCTTACTCAGCGTCTCATCAGTTCAAAGTCCATACAGTGTCTTAGTGCAAGCACTTCCACAAAGTCTGCACATTCGTTGCTGCAAACTCTGAACATTCTTCAATAGGAATGTCCATGCATTCATTCGTTGTGCATACTTTGTTTAAGTGCATTCTGCATAACAAACCAGCAAGTTTGTACATTACTGTCGCATGCACACGAAGTCAATACAATTGTTAACGGCATGTCAGTGCATTCATTCTTGTTGTGCATACTTCACCTTGTGCACACTGCATCACAGTTCGTGCATCAAGTCTGTACATTGCCTTTGCACAAGGCCACACTAAGTCTATACAGTCTGTGTGTTTCATGCATTTGTGCATCATTCACTCTAAGTCTATACATTGCTTCATGCATTGCACGAAGCCTGCACATTGTGTGTTGCTATGCCTTAGCTTTGCATTCACAAAGTCTGTACATGTCATAGTCTTGCATATGTGAAGTCTGTACATGCTTTAGCGTTGCCTTCATAAAGCCTGTACAAGGCTTCAACCTTAAACTGATAATTCTATGTCTGACAGGTACTGTTCATGAAGCTTAATGAAGGGCACGTGATCCGAGGCTGGAAGGGCTGACAGGATGATGACACGTGGCCAAAAAAATTGGGCGGGAACTATGGAAGACACGCGCCTAGTGTTGCTCCTGCTGGAACTGCTATATAAGGAAGAC
Organism: Amorphophallus konjac; assembly: GCA_022559845.1. Taxonomy (NCBI): domain Eukaryota; kingdom Viridiplantae; phylum Streptophyta; class Magnoliopsida; order Alismatales; family Araceae; genus Amorphophallus; species Amorphophallus konjac. The sequence continues at coordinate 462,355,384 of CM040121.1, read as the reverse complement.
TCCTTTGTCTGAAGGAGACTGATTGAATACAGAAGACTTGAAAGAAAAGCAGAAGAGCAGAGAGCCCTTTCGATCCAGCAGAAGAGAATAGAAAGAGAGAAAAGAAAGAGAGTTGAGAGAGAGAAGAGTTGAGAGAGATGTTCCTCAGATCTTTGGTTCAAAACCAGATCTGAGTTTTGCTCACTTGTTTAAGCTACATTCCCTGCAGGGATTCTTTTTCCTTTTCGTTTGTTTCTATTTTATTTTTCGAACTCCTTTCATCAAGCTGTTAGTCAGCGTTTGCAGAGGTGCTACCTCTGGACGGGTCAAGCTGTAATCCCCAGCGGTTGTAGTGGAGGATTCCACTGGACAGCAAGCTGTGAGGCTCAGCGAGTTGTAGGCAAGCTGTGAGGCCCAGCGGTTCAAGCTGTGAGTCAGCAGTAATCTACACTCGGGTTGAGTGTGGGGTGGATGTAGGTCTGGAGGACCGAACCACCTAAAAACCTCTGTCTACTGTGTGATTGCTTTGTGGTTTGCATCGCCTCTTTATTCTAGTACTTTGCGCAGTAGATGTTTGTTTAAGTCAGTTCTTCAGCAGTTCTGGTTGGTCTTTGATTTGTGCATTCTATCTGTTTAGCAGAATTTCTCATTCCGCATTTGATTCTGCTGTAGTTGATTTTTATCGGGTGTTTGATCTATTCACCCCCCTCTAGATCACCCTAAGCGTCCCAACAAGCAGTAGAAACAATGTTTTTATTTTTAAAAGAGATACGTATTTGCTTGCCTTTTGTGTAAGCCTCACAGATCTTATCACTTTCAAATTTTAATTTAGACAGCCCACTTACCAAGTCATGTCTAGATAATTTGGAGATTACTCTAAAACTAGCATGACCTAGTATTCGGTGCCATAGCCATGCATTATCATGGTTGTTTGCTACCAAGCATATATCATCACCGGCAACATCATCAAGATCAACAGTATACACATTGTTATTCCTTTTGCCGATGAATCTTATTTGATTAGAGATTTTATTCATGACAAGGCAATGAGTTTCGTTAAAAATAATTTTAAAGCCCTTGTCACACAGTTGGCTTATACTTAAAAGATTGTGATTTAAACCCTTCACCAAGAGCACATTTTCGATAAGAATTTCAGAATTTTTACCTATGTTGCCAATTCCAATAATCTTACCTTTGTCCTTTCCACCAAAGGCAACCAAGCCTCTATCCTTATCTTGCAGAGTAGAGAACATCGTCTTGTCCCCTGTCATATGCCTTGAACAGCCGCTGTCCAAGTACCATTTGCTCCCCCTGACTTCAAGGCATATCTGCAAAAAATAACATTCTCATGCAATTATTTTTGGTACCCAAACGAATTTGGGTCCATAGAAGTTAGTCCAATTCCGCAGCATGATTTCTTTGTCCAAGCAGCATGATTTCTTTGTGTACTTTGTCTAAACCAACAATTGGCAATTACATGACCAAATCTACCACAATGAAGCAATTGACATTTGAAAATCTTCTTTGATATTTGTGTGGTTTAGATTGAACATGTTTGGGTTTGGTATGTGAGCATGAAGCATAATCATTTTCTTTTTCATGCACGTAAGATGTAGTAATCTTGTGCTCAAGGGATTTTTTATTCTCGGATATGTACCCCAATCCTTCTTTTCGGAAGTTAAGTTTAACTCCCAACACTTTGTCTAGGTTTTGTTTCCCTTTAACAAACCTAGAGAGAGTGAACTGTAAGTCAGTCACCTCTTTATTCAAACTCTCATTTTTGTTCTCAAGTTCTAAAATAGAAGATGTCAGAACTTCTTTTTCATTTTTGAACCTTTCACAAACTTCTTCAATTTCAAACATTTTACATGATAACTCCTCTTTGGCTTTTTCAATATCTGAAATTGTTTGAAGCAAAATTTCTTTTTCCTCTGTTAACTCGAACCATTAATTTTCTATTTTCTCAAACTTAACAGAAGCATGCTCATGTGTTAAATCATCAATTTTCTTTTTGATAGATTTATTTTCAGATCTGATTTTTCTATATTTAATATACAACTTTTCATATTCAGACTCCCATTGTTCATTTGAAATAACATCAGGGTCAGAATTTATCTCGGCTGAGTCATCCTCATGTGCCATGAGGCACAAGCTTTCCATGAGCTCCCCGAGCTCTTCTTCGGACTGCTCTTCCTCTTCATCGCTCTATGTGACGACCATAACTTTTGGTTTCTTGAACTGATCCTTCTTGAACTTTCTCTTCAATTCTGGGCATTCACCTCTCATGTGCCCGGACTTCTTGCACTCATAGCATATAATGCTATTTGGCTTGCTTGACTCACCCTTGGTTTGAACGCGCTTCCTTTGCCCCTTTCTGAAATGTCCCTGAAAATTTTTCTTTCTTCTCAGAAATTTATTCACTTGATGGGTCAGTATAGCCATGTCTTCTTCTTCATTACTCTCCTCACTGGACTCCTCTTCTTGGGAGTCGTCATAGGACTGGTTGGCTTTCAAGCCAATGGTTTTCTTCTTTTTGGATTCCTCTTCCGCAGTTCTTTTGATGGTAATCTCATAGGTCATAAGTGACCCTATGAGCTCCTCCAATGAGAGTGTGGACAGATTCTTCGAATCGTCAATAACTGTGGCTTTTGTTTGCCACACAGGTGGAAGGGATCTCAATACCTTCCTCACAAGTTCGGAGTTTGTGTACTCCTTCCTAAGACTTTTGAGACAGTTGGTGATCTCAGTTAATCTTGCAAACATCTCTGAGATGGTTTCTTTAGATTTCATTTTGAACAGTTCATAATCTCTGACGAGTATATTGGCCTTGGTCTCCTTGACCTCGGTCTCCTTGACCTCGGAAGTTCCTTCATAAATGAGCCGTAGCTTGTCCCACATCTCCTTTACTGAGCTGCACATGGATACACAAGAGAATTCGTTAGGATGAATGACACACTGCATAATATTCATAGCATTAAAATTTGTTGTGGATTTTTTAATATCTTCAAGGTTCCATTCGTCTTCATTTTTAGAGAGCTCATGTGGACCCTTGTCCACCACCGTCCAGATCTCGTACTCTTGGGCTCTCAGAAAAACATGCATTCTATTTTTCCAATAAGAGTAGTTCGAGCCGTCAAAGTATGGAGGACGGTGGATTGAGTGACCCTCAAGCATCATCCCCTTGTTGGCCATTGATCTAGATCTTACTTTAGATCGTTAGATTTGAAAGAATTAGAGCCTTAGCTCTGATACCAATTAAAGTCCCGCGATCAATGACACCCAAGAGGGGGGTGAATTGGCTGTTTATAAATTTTAAGAAAACTGTAGTCGATATAAACAAGTGTGAGGAATAGCCACAATGAAGTTCAGATCTAAATAAAAAACTATCAGATCTAGCAAAATCTACCACACTCAACTAATCTTTGGTACCGTGGCGGAGGTGGGAATCTGAAGATTCTACTCACGCAAAGTGGTATCTTCCTGACAAGGTTTGCCTTGTCAATCCGAACTCACCTTTTGATATACCAGAGATGTAATGTGAAAATGATAGATTATGCTAAATCTAACTCAATCAACACAACCAAATTAATCTATGTGTGTGCTTGCACAAAATGGTGATAGGAGAAAAGGATCAAACCACACAAGAGACACAATTTTTAGGTGGTTCGGATGCAACAACGGCAACCTACGTCCACCCCTCATAATCTGTGAGGATTCCCACACTATCTTGTAAAAGATTACAAGATCAAACCGCACATACACACTCGTGAGGAGTTCGGAACTCCCACGAGGTGCACAAGCACCAAATCACACAGAAAAGTGAAGAAAGAGAACCACACACACACACGGATCTACGTAGATCCACACACACAAGTGTTTGGATATTACAGGAACACACACTTGAAGCTCAATTAGAAATGAAAGAAGAAACACAAAGTAAAAGCTTCAGATTTAAGCTCCCCCTTAGTGGATGAAAAGGATTTTGGATGCAGCTTGATCTCCACTTGACTTGGGTTGATTGGCCTCGGATTGAGCTTGAGAAGCTTGGAGATGGATGAAGAACTTCTTGCACGGAACACTGTTCACGGAGCTACAGTAGCAGCACTCTTTCTCCCTTGGCAACCCTGCTTGATCTCCCTTGAGTGATTCGGGTTTCTTTCCCCCAAGAGATGTTTTTATATAACTTGGATGGTCAAGGACAAGCCAAGACACAGATCCACAATTCCAGAGATGTCTGGAGACTTTTGGGATTAAAAAACCATTGATAGATGCTTCAGCCTCGTGGAGAAAACCAAGTCAATAATGGCGGCCTCGAAGCTGGCGGTCGACCGGGCATAGGTGGGTGGTCGACCGGAATTTTACATAGATTGAGCCTTTCAACGCTGGGAAATCCGGTCGACATAATAAAGATGAATGGAAGATTCACTAGCTCACAAGGGGCATCGACTTAGGCATCATGGGCACCGGATGACTCTTCGGCGACTGAGCGTTACTCCTGCCATCACCGGCCTCTACTCCAGTAAGTGCGAGCACGTGCCTAGAGCGCCATAAGACTTTCTTGAGGGTCGCACGGCCCGGATAAACGGGTGCATAACGGGAAACTCCCCACGATCGCGGGAAGGCGTTACCCCATGACTCACGCCTTCACCTGTTAAGGGATGAGCCTCTACTATTAGAACAACCGGTATAAATAAATCTCCGACCAGATGACAAGAGGCGAACATAGACATTCACGCAGAGACACGTACATACGGAGACAGATAGCCACATGCGTAAAAACGCTCAGACCCACCAGAGAGGGAGAGATATCAGAAGGAGTTAGCTTTAGAGCACGTCCCAGGCCCCAGGAGCATCTTCTGAGCTCTCGCTGGACACGGCGAGCACCTCCAGGAACCTCACTCCGGCTTTAGGCTTAGATCATTATACCCTCACACTCTCCACCTCTCTTCATCTCCTGTTGATCCTCGTCTGACACGGTCCTTACTTAAATATCGGAGGGTTGTCCCGTAGAGTAACGTCTAGGGCTCCTTCTGATGCATTCTTTCGGTGTTTGCAGACTTCCACGGGTTGCTAGACGTTCTTCCCCAATCAAATAAATCTTAAAAATGTGGTACGAGATTTGGGAAATCATTTTTCTTTCTCTGCGGTGCTCTTTATCACATATAGTTCTACCATAATTAACTGTTTAACTTAATAATGAGTAAATTAATAGAGAAAAATGATTAAGTTCGCTGCTTAATCTTCTCATGCAACCGACGTGATAGATATATACGTGACCAAAAGGGGAAAAAACATGATAGATATTTGTACTCTTAAAATATTTCATGTTTTCTTATCATTTTTAACATATGATATTTCATCATTCCTTTATATATGTTTCTAAAATGTTCTTCCATTTTTTTAGGAATATTTAGAAATTCCAACCAACTACTCAGAGTATTCCCCCAAGTAAGACATATTTTAAGACAGTTGTGATAATTGTGGCTATAAATATGTCAGTTTCATCTAATTCAGTGATTAATCAAAGATCAAGAGATCCTACGATGGAGAATAGTTTTCCTACTGAACCTGAAACCTAGGAAGAACACTTGCCACGTAAAGCCATCACAAATCCATATGAATTAAATCATATCTCTCACACAATCGCTAGATTTGGACCCGCAACCTTCCCAAAGATATATAGGGCCGGAGGTGCAAGATGTAATTGGAATAATATTACTTATGATAAAGGTATATATGACAATAATATCGGACCGAAAATGAAATGTTTAAAAGATGCATTTATAAATTATGATTAGAGTGTTTTTTAGGGATAAGCCTCTACAAACTTTAATGAATTACAAAAAAGCTCCTCTAATTTCACTATTTTCTAAAAAAATCTTATAATATGCTCATTTATAGAAATAAGCCCTCGCCTTGATCGAGCTCGCGCTTGACATTTCACGTGATTTTTGACTTTGTTTACAAAATTCATTAAAAAGAGAAAAAATTAAGATGGAGAAATTTTTGAAATTTTTGAAAAGTGGGTCATTTTCTCCATGTCTTTCTTTAGAACTCAAAAATTAGCTTTTGAAAAAAATATGATGTGACTTAGATGTATTTGATTTGACTTTGGAGAGGTGGAACTTTTGAGTTCAAAAGCCAAAGCTCAATACAAATGCCAAATGCGGCTGATCATGATTAAGATAAAATTGGCGCAAAAAAATTAATTAACTCGCAGAAGGGGAGAGAGAGGGGGGGGGGTTGTCGACACCCGCACTCTAGGGTGCAGAGAGAAAGAGAGAAGGGGGGATTGTCAGCCGAGGTGGGGGGCATTGAGAGGGGGAGGGAGGGGGAGTCGCCAGCCAGGGTGGGGAGGCATTGGGAGGAGATGGTTGGGGGGTTACATGGTGGGGGAGCACGGAGAGGGAGAGGGGGAGTGAAGGGGGTCGCCAGTCTGGGTGGGGGCACTGGGAGGGCCCCCGGTGACTTTGTCTCTAGGTCAAACTTCACCGAGAGGGAGACAAAAGGGATTGACTTCATCCGTTGGGGCGACGAGTGCACCACCGTCATCGTCGACAACACGACAACCATCTGGAAGAAGCACCTGGGCAACATCATCCCCATCTGGGCATATCACTACTTCTCCGACAACAGGCGAGGATGCGGCCTCACCGGGGGTCGCTAGCAAGGGAGAAAGAAGACAAGCTGAAAAGTCCATCGGTGTGCTTGCGGCCACCCTTGACCTCCTCCAATGGGTTCATGCCATGTTCTTCGATCGAGCAGCAGTGAGAGCGACTGGGTAGCTAGAGACATGAGGGAGATCTTGAAGAATGGGCCGACACCCCACCAATGAAGAGAGGGAGAGAGAGAGAGCATATGGTGCTCCTACAACCTTCGGTAGCGATGGCAAAGCCGAACACGACGAGGCCAGAACCACAACCAGGAGGCACTCCAAGGTGGAGCCCTTCCCTTCCGTCATCTCCCTCCTAACCCTATTTAACACTACTACTCAGGCTCTCTAGCCAAGGGCTTGCAACAGGAACAAAGGCTAAGCGACGTTGTGGAAAGCGGGGAGGACGGTAGGGCGACCAAAGAGATGTACTGACAAGTGAACGGGCATGGGAATCTTGATCTATGGAGAGTGGAAGTGTGAAGAGGAGTCGGAGGAGTGACTGTTGTGCACGCGAGCGCGTACGCGCGCGCGCGAGAGAGAGAGAGAGAGTCGGCAACCCCAATTGGGGTGAGGGTGCTTAGAGATAGAGAGAGAGAATGGGAGGATATTTCTGAGAAAAAATAACTAGAAAAGATGGAAGCAATATTCTCGGTGATATTTTTTTAAAAAGGGAGGTTAGCGAGTATTTTTATAAATATTAAGGGACTCTTTGATTTATGAATAGGATAGGATGTAATAACTAACATATGAGAGAGAGATGGGATCCACATTGTTCGGCTTGCAAAAATTTCTAATTTTCGTGGCGTGACACACACTCACCTTTTGGAAGGCTAAGATAGGTCGACTTTGCACGCGGGGATTCCTGGGGTATTGACAGGGAAATACAAAGAATGATAGGAACGCATAGGAAAGAACGACGTATGGTTAATCGTTCTGGAAGACTGGGTCGGGAATGGCTGGATGGAATGCGGGCGTGCCTGTCGATTTCTCGACAATCACATGCAAAACCAAGTTTTTGATTGGGGATGTGTCGCCAGGGCACGACACATGGGCACAGGATGCCGCGTGACACGTGGAGAAAAGAAGGTTCCACCGGTATAAGTAGAGGTGATTGTGGGGACTCATGTACTGGACGTCTTCGCCACCGACCGTAATCGATCGATGTTTGTTTTACATCGGGCGAAACCCGAACACCTTTGTTTCTTCTGTCGAAGGAGAGAGCCAGGGACCTTGGGAGCCGTGAAGTCAGGAGAGCTTGGTCCATGCAACAATGACAGAGCAACAACAACATGATAGGGGTGAGTTGAAGCAGAGAGACTGGTCTCAATGTGGGCATTAGAGAGGGTACAGACTCCCGGTTTATGAGCACGAGGCATTGGTTCAAAAGGTGGAGCAGCGGACACTAGCTCGACAGGGAGCAGTTAGGTTCTGGCTCAGGCATAGAGCGACTGATACTAGCTCGGCAAGGAGCAGGCAGGTCCTGGCTTGGGTATAGGGTCTGTCTGGCTAGAGGAGTTGGGATCGAGCTAGGAGACGGATGGCAGTCAGCTGGACGGCGTTGAGACTGGAAACTGGCGAGGATGGGAATCAATTCACCGCCTAGATTACATCACTATATGCCATGAAAGGAATTATATGGGGGCGTGAAAGCTCGATGATAAGTGTATGTAAGCCATGGGACAATTTCATCATTTGTGACAGTCCCCGGGTAATTGAGTTGCTATGCGGGTATTTCCGCTTTTGTACATAATGTCCATCGGAGGACTCGTGACTCGGCAGGATGCCGTCCAGGAGTGTCACGATGTATTCTCAACAGGGGATGATGGGTCACCCAGTAATGAGAGGCCTTACAAGTCCCTTGATGTTCGCCTCTCGAGTGTTGTCGTCTGTTGTCGCATGCCTTACCCAAGTGAAGAGTTGATGGGTACTGTTGACACCCATTTTTTGCCTATGAGTTAGGTCATTCCTTTTACTATCATTTGTTGATACCTCGAGTTCTCCATTACTCATTGGGCCATTTTCAGGCACGTCTTTGGGCTTATTTTATGAGTATCTCCCTCCCTGGCTAGGTCTGCTCTCAGATTCAGGATTGATGGGCCTTGATTTCGCTTGATTTTGGGGTAAATGGGCCCATTTATCTTATTTCATTAATTTCAAACGTCCATGATATACGCGGTCTAGCGACTGGCCGTTCAGTTATGGGGCGGTCTGATTGGAACCATTTTGGATATTTATTTGATTTTTTGAATTTTCACCGACAAGCCTTTGCACGGTCCAAGTTCAGCCGTTTATTGTCATTGAACTGCCTGTCTTTAGACCGTCCAGTTCCCAGAGTCCTAAACCAGTGAATTTTCCAGATAATTATCTATTTATCTTATTTTTTTAGATTTATCACCGACACGCTTTACACGGCCTGCATTAGACCGTTCCATTCATTGGGTGGTCTATCATTAGACCGTTTTATCCTAAAGAGTCCAGCGCCGTGATAGCCGGTCAGTTCGGTGGATAATTGGGTGATTTGTTGATTTATTTTATTTACCATCGACAGAATTAAGTGGTCTACCAATGGACCGTGTACAGTATTGGGCGGTCTATCGAAGGACCGCGTACTTGGCCGAGATCTGTGGAATATGCGGGTTTTCTCTCTCCATTCATGGTTAAACCTCCACCTTCCTCCGCCATTTTCTCCATGGTTTCTCTACCAAATGGGGTGCCGTTTGATTCCGGTGGAAGATAGAAGTATTATCTACGATTCATCTTTTATTATCTCGCCTTAATTCCCATATGAAAACCCTAATTCGGGGCTGGACTTTTAGGGGTCTATAAATAGAACCCCTAGTCCAAGCTTGAAAGGGGGGGAGATCCAACGTCGACGTCGAAGCTCTGCCGAATTCCTAAGCAAACTATAGCCAGGGAGGGAGGCTTTCTACATCTTTCTAAGCCCCCAGTTCAAGGGAGTAGTCTTTCGTTTTTGTGTTTGATCTAGGCATTTAATCGTCTTTTCATCCATTACATGATCTTTTTCTCCATCTTCTCCCCACGTTTTTGCACTTGTCAACATCATTTTCACACCATCCTATTCTTTTCACGCCCTATAGGGGTTTAAAAACCACCCCAGGTATCTCCCATTCCATGCTATTATGTCGATTTTCCATTATTTTCTATAGTTACTACGCATTCTAGGGCTAATTTGGGTGTTATTTTCTTGTCCTCTACATTGTTTTGCAGGTCAGCATCAGCACATCACGAGGCCCATCCCCTCTGGCCGGCCGGAAGGGGTGGAGGATCAAGTCCTACAACTTGGAGTCTGGCAGTTTTGAACGGTCGTCTTCCATCCGTCTACAGATCAGAGCGGTCCTCCACGAACCGTCCAAATCTTGGGAGCGACTGTCTGCGAACCGTTCTGGAGCTAGTCCAGCCTTCGTCCCGCTTCTCTCTCCAGCGCTGTGAATGGCCTATCGAGCGGCCATGCCATCCATTGGGCGGTTCTCCCTGGACCGTGTACTATTGACAGCGCTGCACTTCAGGCAAGTGTCTTCTCCCTTTCCAAGGTACGTAGTACTCTTTGGTACTCTGTGTCTTGGTGGCGATCACGATCACACACACACCTCTCCACACCTTTCTTTCCTTAATTTTGCTTGTCTTTATATCTTGACTTAGAAAGGTAAGGGAAAGAAGAAAGAAAGAGGGGGAAAACATGTCAACAGGTACGACTTCTGTGGTGCAGTCGGGCGCAGCTGTGACTAGAGAAGCTAGACATCGTTGAGACTAGAGGAGTTGGGTGCCGTGGGCACCGCTGTGACTGCAATGGTCGGGACTATAGGCACCGTTGAGACTGGAGCAGTCAGATGTCATGGGCACTCATGTGACTAGGGCGGTCGGGCGCCGTTGAGACTAGGGCGATCAGGCAATATCGGTGCCACTGTGACTGGGGTGGCTGGGCGTTGTTGAGATTGGGTCACCGGATACTGTTGAGACTAGAGTGGTCGGATGACATGGGCACCGCTGTGACTAGAGTGGCTGGGGCCGTTGAAGCTGGAGCGATCGGATGGCGTGGGCACCACTATGACTGGAACGGCCGGGTGTCATAGGCATCATTATGGCCAAAGGGACCGAGTGCCATTAGCACGGTTGTGATTGGAGTGATTGGGGGTGATCGGGCACCGTCGAAACTGGGGTGATCTGGTGCCGTTAACACTATTACTGGAGGAATCAGATACCATGAGCATTGCTGTGACTGGAGTTTTTGTGTGCCATTGAGACTGGGACAGTCAGGTACCGTTAGGACTAGGTGGTTAGGTGCCGGGGCACCATTGTGACTGGAGGGAGCTGGGCGCCGTGAGACCATGGCGGTCGGGCGCTGTTGGAATTAGTAGCCAGGTGTCGGGGGAACTATTGTGGCTAAGGGAGCTGGGCGCCGTGAGACCCTAGCAGTCGGGCACTGTTGAATTGGAAGTCGAGTGTCGAGGGCACTATTGTGGCTGAGGGAGCTGGGCGCCATGAGACCCTGGCGGTCAAGTGCTGTTGGGACTAGAAGTAGGGTGTCGAGGGCATCGTTGTGACTGAAGGAGCTGCATGCCGTAAGACCCTGGTGGTCGGGCGCTATTGAGACTGGCAGTCGGATGTCGAGGGCACCATTGTGATTGAAGGAGCTGTGGCTTGAACATGTTCATCTAGATGGGCGCACATTCACCAGGACGAGATCTGAGCAGGGCATGTTCACCAAGGTAGGGACTTGGCAATGCGCTTTTGCCGAAGTGGCGTCTGGGTGGAGTGCTGGTTAGTATGCATATCATCTAGTCGACTGGCAGGACAGTCGATCATCAGCTCAAAAAAAGCAAGCGATGAGCGATCCCATGAGAGTGTCCAAGCTGACCCATGATGCACCATACGTAGGCAAAACCCGATGTACGGGTATTTCTGCCATTACCACAGTGCTCCATACGGAACAAGGGAGGCTCGTGTGAATTGGCTAGACGCCTATGTGAGAGATGTTGATGTGACATGCCCTGGGCGTGTATTTAGCCGAACAACACATGAACAACCATGTCAGGTTACGCTCCATGCCTTGTGCTGATCCGATGTTGAGTTAAGTGCTCAGTTCTTTTTTTTTGTCATTGACTCTTGGCCTTCTAAGGGGTTTTATAGGCAAAGGGGGTGGCTGGGTTGTGGGTTTAGGAGGGTTGAGGCACCACCTCGGGTAAAGGGGTTTAGGGGGACTGGGTTTAGGTGGGCTAGGTGAGGAGAGAGAGGGAGAGAGCATGGTTTAGGTGGGGCTAGTTTCACCCCACCTAAAGGGGGGTTTAGGTAGGTTAAGTTGATATAGAGGGTTTAGGCGGGCTGGGTGAAGAGAGAAAGAGAGAGGGTGCATGGTTTAGGGTTGGTTCTACTCTGCCTAAAGGGGGGTTTAGGTGGGCTAGGTCCACCTTCCTTGTCTCTCCTAGGGGTTTAGGCGGGTTCGGTGAAGAGAGAGATGGGGGGCGCATGGTTTAGGTGGGTTGGATTGTCCATGGGCCCCACAAGGGTTTAGGTGGGGTAGGTCCACCTTCCTTCTCTCTCCTAGGCGTTTAGGTGGGCTAGGTGAAGAGAGATAGAAGGGGGCGGATGGTTTAGGTGGGTTGGGTTGCCCATGGGCCTCACAAGGGGTTTAGGTAGGCTAGGTCCACCTTTCTACTCTCTGTTAGGGGTTTAGGTGGGCTAGGTGAAGAGAGAGAGAAGGGGGCGCATGGTTTAGGTGGGTTGGGTTACCCATGGGGCTTACAAGGGGTTTAGGGGGGCTAGGTCCACCTTTCTTCTCTCTCCTAGGGGTTTAGGTGGGGTAGGTGATGAGAGAGAGAAGGGGGCGTATGGTTTAGGTGGGTTGGGTTGTCCATGGGCCCTACAAGGGGTTTAGGCGGACTAGGTCCACCTTTCCCCTCTCCATTCTCTCTCTTTTTTTGTTCTTATTTTTAATTTTTTGTAGAAAGAAGCAGGGTGGGCCCGGGTTTAGTCGGGCTAGGTGGTTGGCGTGCCTAAACCCCCCAAGGGGGTTTACGCATTTATGGACAGGATTTAGATTGGGTTTTCACACATGGAAGGATAGGATTGGCGGGGCTACTCGAGCTTATTTCTCGGGCCTTGTGTTTCATCTTGGACCTTTCTTGGACGCTCCTCGTGATGAGTTAAACCTCCTTGGACTGGCGCTAGACTGGGATGATGGTTGGGAGGAGCTGGGAGGGCGCACCCCTAGGCCCAGGGCATCCTTGGCATGGGGCGCGCCCCTGGCCGCGGGGGTCATGAGGTGGCCCCGGAGTTGTCCCCCTCATCCCCTTTTTTCTTCTTTTTGCTGGCTGGGGAGGGGCTGGCTTGTGTGCTTCGCGACTTGTATGTTGGCATGAGCTTCAAGATGAGGTTGATGCGGGGTCGCCTCCAAGGTGTTCGAGGTAATTTTCCAACTTGTCGACATATCGTATAGGATGGCTAGCGTCCTAGATGGCTGTTGTACCCAGACATTTTCCCAGAGAAAATAATAAGAAATAAGGGTTCGGGAATTTCTCCGAACACCTTCAAAGCTTCATCTACCCAGCCCCTTCCATGACGTGTCGGGCCCAACCAAGGGCCCTAGCCAGCTGACCATGACTCACGACGTCATCAACAATTGATTAGGGCAACCCCCGATCACCTAGCTTGCAGTTTTGCGCGCCTTTAACTGAGCCACCTGGGCCAACCCGGGGGCGCACTGTGATGCGGGACGGGACGCGAACCTGTGACTCTAGCTTGCGGACGTCTCTAAGCGAGGGAAACGCGTGGATCTGCGCGGTTGAGAAACCGGCAATGAGTCAAGGGTACTCGGCTCTTCTGTGTGCTCGGGTCGAGTCACGGGATGGTTTCCACTCACTCACTCTCGCAGCGGTGATAAAAATATGACGAGCTACATTCCTATCACTCATGCAGTGGCATAAAGAAACATATACGAGTAAAGCAAATGCCAAGTGGGGAGCGGACACGATACCTCCACGCTCCGGGCATGGGGAAGACGACCCCGGCCAAACTTCGTACTCCCGGTACAGTAAATAATTAAATTATAACAATGAATATTACTGCCCACTCCACGCAGGGAGGTAAAGGGCCACAACAATAACCCGGGAATACCAAGCTTGGGTTGACGGGCAGTAATTTGGAATGCTCTCGGGCCGGAGACGGGCTGCTGGTCCGGCTCGATTCTGCGGGGCCCACGGACAGCAGGCGGGTCCAGCTACTGGGACGGTAGTGCCCGGGCGTCTCCTTGCTCCAGCGGTTGGCTGGGACGTTGCCGGGGGGTTGCCGATCGATCTCAGGGAGCGGCGGTCGCCGAAGGTATCCCGGCGTATTTTTGCTGGAATTATCCGATGACTGCTTTGCTGGCCTGTTCTCGGATCAGAAATGTGCGCCTCCATGAAAAACATTTCTGCGCCCAGATCCGGTGTCGGATTGAGGCGAAATTAGTACCGTTGGATAGAGGACTCCAAGGGCTACAACATATAATTATTTTAGATCCATCCAGTGAATGGATTGAAAATGAAAACGACTATTTCCAAGGTTTTTTTACTGACTCGGATTACATACAATCAGGACAGAACAGGATCTGCCTGAGACTGAATTTTGACCGACATAAAAATGATGGATCTAGACTTTGGGAAAATTATGGGTGGAATTGGGGGATGTGAGGAATACGTATGATTTTTCTGGGAATTTTTGAAGATGGCTAAGGGGGCGGGAAAAATACAACAACAAGACACTATCCCGCAGATATGCTGATGGGCAGACTGTCAGGGGTGGAACTAAAATTACGAAAAAAATACTAAACGAAGGCGAATTGACACAAAATTTAAATTGGGAATGGCTAACAAGGAGGGGGATGATCTATAAAAATTTAAAGATCATCAGATAACTAGATTTGGCGTACCAACCTTTTCTTTCAGCTTCTGTCTCGGATCTCAGAATCCTGGACAACAGGGTGAAGAAATGGTTGTGGCGGCTCGACGGTGGCACGAACAAAGGCGGCGGCGGTGGTGGCTGGAAATCACATCCAGCAGAGGTGATAGAACTTGGAATCAACTAAGTTTATGGCTTCACACCATAGAAATCATAGCATTCCAGCTCTAAGGGGGAGAGGGGAGATAGGGGCGCCCTTGGGCTCTCTTGTGCAAATACAAATTTTTCTTCATTAATTCCCAAAATATGGAAAATACATGGATTATATAGACCTGTATAAATGACTAAACTATCCTCAGATCTAGGGTTAGGGAGGGGTAAACAAGGGATATGTTAATTAATCCCCCATGTGGTCAAATCACCAAATTAAATAAAATACAACATGAATACACTATATTAAGGGGGGCCCTTGACTAAGGGGTAGTCCATTTTGAATTTTCTTCCACCTTGTCCCCCCCTTGGTCCAAGTCCAATCTTGGACTTTGAACTAGCCCCACATGGGCCCTAGATCCTAGGTGGACCAATGGGAAAGAGGGTGGGGGCCCTGTTGGACCTACTGGCATTTTACATAGAAACCCAAAGGCCTTTTTGCAAAGAAATCTCAAGATTTCTAATGACTAACCCTTTGGCTTATAAAGCCTTACAATTGGAAACCCAATTAGCCAAGGGTATAAATGCAAAAAATGATGTAAATGTAAAAATAAATTGTTAGTGTTCGGTGTTGATTCCCATCAATTCTCCCCAGGTGGGAAGAACTCGACCCCGTCGAGTAAGGGCCGCCGCTGCGTGTATGGCTCTTGCGGATCTGTCACCGTCTAGGTAGCGCGGAGTACACTCCACTCCAAGTAATCGTCACCTGCTCAGTCCGTATATATTCGATATGCACATGCTGCTGTGGGAATGAGGCTAGTGGTGGACACTCCGGGGTGGGGTCACTCTCAAAGGGAGGAGACGGCTCAAAGACTCACTAGGAATCACCGCTGGGTCCCTTTATGTGACTAGATCCGAGAGGTAGAATGGTAGAGCCGATCCCAAATTTCGGCAAGTCTACAACGTACGCATTAGACTCGACTTGCCTCACACTCAAAAGGGACTGACATCGCGAGCTGACATGAGACCGACTATGCGACTCCTAATATGCTCGACACATGCATGTACAGACTCTAAGCAAATAAAGAAAAACACAGACTCCTACAAGACGCTAAACAAACCTACTGTTAGACTGACCCATACATATGCAATGGTGGACTAGGACATCCGAATGTGTTCCATGCATACACAAGACGCAACCAAATGTCGGTAGAACCATGGACTCCTAGATATCCCAAAATGCACCACTCATGCACTGATGGCCTTTTGGAATTGGGAGGTTTGGGTGGGCTAGGCGTGGAAGGTTTAGGTGGGCTAGGAGAGCCGAATTCTCTTACTTCCATACCCCAATGAACGGGTTCCTTGCGGAGTGTAGGTGGACTGGCCCATGGGATAGGGGTGTGATAGTGGACTCCCTCAAAGAAGTGGAGTAGATGTGGTGGGTCAAGGGGTTCACTAGGGAAGGGGTCGAAGGGATCAAAGAATGTGTGACCCCTCGAGCTGGGTTCTCATAGGTCACCGTTCCACGTTTGGAATTCTTGAAGGTGTAGGTGGTCACCTTCATGCACTAGGGTATAGGGGATGGTGGTCTCATATAGAAGGTATGGTTCCTCCCTCGGGATAAAGGGAATGAAGTTTGGCTCGGCCGGCATGGGGAGGAATAAGAGAATCTCCATGGTGACATGACCCACGGTGCACATGGAGGTAATGGACCCTAAGGCGGGGTGGGTGAAGCTACGACTTGTGGGTTGATCGAAGCCTCGGGCCAACATACACGTCAACTTCAATTGCTAGTCTAATCCCTTAATAAGGTCACCCAATGTATCAACATGGTGACTAGACCGGAATGTGGTATGGAACGAGTTGACGGGCACTAAGTGTAGTGCGGGGTCCAGGGATGGGTAGTAAGGTGGTCTAGGGACCAAGCCTATATTGAGCCAACTAAGTAGTGGCTCGGCGATGAATAACTTTCCCGTTAGAAACACGAGTGGCTCCAAATGAGGTGACTCCGAATAAAGATCGGAAGGTGAGGGTGAGGGCATAGGAGCTCTCATGGGTGGGGAAGAAATATCCTCCCTGAGGGGAAGAAGTCCTTGGGGTGGCACTGGGTTGGGAGGCTCGGGCAAGAGTCCGTCAATTTGAGTACATATCCTATCCAACCGATCCGACATGATTTTGAAGAGTTCGACAACGGTGGGGGTTGGAGTAGGGGCATCATGGTGGACTCGCACATGGTCTCTTGGCCTAGTCGTGGGTTTAGGCTCATCGACATGCAGGGCTCTTTGCCTTTGACTATGACCCACTTGGTTGGAGGTGATTGGGTGGGGTCGGTTGGAGGTGACTGGGCCGGGTAGGCAGACCCTTCTAAGCTCGCCCTTCATCTCTCGCCACGACTCTATAGGCTATTGCCTCCTAATTTCCCTCAAGCATTCTATGTCCCTCCATATTTCGGTGACTTCGTAAAAATGCCGCGTTGTGGCAAAGTCGACTTGCATGGCATCGGACATAATGTAACACTCAAAGTATTTATCCATAGCGGCTTCCCACTCTAGGTAGTTGCTCGGGACTTTGGAGCCATAGAAGTCCGGGGCTTTGGGCCTACGGAGGTGGTGGGGTTTGGTTCCCCATCCTTGGGTGTGTCACCACCATTCATATGACGTGTGCTTTTGGGGATCCATGGGACACAGGGGAGCTATAGGATGGCCATGTAGACATTCGGTGACAAGACAAACCGACTAGACACGACCCTAAAACAATAATGCAAAGTTGGAATGCAGACTCGACTACAAACCTAGACTCAACCAGTATCCGGTACGTGGCGGAGGTTTGATCTGAAGATTGCACTCACGCAATTGTGTTACCTTCCCGATAGGCGTAACCTATCATTCCGGGAACACCTTTTGATATACTGGGTATAAGAATGCAATGCGACACCTTGAACCGACTACCCTAGACTCGACTTAGCTCTGATACCAATTTGATGCGGGAGAGGACGCGAACCTGGGACTCTAGTTCGCGGATGTCCCTAAGCGAGGGAAACACGTGGATCTGCGCGGTTGAGAAATCGGCAATGAGTCAAGGGTACTCGACTCTTTCATGTGCTCGAGTCAAGTCACGGGACGATTTCCACTCACTCACTCTCGCAGTGGTGATAAAAATATGACGAGCTATGTTCCTATCACTCATGATGTGGTAGAAAGAAACATATACGAGTAAAGCAAATGCCAAGTGGGGGCGGACACGATACCTCCACGCTCCAGGCGTGGGGAAGACGACCCCGGCTGAACTTCATACTCCCGATACAGTAAATAATTAAATTACAGCAATGAATATTACTGCCCACTTCACGCAGGGAGGTAAATGGCTACAACAATAACCCGGGAATACCAAGCTTGGGTTGACGGGCAACAATTTGGAACGCCCTTGGGTCAGAGACGGGCTGCTGGTCCGGCTCGGTTCTGCGGGGCCCGCAGATAGCAGGCGGGTTCTGCTGGTCCGGACGTCTCCTTGCTGCAGCGGCTAGCTGGGACGCTGTAGGGGGGTTGCCGATCGATCTCCAGGAGCGGCGGTCGCCGAAGGTATCCCAACGTATTTTTGCTGGAATTATCCGATGACTGCTTTGCTGGCCTGTTCTCGGATCAGAAATGCGCACCTCCACGAAAAGAATTTCTGCTCCCAGATCCGGTGTCGGATCGAGGCAAAATTGGTACCGTTGGATAGAGGACTCCAAGGGATACAACATATAATTATTTCAGATCCATCCAGTGAATGGATTGAAAATGAAAATGACTATTCCCAAGGTTTTTTTACTGACTCGGATTACAGATAATCAGGACAGAACAGGATCTGCCTGAGACTGAATTTTGATCGACAGAAAAATGATGGATCTAGACTCTAAGAAAATTATGGGTGGAAGAGGGGGATGTGAGGAACACGTATGATTTTTATGGGAATTTTTGGAGATGGCTAAGGGGGCGGGAAAAATACAACAACAAGACACCATCCCGCAGATCTGCTGATGGGTAGATTGTTAGGGGTGGAACTAAAATTACGGAAAAATACTAAACGATGGCGGATTGACACAAAATTTAAATTGGGAATGGATAACAAGGAGGGGGATGATCTATCAAAATTTCAAGATCATCAGATAACTGGATTTGGCGTACCAACCTTTTCCTTCAGCTTCTGTCATGGATCTCGGAATCTTGGACAGCAGGGTGAAGAAATGGTTGTTGTGGCTCGACGGCGGCACGAACGAAGGCGGCGGTGGCAGGAAATCACATCCAGCAGAGGTGATAGAACTTGGAATCAACCAAGTTTATGGCTTCACACCATAGAAAGTAGAGCAGTCCAGCTCTAAGGGGGAGAGGGGAGATAGGGGCGCCCTTGGGCTCTCTTGTGCAAATGCAAAATTTTCTTCATTAATTCCCAAAATATGGAAAATACATGGATTATATAAATCTGTATAAATGACCTAAACTATCCTCAGATCTAGGGTTAGGGAGGGGTAAACAAGGGATAGGTTAATTAATTCCCCATGTGGTCAAATCACCAAATCAAATAAAATACAACATGAATAAACTATATTAAAGGGGGGCGGGGCCTTGACTAAGGGGTAGTCCATTTTGAATTTTCTTCCACCTTGTCCCCCCCTTGGTCCAAGTCTAATCTTGGACTTTGAACTATCCCCACATGGGCCCTAGATCCTAGGTGGACCAATGGGAAAGAGGGTGGGGGACCTGCTGGACCTACTGACATTTTACATAGAAACCCAAAGGCCTTTTTGCAAAGAAACCTCAAGATTTCTAATGACTAACCCTTTGGCTTATAAAGCCTTACAATTGCAAACCCAATTAGCCAAGGGTATAAATGCAAACAAAAGGATGTAAATGCAAAAATAAAATGTTAGTGCTCGGTGTTGATTCCCATCACCCTGACCACGAGCCACGACATGTGACACCCAGCAACGAGACCGGGGTTATCCCCAAAATGCCTCCCCTCAGCATTCTAAAGTCAATAGAAGACTTACCCCAGTCAATCATGGGCTCCAAGAGCCCTTAGCACACCTATGCGGCCCATGCTCGCATATCGGGAATTTCCCCGAGCACCTCGTGGGCACGTATATCCCAGCCATTCTATAGCAAGTCGGGTGCCGACCTATGGCTTGAATGCACTAGCCGTATCCTACGGCAACCCTCCAGTAAGTTGGGGCCATCCCGGATCCTCAGACATGCGGCGATGAGCCGCTTACTTTCAGCACCAGGGCCAACCCTGGATGCCAGGTCAACCCGCCACGCAACGCGGCATGTCTCACCAAGGCCGGGCCCACGTGTCCGAGACGCCTTCCCTCAGTGCCCATGGGTCGTCACCCGCATCCCGAGGCTAAATCTAGGGCCCACTGGCCAGGTACCCGAGCCATTCGACAACCCGAAGTGTGTCGAGAATTTTCCCGAACACTTTGCGAGCGGCAATAGGAACACCAAATGACTGACCCCCACGGGCCAATCCCAACACCCCGAAGGATTGAGTCATCCTAAGGACAGCGCCGAAGATCAATGGAAGGCCACTCGGACCACCCCCCATGGCAACGGCTCACCCTGGGGGGGAGTTCGCCCCAGGCGTGGCCGCGCTCGGGTGGCGGTGAACTCCCCCTGGGGGCCCCTCCACCCAGCCCGACTAGTCCCAGTGCAAACTCATCCCGGTCCCAGTCATGCTCAGAATCGATCCACGTACCAGCTTGGGGGTGCTCGCGAAGATGAAATCTCAAGTTCGCTCAAGAAGCGGGTCAACCTCATACCACGCGCACAACACAAAGCCAACCAACTAACCAACCCAATATCCTTGTCCTCTTGCGGTGACACGGAGTCAAAAGTGGGCCCAAAAGAGCAAAAATAGGGGATTTTATAGAGCTGGGTAAAAAACCCCCCGGGCAGGTCCGCGTAAACCCCTGGCCCACATAAAAAAATGTTTTTTTAAAACAAAGAAAAAAAGGGGGACTCAGCTCTGCGTAAACCCCCCTGGGGGGGTTACTCGGACCTGCCCGGCCCCCCAGGTAGGTTTGCGTAAACCCCTAGGCCACATAACCAAAAAAATGGTTTTTTAAAATAAAGAAAAAAAGGGGGACTCAACCTCGCGTAAACCCCCCTCCCCCTCTCAAAAAAAATAAACAAGAGTCTTTAAATTATTTTTAGGGGGTTTACGCAGACCTGCTCACCCCCTCCAACCAAGTCCGCGTAAACCCCCCCTATCAACTCTTCATCTTCCACTATAAAACCCCCCTTAGAAGCTCAAAGGGCATACAACATATGGACACATAGATACGCAAGAGGCATACACACAAGGACTCTCCTACAGGCGTTCAAGCCCCAAGGCTTCCGGTAAAGATGCGAGGAGTGAGGCGTGTGGGTGGCTTGTTGATCGGCTCATATACGCCGAGGGTATGTCGAACGTACTCCCCTCACATGGCATCTAGCCGTTTCACTCAAGTCCATCCCCTTGCATATGAGGTGTTATGATAACGGCGAACACACCCGCAGATCGAGTCCGCCCGCGTATGGCGTGTTATGATAACAACGCGCATGCCATAATGCCAAATTTGCCCCTGCCATGGGACCATGTGCCCGTCGCTCGCCCCGAGCCGGCCATCGACAGTCCCGACCACTGACTCGAGTTAGCCGGACCCTGGCCCGGAAGTAGCATTCCTAGGACTGGCTTCAACTCCCCCGACATGAAGACACTCACCTTCCGGGACCCGTACCTGACCGCTCACCTCGAGCCGTGTCTGGCCTCCAATAGGCGCCGTCAAGTGTCCACCCCTGCCATCCAGTCTAGCCCTCCCTCGGCAACTAGGGCATGTCCCTAGCTCCTCATGGAGAGCCTCTGTAAAAACACGCGGATATCCTCTTTATCCTGCATTGACCCAGAGACCGACCCACATGTCAGAATTGTCCAGCGGCTTGCACCAGATGTATTTCGACCTTCTAGGCCCACTTGTAAAGCCTATATGGCATCTATAAAGCAAGAAACCAGTTGACTATGCATACCCGTACCCGGGTCTCAGTCTCACCTCCACACCAACTGGAATGTGTCTAGTCTCCCAGACTCCAGTTAACTAACCCTCCCAATCAAGTGCGACGGTCACGGCTATAGTTGCAGGGTATCCCCGGTCCCCTATCCATGGCTTCAGAAATATCCAGACCCTTCTTCAACACGGAACAAAGGTGTTCGGATTCAATCCGATTTAAATAAACACCGGCTGCTTCCGATCGGTGGGGAAAGACGTCCCGTACATAAATCCCTGCAATCACCTACACACTCGCACCCATGGAACCTCTCTTCTCTCCATGTGTCACCCGATACCCTCATGCCCACGTGCCGCATCCTGGCGACCCTTCTCGGATCAAAATGTGGTTCCAAAGGTGATTGTCGAGAGATCGACTGGCACGCCCGCACCCTGTCCAGTTACCCAGTCACCCCCTTACCTTGGTTCCATTCACCTAGAATGAGCAACAACTCTGTTCTCACGCCGCTATTAGCACTCATTCACTCCCGGCAACCTCCCGTGCAAGTTGACCCCTCTCAACTTTCTGTAAAAGGCGAGTGTATGATACTATCGTGAGAGGCATTTGGCTACAAAGGAAAATACCCCCGATATAACATAAACTTCCCCATTTTTCTTTGTCTCTTTATTCCCCTCTCGCCGTAGTCACCGACATTCGTATCCCTTCTCAAGTCTCTCCGCGTCGTCGGGAAACAAAGTTGGCATGCCTAGTGGGACGTGTAGCATCCCGTATAAATATATATATATATATATATTAATAATATTTCCCCAAAAAAAATATATTAGATAAACTCTAGATTAAGTAAGAAGTTGGAACACGTAGTTATCATATGTAAAGAGTATTCACTTAACAAGTGGCTTCCTAGTGTAGTTGGTTAAGTAACTTGCCTTTCAACCCAATGACCAGGGTTCAAGTCCTAGCATCCACCATTTACCTTTTGTGCCATTTAATTATACATTATAAGCTAGCAACGTACAGACTTGGATTAATTATACATTATAAGCTAGCAACGTACAGACTTGGAAGATCACTAATGGATGTACAGACTTCACCTCGTTGTATAGACTTGGAAGAATGATGCACAGTGCAATGTACAGACTTCATGACTATGCTCAGGCAATGTATAGACTTTGAGAGGGAAGCCAATGTATAGACTTTGAGAGGGAGAGGATGTACAGACTTGTGATGTACAGACTTTGTGAATAGGCTAGCAATAGCCAATGTATAGACTTTGTGATGTACAGACTTTGAGAGGAAGTGATGTACATACTTTGAGAGGAAGCCAATGTATAGACTTTGAGAGGGAGAAGATGTACAGACTTGTGATGTACAGACTTAGTGAATAGGCTAGCAATAACAATGTACAGACTTTGTGAAGCCAATGTATAGACTTTGAGGATGTACAGATTTTGAAAGTGTGCACATTGAAGAGGGATCGTGTATGAATGTGGGAGACAAACTTTACGATCTGGGCCATGGATTGGCTGTCCAAATATTATCCCTTATCTCTCCAGCCTGTACAAGCTGTAAAGCCCCATTATTTCAGATCTTGCCTCCCATTCGGCCATGAGAACCCTATAAACATACCCCTTTTGCTACCGCCATTCTAGGCTAGCTAAGGTTGGGGCAAAGCTCTGCAGGGATTACAAAGAAGGGTTCTACTGCTACGATCTTCCAACAAGTAGGTGTTCTCAACTTTTAACTAAATTAGTAGCTAATCTAAGATGATTAGTCTAGGCATTTAGTCTTAGGCTCATTTCCATGCGATATTTAGTGTTCATAAAGCATGTGTTAGCTTAAATCTAGGATGATTAGCATGTATTAGCTTCATACCTAAGATAATTAGCATGTATTAGCATTATACCTATAATAATTAGTATGTATTAGCAAATATTAGCAAGTATTAGTCTCATACTCAGAATAATTAGCATGTGTTGGCTTAAATCTAGGATGATTAGCGTGTATTTGCTTCATACCCAAGATAATTAACAAGTATTAGGCAAGTATTAGTCTGATACCTAGAATAATTAGCATGTGTTGGCTTAAATCTAGGATGATTAGCGTGTATTAGCTTCATACACAAGATAATTAGTAAGTATTAGTCTCATACCTAGAATAATTAGCATGTGTTAGCTTAAATCTAGGATGATTAGCATGTATTAGCCTCGTACCAAGATAATTAGCATGTAGTAGCCTTATACCCAAGATGATTAGCATTGATTAGCATGTATTAGCTTCAATCTAGGGTAGTTGGCATGTATTAGCTTCATATCCATACGATATATCCGTTTAACGTAAGTTTTATCGTGTTTTTACGTAACTTATTAGTTTAACTAACCTGTTAACATACCTAATTAACATGTTAGTTGATCTACTAACTAACTAGCATACCTAATTAATCTGTTAGGTAGCCTATCTAGAAACCTTGTCTCCATTTAGTTCCTTTAAAAATGAAAACTTGTATGATACGTCATGTTAAAAATCTGATATTTAAGCAACTAAAGCATGAAACGAATGCATGAATAAAGATCTATAATCCTTACAGTTTTCTCTATCTATCCATGTCATCAGTTTTACCTAAATAAACTTAAATCAAAGGTTAATACCCTAGTTTAATCAAAGATTAATACCTTAAGCCATTTTGAGCAAATATGAACTGCAGAGTCGACCCTGCCAGTTCATCGCGTTGACGCGATGAACTGATGAGTCGACCCGGCCTGTTCACAGGGTCGACCCTGCCAGTTCATCGCGTTGACGCGATGAACTGATGAGTCGACCATGCCTGCTCACAGGGTCGACCCTGCGAGTTCACAGGGTTGACGCGATGAACTGATGAGTCGACCCTGCCAGTTCACAGGGTTGACGCGATGAACTGATGAGTCGACCCTGCCTGCTCACAGGGTCGACCCTGCTAGTTCACAGGGTTGACGCGATGAACTGATGAGTCGACCCAGCCTGTTCGCAGGGTTGACGCGATGAACTGATGAGTCGACCCTGCCTGTTCACAGGGTTGACGCGATGAACTGATGAGTCGACCCTGCCTGTTCACAGGGTTGACGCGATGAACTGATGAGTCGACCCTGCCCGTTCGCAGGGTTGACGTGATGAACTGATGAGTCGACCCAACCTGTTCGCAGGGTTGACGCGATGAACTGCAGGGTTGATGCGATGAACTATAGCTGGCTCATTGCGTTAACCAGATCGTTAGGCTTTCACTTTTGCCATCTCCACTGATAGATGGCAGCATGAGAGGTGATATTTAACTCCTGACAGGGTCCTCTAAACCCTGTATAATTTCCAGGAAGGGCATCCCACAGTGAGGGTGTCGTTTCTAAAATTGTCAGGTGGCCCATAAGGCACCTCTCTTATCTAGTTTTTTTCCGTGTATCAAACATTACTGGTTTCCACTCCTAGTTCATCCCTACACATTAATGCGCCCTTGGATTCCATTCCATAATTCTACCTTATATATCATACTGGTCAAACCTTAAAATTCCATATTGACTATAAATGAGAGTGGATGTCGACAGACATGATTAATGCTGTGCATATAGGGCCCGGTCTGGTCCTGGGAGGAGCATCCGAAGGTACTTGTGCCCATGGGAGTTTATTGACCACGGTGTTTGGCATTGCACCGAAGTACTTGCTTGCTAGGCTTTAGACATTCCACTCATTCTCGTGATATTACTTGATTGATTTGACTTGAGACCCGCAGAAGGGTAAAGTTTTACTTGAATGAAATTGATAAATAGCCAATTCCAATTTTACAAGCTTAAAATTATATTACTTTCTATTACTTGCTTGACATGAGTTCTTACTCTCTTGGAAAGATTTTGTTAATTTCAGTTATTACTTACTTGAATCTCTTGCTATTGCTGCATTGAAGTTGGAATCCTTATACTCTCACTTGTTATTCCTTCATTGCTCTTGTCGATTTTTACAATCCTTGATATCTACTCATCTACATGCATAACTTTACTGACATTAATCGAACTTGTAAACCACTTAAAGCATGTTAAATCTTGAGATGTAATTCCTACTGAGCGATTCGCTCATCTAGTTGTTTTTCTAACCTTTTCAGGTAGTTTGGATATCGGCCAGAACACGGAAGGGGATGAGTCTGAGTGATGAGTGTAGAATGGAGTCATCAATTGTCATGTTAATTGTGATGTCCTTTGTGTTGTTGTATTAGTTCACTTATGTCAGTTGTATCAATTCATCTATGTCATTTGTATTAGTCAACTTGATTAGAACTGCTTAAGATTTGAAGCCTAGTCGTTGGACTCTGGGAACATTTGTATTTGTCCTTTGATTAGTTGTGACAATTGTCAGCTCGTACTATTTGTATTAATTTCGAGTTAAAGCTTAGTTATTTGCGCACTCTGATATTTACATGATTGACACGATCCATATAGACGCGTCACGCCTCCGGGTAATCTTCTGCGCTCGGGGCGTGACAGTCTTCGTGGTATCAGAGCCTAGGTTTTCAAACCTAGGGAATTAGAAAAAATAAATGGTTAGAAATTGAAATCTAAGTAAAAACTTGAGTCCAAGGATAGGTAAAACCCAAGTTCAAGGATAGATATACCTTACCCGGTGAGATGGATAGAGCCATGGGTTAAGTTCTACAATGACTTTCGACCTTACAAGTAAATCCGATCTTTATCATACTTAACTCTTTTGTAGGATCATGGCTGCGGAAAGAGCACAATGGCGCGAGATGCAGCGCACCGTGCAAGGCCTCACACAGGCACTACAGCAAGTGGCCCAAGGTGGAGCAAATCGTGGAGCGGGAGATCTCCACCGAAGTTTCCGTAACATGAACCCACCGAGGTTCATGGGTTCGTCCGACCCCGAGGATGCCGAGAATTGGCTAAAGGAGATGGAACGAATCTTCCGTGTGATGCAATGCGCGGATGAAGAGAAGGTTTTACTTGCCGTATTCCAACTAGAGCGGGACGCTCGATGCTGGTGGGAATCCATAGAAGCAACACTGCCAGAATACCATGTCACATGGGATGAATTCACGGAGCATTTCAACAACAAGTACTTCTCCGATCATATCCAGGAAAAGAAAGCCACGGAATTCGCCGTTCTAAAACAACGGGGCTTGAAAGTGGCCGAGTATGAGGCCCAATTCTCCAGATTATCTAGGTATGCACCCCACTTGGTGTGTACGGAAAAGATGAAGGCGAGAAGATTCCTCAACGGGCTTCGGCCCCATTATATCACACAACTTGCCCCGATGGACATCCAAGTCTATTCGGAGATGGTTCGGCGTGCTCAACTGCTGGAAGACGCCACCGAATTATCTGAGAGAATCCGAGGAAGAGACAAGAAGGAACCCGTCACAAGCCCGGGAAAATTCAAACAATCCTTCAACAAGAAGCGATTCTTCATGGGAGGGGAGCCCTCTAAGGCGAAGAAATTCAGAAGAATGACAGGCCATTCTCCACCACCACACCATCAAAGGAGATTTGCAAGTATTGTGATAAAGCTGGTCATAAGACCGAGGAATGCTGGAGAAAGTTAGGAGCTTGTCTTCGATGTGGGAGCCGAGAGCATCGAATCCCAGACTGCCCACTGATGAAGGAACAAGACACCAAAGACGAGAAGCGTCCGGTAAAGAAACAAGGCCGTCTGCAAGCTCTCCAAGAGACGGAACCCACTAAAGGTGGAATTGTGGAAGGTATTCTCACTATTTGTTCAAAAACTGCTCAAGTTTTATTCGATACCGGAGCAACTCATTCATTCGTTTCCAAGAACTTTGCTGCTTCATTTTCTAAGAAACATGAACTGTTAGATTTGGTCATATCTACACCTCTTGGGAATGAGTCTGATAGCACTTATCACTATCCAAACTGTGAAGTGATGATTAAGGGAAATAATTTACCTGCTGACCTGATATGCCTAGATATAAAGGGTTATGATGTCATACTAGGTGCCGACTGGCTATCCACATACCAAGCAACTGTAGACTGCCGGCATGGCAAGGTAACTTTCGTAGATTTCCCAGAGCTAGTTTACAATAGCCCTCGGAGTAAATCACTTCTTATATCAGCACTCCGAGCTAGTAAACTTATGAATAAGGGATGCATGACTTTCATAGCATTCGTGACTGCCACGGAAGTCGAGAAGGTTAAACTTGAAGACATCCGTGTAATTCGGGATTTTCCCGATGTTTTTCCAGAAGATTTAACCGGCTTACCCCCGGAAAGGGAAGTGTCGTTCACAATCGACCTTGTCCCTGGTGCTCGTCCTATTTCCAGGGCACCATACAGAATGTCCCCTGCTGAGCTGAAGGAACTAAAAGAGCAGCTAATGGAGTTATTGAACAAGGGTTTCATCAGGCCGAGTACTTCCCCATGGGGAGCACCCGTGCTATTCGTCAAAAAGAAGGACGGATCGATGAGATTATGCATAGATTATCGACAGCTAAATCACCTTACAATCAAGAACAAGTATCCACTGCCAAGGATTGATGAGCTGTTCGATCAACTATCTGGAGCTTTATATTTCTCCAAGATTGATCTTCGTTCTGGTTACCACCAATTGAAGATCAAAGAAGAAGATATTCATAAAACTGCATTCTGAAGCAGGTATGGGCATTACGAATTTACTGTTATGCCTTTCGGACTAACAAATGCCCCCGCAGCTTTTATGCAGTTAATGAACAGCATATTCAGGCCCTATTTAGACCAATTTATTGTGGTCTTTATTGATGATATTCTGATCTATTCAAAGATCGAAGAGGATCATGAAGAACACCTCAAGAAGGCATTGCAGATATTAAGGGGAAACAAGCTATATGCCAAATTCAGCAAATGCGAGTTTTGGCTCGAGGAAGTATCCTTCTTAGGCCATATCATTTCGAAGAACGGAATTGCTGTTGACCCATCAAAGGTCGAAGCCGTGAAGAACTGGGAACGACCCACAAATGTAACTGAGATTCGGAGCTTCTTGGGTCTAGCTGGTTACTACCGGCGTTTTATAAAGGACTTCTCCAAAATTGCTGTTCCCCTGACCAGGTTAACCCGCAAGGAAGTGCCTTATGAGTGGAAGGAAGACTGTGAAAAGTGTTTTCAAACTTTGAAGGATCTCTTGACCACTGCTCCAGTCTTATCATTACCAATGGAAGGAGAAAAATACGAGGTATATACCGATGCTTCTGGTATTGGTCTCGGATGTGTATTGATGCAGAATGGGAGAGTCATTGCATACTCTTCCCGACAATTGAAGAAACATGAAGAGAACTACCCAGTTCACGACTTAGAACTGGCCGCAGTAGTATTCGCTTTAAAGATCTGGAGGCACTATCTCTACGGAGAACAATTCACTGTGTACTCCGATCATAAAAGCCTCAAGTACTTATTCTCCCAAAAGGAGCTGAACATGCGGCAAAGGCGTTGGCTCGAGTATCTCAAGGATTTCGACTTCACTATACAGTACCATCCTGGTAAGGGTAATTCCGTAGCTGATGCCCTTAGTCGAAAGCCGAGAACAATATTGGCCAACTGCATGATACAAGAATGGAAACTGCTGGAGAAATTCTCTGAGCTTGATATCAGCACAGATGAGAAGAACATGTGTATTATTCTATCTCATATGAGCCTACATCCAGATTTGCTACCTGAAATCAAGAAGTTACAAGAAGAGGATCCCTCGCTAGTGGAGATAAAGAGCAAGCTGGACGAGAGACTGGATTTCAAGCTGGCACCTGATGGCAGATTACTATTTCATGAACGGACATGTGTGTCCGACTGTCCCGAATTGAAGAAGAAGATTCTTGAAGAAGCTCATAGATCGAGGTACACAATCCACCCTGGAGCCACTAAGATGTACCAAGACTTGAAAAGAACTTTCTGGTGGCCTAACATGAAAAGGGAGGTAGCAGACTTTGTGTCTCGTTGCCTCACATGCCAACAAGTGAAGGCGGAACATCAAAAACCCGCCGGAAAGCTACATCCGCTGGATATTCCCAAGTGGAAGTGGGAAGACATTGGCATGGACTTTATCATGGGTTTGCCCAAGTCTAGGGGCGGATATGATGGAATTTGGGTAATTATCGACCGGTTAACTAAATCGGCCCATTTCTTACCCATCAAAAGTCGATGGTCAGTCGACGTACTTGCTGCCCTGTATATGAAGGAAATGGTTAGATTGCATGGAGTTCCCGTCTCGATCGTATCTGACCGAGACCCGCGCTTCACCTCTTATTTCTGGAAGAGCCTGCAACACTCCTTGGGGACGAGACTCAACTACAGCACTACTTTTCATCCCCAGACAGATGGACAGACCGAGAGGACTAATCAAGTTGTGGAAGATATGTTAAGGGCATGCATTATAGACTTCGGCGGTAGTTGGAATGACCACTTACCACTAGCCGAATTTGCATATAACAACAGCTATCAAGCCAGCATACAAATGGCACCTTTTGAGGCATTATATGGCAGGAGTTGCCGATCTCCCATATGCTGGGATGAAGTCGGTGAAAAACAAATTCTAGGTCCTGACATGGTGCGAGATTCTACCGAGAAGATACAACTCATTAGAGAAAGGTTAATGATAGCACAGTCCAGGCAGAAATCTTATGCCGATAACAGAAGGCGAGACCTGGAATTTCAAGTCGGAGATCATGTTTTCCTCAAGGTATCTCCCGGCCGAGGCATTAGAAGATTCGGTGTTAAAGGCAAATTAACACCAAGGTTTATCGGTCCATTCGAAGTACTGGAAAGGGTAGGCGAAGTGGCTTATCGTATCGCCCTACCTCCACAACTGTCAGAAGTGCACAACGTATTTCATGTTTCTATGCTAAAGAAATACGTGCACGATTTCTCACACGTCATCGATCACACTGACTTGGTGATACAGAAGGACCTCACCTATGAGCAAAGGCCAGTAAAGATCCTCGACCAAGAAATCCGAGTTCTAAGGAACAAGATGATCCCTATGGTAAAAATTCAATGGAATCGATGCTTAGAACAAGAAGCTACATGGGAAACCGAGGAGTCTATGAGAAGGAGATTTCCAGAATTATTCTAGTCCGTAAGTAATTCTCACCCTCCTTGTCTCCGTATAATGTAATTGAATTTGGGGACCAAATTCTTTTAAGTGGGGGAGGGTGTAGCATCCCGTATAAAAGTAAATATATATATATATATATATATTAATAATATTTCCCAAAAAAAATATATTAGATAAACTCTAGATTAAGTAAGAAGTTGGAACACGTAGTTATCATATGTAAAGAGTATTCACTTAACAAGTGGCTTCCTAGTGTAGTTGGTTAAGTAACTTGCCTTTCAACCCAATGACCAGGGTTCAAATCCTAGCATCCACCATTTACCTTTTGTGCCAATGAATTACACATTATAAGCTAGCAACGTACAGACTTGGAAGATCACTAATGGATGTACAGACTTCACCTCATTGTATAGACTTGGAAGAATGATGCACAGTGCAATGTACAGACTTCATGACTATGCTCAGGCAATGTATAGACTTTGAGAGGTAAGCCAATGTATAGACTTTGAGAAGGAGAGGATGTACAGACTTGTGATGTACAGACTTTGTGAATAAGCTAACAATAGCCAATGTATAGACTTTGTGATATACAGACTTTGAGAGGAAGTGATGTACAGACTTTGAGAGGAAGCCAATGTATAGACTTTGAGAGGGAGAGGATGTACAGACTTGTGATGTACAGACTTAGTGAATAGGCTAGCAATAGCAATGTACAGACTTTGTGATGTGCAGACTTTGTGAAGCCAATGTATAGACTTTGAGGATGTACAGACTTTGAAAGTGTGCACATTGAAGAGGGATCGTGTATGAATGTGGGAGACAGACTTTACGATCTGGGCCATGGATTGGCTGTCCGAACATTATCCCTTATCTCTCCAGCCTGTACAAGCTGTAAAGCCCCATTATTTCAGATCTTGCCTCCTATTCGGCCATGACAACCCTATAAACATACCTCTTTTGCTACCCCCATTCTAGGCTAGCTAAGGTTGGGGCAAAGCTCTGCAGGGATTACAAAGAAGGGTTCTGCTGCTACGATCTTCCAACAAGTAGGTGTTCTCAACTTTTAACTAAACTAGTAGCTAATCTAGGATGATTAGTCTAGACATTTAGTCTTAGGCTCATTTCCATGCGATATTTAGTGTTCATAAAGCATGTGTTAGCTTAAATCTAGGATGATTAGCATGTATTAGCTTCATACCTAAGATAATTAGCATGTATTAGCATTATACCCAGAATAATTAGCATGTATTAGCAAATATTAGCAAGTATTAGTCTCATACCTAGAATAATTAGCATGTGTTGGCTTAAATCTAGGATGATTAGCGTGTATTAGCTTCATACCCAAGATAATTAGCAAGTATTAGTCTCATACCTAGAATAATTAGCATGTGTTGGCTTAAATCTAGGATGATTAGCGTGTATTAGCTTCATACACAAGATAATTAGCAAGTATTAGTCTCATACCTAGAATAATTAGCATGTGTTAGCTTAAATCTAGGATGATTAGCATGTATTAGCCTCGTACCAAGATAATTAGCATGTAGTAGCCTTATACCCAAGATGATTAGCATTGATTAGCATGTATTAGCTTCAATCTAGGGTAGTTGGCATGTATTAGCTTCATATCCATACGATATATCCGTTTAACGCAAGTTTTATCATGTTTTTACGTAACTTATTAGTTTAACTAACCTGTTAACATACCTAATTAACATGTTAGTTGATCTACTAACTAACTAGCATACCTAATTAATCTGTTAGGTAGCCTATCTAGAAACCTTGTCTCCATTTAGTTCCTTTAAAAATGAAAACTTGTATGATACGTCATGTTAAAAATCTGATATTTAAGCAACTAAAGCATGAAACGAATGCATGAATAAAGATCTATAATCCTTACAGTTTTCTCTATCTATCCATGTCATCAGTTTTACCTAAATAAACTTAAATCAAAGGTTAATACCCTAGTTTAATCAAAGATTAATACCTTAAGCCATTTTGAGCAAATATGAACTGCAGAGTCGACCCTGCCAGTTCATCGCGTTGACGCGATGAACTGATGAGTCGACCCTGCCAGTTCACAGGGTTGACGCGATGAACTGATGAGTCGGCCCTGCTAGTTCACAGGGTTGACACGATGAACTGACGAGTCGACCCTGCCAGTTCACAAGGTTGACGCGATGAACTAATGAGTCGACCCTGCCTGCTCACAGGGTCGACCCTGCCAGTTCATAGGGTTGACGCGATGAACTGATGAGTCAACCCAGCTAGTTCATAAGGTTGACGCGATGAACTGATGAGTCGACCCAACCTGTTCGCAGGGTTGACGCGATGAACTGATGAGTTGACCCTGCCTGTTCACAGGGTTGACGCGATGAACTGATGAGTCGACCCTGCCTGTTCACAGGGTTGACGCGATGAACTGATGAGTCGACCCAGCCTGTTCGTAGGGTTGACGCGATGAACTGCAGGGTTGACGCGATGAACTACAGCTGGCTCATTGCGTTAACATGATCGTTAGGCTTTCAATTTTACCATCTCCACTGATAGATGGCAGCCTGAGAGGTGATATTTAACTCCTGACAGGGTCCTCTAAACCCTGTATAATTCCCAGGAAGGGCATCCCACAGTGAGGGTGTCGTTTCTAAAATTGTCAGGTGGCCCATAAGGCACCTCTCTTATCTAGTTTTTTTCCGTGTATCAAACGTTACTGGTTTCCACTCCTAGTTCATCCCTACACATTAATGCGCCCTTGGATTCCATTCCATAATTCTACCTTATATATCATACTGGTCAAACCTTGAAATTCCATATTGGCTATAAATGAGAGTGGATGTCGACAGACATGATTAATGCTGTGCATATAGGGCCCGGTCTGGTCCTGGGAGGAGCACCCGAAGGTACTTGTGCCCATGGGAGTTTATTGACCACGGTGTTTGGCATTGCACCGAAGTACTTGCTTGCTAGGCTTTAGACATTCCACTCATTCTCGTGATATTACTTGATTGATTTGACTTGAGACCCGCAGAAGGGTAAAGTTTTGCTTGAATGAAATTGATAAATAGCCAATTCCAGTTTTACATGCTTGAATTTATATTACTTTCTATTACTTGCTTGACATGAGTTCTTACTCTCTTGGAAAGATTTTCGTTAATTCCAGTTATTACTTGCTTGAATCTCTTGCTATTGCTGCATTGAAGTTGGAATCCTTATACTCTCACTTGTTATTCCTTCACTGCTCTTGTCGATTTTTACAATCCTTGATATCTACTCATCTACATGCATAACTTTACTGACATTAATCGAACTTGTAAACCACTTAAAGCATGTTAAATCTTGAGATGTAATTCCTACTGAGCGATTCGCTCATCTAGTTATTTTTCTAACCTTTTCAGGTAGTTTGGATATCGGCCAGAACACGGAAGGGGATGAGTCTGAGTGATGAGTGTAGAATGGAGTCATCAATTGTCATGTTAATTGTGATGTCCTTTATGTTATTGTGTTATTTCACTTATGTCAGTTGTATAAATTCATCTATGTCATTTGTATTAGTCAACTTGATTAGAACTGCTTAAGATTTGAAGCCTAGTCGTTGGACTCTGGGAACATATGTATTTGTCCTTTGATTAGCTATGACAATTGTCAGCTCGTACTATTTGTATTAATTTCGAGTTAAAGCTTAGTTATTTGCGCACTCTGATATTTACATGATTGACACAATCCATATAGACGCGTCACGCCTCCGGGTAATCTTCCGCGCTCGGGGCGTGACAGGACGTCTTCATCCTTTCTTCTTTCTGCTACAGAGAAGCATGTGCCCTTCCTGAAGCCATGGTGCCCTTTTCCTATCCTTGCAGGAAAGGTAGAGGAGGGACACATTCCCCTACAACTTCCAGCTCATCTTCTAGCAGCCGGATTGTGTTCGACGACCATCTTCGACCATCACTCTCCAGCAACCACCAGTCCCGCAGCTATGGCGGCCGTCACATATGGCCCCATCGTCATCGCCACCCATGCACGGGTTGGATACTTGGCGACGCTGATCGCTTTCGGTGACTTCGCCCCCATCATCGGATCCCCCTACTTTCTAGGCGTTGTCCCTGTGGCTGTCTTGCGGCCAATCCCAGTTCTTGTTCCTGACCATGAGGTCAACTTACCGCACGGTTCTCCAGCACCGGTGGCTTTGCAGGGGTCCCAGACCATCTCTCGCCCGGAGAAGCGTCCGCTCCCAGATCCAGCTTCGGCCTATCTCCAGCACAGGCCTCGTGCCCCAGACTTTGGCTGCCACCTTGGTAGTTCACTCGGGTCTCCAACCCCGAGTCCCAGCCAGGCCTGCACCCGCAACGGGCTCTGCCCTGAGTTTATGGCACCTCTGCAATTCACTCGGGTTTCCAATCCCGAGTCCCAGCCAAGCCTACACCCGACATGGGTTCCTTACCCCGAGTTCAAGGCTCCTCAGCACCGCACTCGGGCCTCTCGTCCCGAGTCCTAATCGAGCCAACACTCAACACGGGTTCCCAAACTAGAGTTCGAGGCTCTCTAGCATCCAGTCTGGGCACACAACCCCGGATCCCAGCAGGGTCGGTCCCTGACGCGGACTCTCCACCTTGGGCTCCCGACTTCCCAGCTTCACGACGGGGTCTATACCCTCATGATCCAGCAATGCCGACTCTCAGTACAGGCTTTTTGCCTCGGGATATGGCAATCTCAGCACCCAGCATGGGCCTTTAGCCCCAAATTCCAACAGCGCCGACACTTAACACAGGTTCACATCCTTGAGTTTTCGGCATCCCCACATCTTCAACAACCTCGGTTCTTGGTGCAAGAGCATCGTCTCGAGCTCCGGCAACACTTCTATCTGCCCAGGAAGAAGCCTATACTCGGGTCACTCAACCGTCGACTCTCGTTATGGGCATCATGCCCCAAAGACCGACCCCAACACTTTTTGCCGACAGCTTTGAGTCACCGACAACGGTAGACCAGGTCTTCTCCGTCTACCACCTCGGAGCAGGGTCCTCTTTAGCTCCCCAGAAAAAGGGCCGCAACGGCCGTAGCGGCATACGACCCGCTGCTGCAACCAACAATTCCGGTAAGACTATTCTTGTCGGCGACCTGAGAATTCGTCTCAATAGAGGCGAACCAGTTGTACCCCGAGATCGGACCATGACTACAATCCCCACTACCAACCGCTATAGTCTCCTGCAAT
The DNA here is from genome assembly GCA_022559845.1 of Amorphophallus konjac. NCBI lineage: Eukaryota > Viridiplantae > Streptophyta > Magnoliopsida > Alismatales > Araceae > Amorphophallus > Amorphophallus konjac. Next base: position 462,319,419 of record CM040121.1, on the reverse strand, counting down.
GAACGTGAAAAGACAAAGCAGAATTATGGGAAGCCGATGCCTCGGCAACTGACCGGGGGCATATACACCAGTCTGGCACCCAGACTCCGAAGTCTAGTCAAAAGGATGACAATAAGGGAGGACAACAACTTAGCCTGAGAAGAATCAAGGTTACCTCGGAGGAGGCTCAAGCTGTTCGGAGGGCACGTACCAAGAACTCCCTTCGAACTTCCGGGCGCCGCATCGCTCGAGACATCGCCGAATCCCCATCGGTACTGTCCGATGGTACCCAGCCATCCAGTCTCTCTAGCCTAAATATGCCAAAGCAAAGAAGGGCTCATGCCGGGCCCCGTCAGCATCCAGCCTCAAGCTCTTCTCGGGTCGACTTCAATCTTACAACGGAGGATCCACCTCGAAGGACCTCAATCTTTGATAGACTGGGGGCACCAGTCCGCTTCGAGAAGCATTCCCGTAAGAAGCAGACGGGTCTGCTCATCAATGATGTGGTTTGGTTGTTCGCATGTTATGATCGAACCTAAGTGTGCGTCGTTTAAACACAATAGCCGTCAATCTTAAATTCTGAACTCGCAAAGGAATAAAACCATAGTTTCGTGGCAAGTCCGGGTCGAATCCACGGAGAGGTTTAGATTTTAAGATTGAAAATTATTTTGAAAGAAAATTGTGGAATGATTTTATTCTCTTTTCAGAATTTAAAATTGCATAAAGTAAATCTACCTAAAGAAATTTATATGGTTTAGATGGAGAAATATAGAGAGAGGAAAGAAGAAAATGCAAGAGACAATGAGAAAAACAAACACTAACGTTATTGCTCCAAAAATTAAATGTTTACAAGGCGACAAGAGAATGAAAAATTACAATCCCAAACAAACTCTAACTAAACAAAACATAAAGAGATAGGGTGAAGAAATAGCCATCAAGAACCGCCGTCGTCCACGCCCTTGGACCTTGGAGAGCCGCCCAGCTTGGAATAGACGCCGCCATGAGTGGGTTTTACCTAGAGAAATTTAGAGAGTGTAATAGGAAAGGAAAATAAAAAGGGGAGAGGTAAATAGTTGGATGTGAGAATGAGATAATAAAATAAAAAATGGAAATAGTGTGTGTTATTGTGTGAGAAGAGAGAGAGACGGAGAGGAGAGAGATAGAGAGAAGGCGAGAGGGGGGTCGAGAGCTAGAGAGAGGGATGGCGAGAAGAGAGAGAGTAGGAAGGGGGTCGACCCAGCGCAGAGGGGGGGTTGACCCGGCTGTGCGTGTGGTGTGTGAGGGCGGTGGAGTGCAGTGAAGAGAGGGAGTGGGGAGTAGGGCCACGAGTGGGAGTGCAATGCGGTGTGAGCAGGGAGAGAGGGAGAACGGTGAGAGGCCGCGACGGGGTCGACGTCGTGGAGAGGTGGTGGAGAGGAGGTCTGCAATGTGAATAGAAGAGAGGGAGAGAGGCGTTGGCCGAGGGAGAAATGATGAGAAGGAGAACGGTGAGGGGCCACGGTGCTGCTACGGAGGAGAGGGAAGATAGCGAGAGAGGGAGCCGGTTAAGGAAGAGAGGGCAACCGGAGATGCTGGGCCAGCGAGGTAACTGGGTGTGCGAGCTAGAGAGGAGGGAGCGGAGGAGGGCAAGTGGAGGTAGTGTGTGTGAAGAGTAGGGATGGTGAGGAGAGTGGTGAGAAGGTATGTGTGCGATGGGTTTGGGCGAGCCAGAGAGAGACGTAGGGACGAGAGTGTGAGGGGAGCCGGCGGCAACGAGATGACGCCGGCGGAGGGCAGTGTGTTCTGTGTGAGTAGTGAGAGATGGAGATGGGGGTTGTGTGTTAAAGAGAGAGGGTGAGAGGGAAAGAAATGTGAGAAGAGAAGGGTTCGAGAGGGAAAGAGAGAGGGAGTGGGGAGAGAGAACGACCGGCGGAGGCGGTGCCCACGTGCGTGTGTATAGGGAGATGAGAAGAGAAGGAGAGGAGACTTCTCCGACGGCCGCCCCCCGCCTCTCCTTCGCTCAAGCTTTGAAGCAGAAAATTAACCGGGCCCCGCCCGGGCCGATCGTTGACTCCACCCCGCCTCCTGCTCCGGTGCATCCCGTGGGTGTCGTGCCTTCACCGGACCTCAGCATGCCTCTCAGGTTCCCCAAGCTCGTCCAGGCTCTCCATGTCCCCGGGCTGGAGCCTGCTTCGGGGTTCCGTGACCTTACGGCGGCTCATACGGCTTTTGTGGGCACCGCTGGCTTGGACCGCTCTCGGCCGCCCTCGAGGATGGATGGCGGAGCTCCTCGGCGTTCTTTCCGGCGCTCCAACTCCACTTCCTCCAAGCGTGATCGTCAGTGCATGTTTGAGGACGCTGCTCTTCCTCCTCGTCGTTCTCTCCGGATCCAGTCTTCTTCGTTGGCGCCCCCGCCGCCGATCGAGCCTTCCGGCTCGGACTTGCCCGATCCCGACAGTTCAGAGGCTGATCCTCTTGATTGGCCTGGCTCTCCAGCTCATCTGCGCGGTGTCCGTTCTGTGTTCTCGTCCGACTCTGAAGGGGTTTTCGACGAAGATGCCTATTTGTAGGGACTTTGTTTCTTCTGTGGGTTCTTGGGCTTTTGTTTCTGCCCGCACTTGGGTTTTCTCGGCCTTTTTTGGCTTTCTTGGGCCTTTGGCCTTGTCTGCTTCTTGGCCCTCTTCGGCCGTTTCCCCTCCCCCCCTCTGTACCCCTTTCTCTTTTCTGCCTTCATATATGAAAATCGCTTGCCTGGTGGCCGGGATAGTGTTTTCATCTTCTTCCGCAATGAAGAGATGAACCCCCTCTCCCATCTCCCCCCTTGCAAGTATAAACTTTAGTTAAAAAAAGAGAAGGAGAGGAGGCGGTGCAGTGGAGCAGAGAGTGGGAGAGAGGTGTGTTGCGTGGGGAGTGTGAGGGTGTAGAGGAGGGACGAGCAAAGAAGGGAGCTGCAATGTGGGGAGTGCAGAATGGTGCCTGGGCGTGTTTGGCAGGGAGATGAGAGCTACGTTGTGTGTGCGAGTGAGGTGAGCTATGTGGCGGTGTGTAAGAGAGAGTTAGAGAGAGGGAGGACGGTGAGGGAGTGCGGTAAGGTGGGCGTTGCAGTGTGTGTATGCAGTGGCGAGAGGAAAGGTGGTGCAGGTGTATGGTCGCAGCTAGGAGAGGGAAAGGATACTCGCGGCCAACGTTGGCAGTCTGAAGGGTAGAGGAGAGAGGGAGAAAAAGAGCAAGAAAGAGAGGGGGAGATGGGGAGAGAAAGGTCACGGTGCGAAGAGAGAGGTGGGACGTGGGCTACCGGAGGGGAGCTACGTGGATGGTTACGGTGCTGCGCTGAGAGGAGGAGGTGCAACGGAGGAGGGGGAGGTGGTGCGTGTGTTGCGAAGGTGGTGGACGGGAGAAGTTGAGAGAGAGAGAGAGAGAGAGAGAGAGAGAGAGAGAGAGAGAGAGAGAGAGAGAGAGAGAGAGAGAGAGAGAGAGAGAGAGGTAGAAGTGAAGTGGGGAGACGGGTGAGAAGAGAGACGACGCCGGCGAGGAGGGGGCTTGTGTGCAGGAAGAGAGGGAGAGGGGGTAGGCGGTGCTACGGTGGTTTTAGGCAGAGGAGGCCCGTGCAGTTATGTGTAGGAGAGAGGGAGAGGAGGAGAGCGATGGTGATGGGAATCAACACCGGGCACTAACTTTTATTTTTATATTTGTGTCCTTTAGTTTACTTTTATATCATTGGGAAAACACATGTGCAATTGCAAGACTTTATAAGCCACTTTGTCATTCCTTAGGATTCTTTGGATTTTTGTGCAAAAGTCTAGTAGGACCATCAAGGGGCCCCCATACCCTTTCCCATTGGTCCACCTAAGCCCTAGGGGTCCATGTGGGGCTAGTCAAAGGTCCAAGGTGGGCTTCTAGATGGTTTGACATTCAAAGGGGACAAATGGACTAAAAAGTCCAAGATGCCTTCCTTCCTTTCAAAGGAGTGTCCCCTCCATATGTAATTTATTTATTTTGGGTTTTTGACCACATGGGGGAAGAAAATGGCTTCTCTCCTACGAAATTCCCATCCCCCCACCCCTTTCCATTCTCTATATAAGCCTATATATAGTGTCATTAGAAGAATTAATGAAGAATTAAGCATTTTTGCCAAGAGCAAGCCCAAGGGGCACCCCTTGTGTCTCTCCTCTCCCCCTTGTAGCAGTGATTTCTGCCCATTCTAGGGTGTGAAGCCTTCATCTTGGTGTGAATACAAGATCTCCAACCTCTGCTGGATGCGACTTCCGGCCGCCGCCTTCCGTTCGTGCCGCCATCGCATCGCCACCGCCATCATCGGAGTTCTGTCTCCATCAGGATAGAACCTCTTCTCTGAATATTTATCTTTTGTTCTTGTTGTTTGTTTGAGTCCTAATTTTGAGGGTTTATTTTGTCCATCTCCCTTAACCTCCAGTTCACGTTTCGTGTCATTTGGAAGTCATTAGGTATTTTTCCCATATTTTTGTTTGTCCTCTCAGTAATCTGGCCTTTTGCAGATATACGGGATAGAGTCACCTTGTCGCATTTTCCCCACCCCCTTACAAATTTTCCAAACATCCCAAACAATTACTCAGTGTTCCACACATATATCCCCTTCCCCCATAATTTTCGTGGAGTCTAGAAAAATCATTTTCCCTTTGGTCAAAGGTCAGTTTGAGGCAGATCCCTTGCTGCCCTGTGTGTCTGTCAGTCCGAGTCAGAAAAAGAAACAATCATACAATCATTTTCATTTTCAATCCGTCCACTGGATGGAGCTGTCAAAATTATATGTTGTAGATCTGTGAGTGCTCTTTCCAACGGTACCAGCCACGCCTCGATCGGCCTCCGGATCTGAGCGTCGTAATTCGTGTCGCCGAGGCCTGCAGATCTGTTTCCTGTACAGGTCTTAAATTACAGTCTAGAAGATATTCAGAAATAAATATCAAAAATCAACTTCAGGAGCCGCCCCTTCAGGGAGTCGTTCAGGGACGCCCTGCCATCGTCCCAGCCAAGCGGCGCCTCTGGAAGATCTTAAGAAGGTGACGTTTCTTTGGAAACCGTTGCTTGCTGTCCAGTGAGTCAGCAACCGAGTTGGCGCAGCACCGAGTTGGAATAGTGCCGAGTCGGACCAGCAGGCCGAGTTCGTGCTATACGCACCTCCAGATTGCTGCCCGTCAACCCAGGGTCGGTCCTCCCGGGCCCCACTTGTAGCCCTTTACCTTCCTGTGTGGAGTGGGCAATAGATTTCACTATTGTAATTAACTATTACCGTTGTTACCGGGTGTTACCGTACATGGCCGGGAACATCTTCCCCACGCCCGGAGCGTGGAGGTACACTCGCTACCCCCCCTCGTAGGCTTTGCTTTACTCGTATTTATTCGTATATGCTGCTGCATGTGATAGGTTATTAGCCCGTTATATCATTTTTATCACCACTGCGAGATAGTGAGTGCGACCCGTCCCGTGACTCAATCCGAGTTAGCACGGAAAAGCCGATACCCGAGACTCACTGTCGGTTTCTCAACCGCGCACGGTCCCACGTCTTCCCTTGCTAGGGACGCCCGCGAGCTAGAGTCCCAGGTCGCGTGTCTGTCCCGCATCAATATGGTATCAAAGAGAATGTCGAGTCTAGGGTAGTCTTTGTGTCTAAGTCTGCAAAAGAAAAAAAGTGTCTAAGTCTAAATGTCACATTTGTATACCATTAATCGGTATATCAAAAGGTGTTGTCCAAACGTTAGGCTACGCCTATCGGGAAGGCCGCACACTTGCGCGAGTGATCTTCGAATCGATTAACTCCGCCATGTACCGAGTCTTGGTTTACGTCTAGGGTCCTTAGTGTGCATTAGTTAGTGCATTCCAACTTGCATTATCGTCGTGTCTAGTGTCTTGTCTCCGTGTGTCGGCATGTCCGCCTTGTAGTTCTTCATTCCCAATGGAATCTTGGTCGCCCGGGCGATCTGACCGTTGGCCCACCCATGGGTTGGGCAACCATCCTCTCCACTTCTGTAGGCCCGAAGCCTCGGATTTTTATGGCCCCAACGACCCGGGCGATTACCTACGTTGGGAAACCGCCATGGAAAAACACTTCGCTTGCTATCCCATGTCTGAGGCCGGACAATTCTATTTTGCCAAGGATAGGCTTCATGACCGAGCTGTCGAAAAATGGAGAACCATCGAAGGCTTAAGGCAGGTTAGGAGGCAATGGCTCCTCGAATCATGGTGGGACATGAAGAGAGAACTTAGGAAGGTCTACGTTCCCCAACCGGTCCCCTCCAACCAGTCCCACCCAGTCACCTCCATCCAACCCCACCAAATCATCTCCAAACAAGTGGGTCACACCTCCAGTCGACCCCGCACCCTCACCTCCAACCAAGTGGGATATAGTCGGAGGCAAGAAGCCCCACCAGTAGCCGAGCCTAGGCCCGCATCCGAGCCGAGAGATGAGGAGCGAGTCCACCCCGAGGCCCCTACTCCAACCCGCACCGTAGATGAAATCAAGAAAATACTTTCAGATTTGTTGGATAGGATGAAAAGGACACGTGCTCTTTCACCACCCACGAGAGCTCCAATGCCATCACCATCTACTTCCAATCCTTATCTGGAACCCTTCATTCCGAGCCACCCATGTTTCTAACGGGTACGCTTTTCATAGCCGAGCCGCTTCTTAGTTGGCTCAAGGATGGTTTGGTCCCGCCTCCTTATCCATCAATGGACCCCACCCTACCATTAGTGTCGGTCAACTCATTCCATACCACATTCCGGTCTAGTCACCATGTTGACACCTTGGATGACCTTATTGTGGGATTAGACTCGCAATGGAAGTTGACGCACTCATTGGCCCGAGGCTTCAACAAACCCGCTAGTTTTAGCTTCACCCATCCGGCCTTAGGATCCATTACCTCCGTGTGCACCATGGGTTGTGTCACCACAGAGATTCTCTTATTTTTCCCCATGTCGGCCGAGCCCGACTTCATACCCTTTTGCCCGAGGGAGGAATCTTATTTTTTACACATGACCGTCGTCCCACCGATCATAATATATGATGGTGACTTTGAATTTCAAACTTGGGACCATGTCATGTTGGAACCCATCTCTCGGGGTCATACCTTCTTTGACCCTTTTGACCCCTTCACTAGTGAATCTCCCAAGCTATCATCTTCACTCCACTTTTTTCGCGGAGTTTACTATCACACCTTTTCCACTCGGGCCAAACAACCTCCACATAGCAATAGGTTCGAACCATCATTTGGGGGTAATGAAGACTTTGGTTCCCCCGGCCCACCCAAACCATCCGAACCTCCCGGACTTCCCACATGCAAGCCCAATGTCCATGAGTGGTGCATCGTAGGATGTCTAGGAGTTCCCCATGGCGTTAACCTCCAGTTACGTCAAATGCATGCATGGCACATATTCGGGTGTCCTGGTCCACCATCGCCTATGCGTAGGTCAGACTAATATTAGGTTTGTTTAGGGTCATATGTGAGTCTTTGTTTCATCTGGTTTGTTTGTCGAGTGCATTGTGTGTCTGGTCCTTTGTACGCTCGCGTTGTCAGTCCCTTTCGAGTGCAAGACTTGTCGGACTTTGGGATCGGTTCTACCTCACATATCGGATCTAGTCACATAAAGGGACCCATCGGTGATTCCTAGTGAGTCTTTGAGTCGCCTTCCCCTCTTTTGAGAGTGACCCCACCCCGGAGTGTCCACCTCTAGCCTCATACCCACAGCAGCGTGTGCATATCGAATCTATACGGGATGAGCAGGTGTCGATTACTTGGAGTGGAGCGTACTCCGCGCTTCCAGGTTCGATGACGGATCCGCCAGAGCTACTCGAGCAGCCGCACCCCTACTCGACGGGGTCGAGTTCTTCCCACCCGGGGAGAATGGATGGGAAGCAACACCGGGCACTAACTTTTATTTTGTATTTGTGTCCTTTAGTTTACTTTTATATCCTTGGGAAAACACATGTGTAATTGTAAGGCTTTATAAGCCACTTTGTCATTCCTTAGGATTCTTTGTGTTTTTGTGCGAAAGTCTAGTAGGACCATCAAGGGGCCCCTATACCCTTTCCCATTGGTCCACCTAAGCCCTAGGGGTCCATGTGGGGCTAGTCAAAGGTCCAAGGTGGGCTTCTAGATGGTTTGACATTCAAAGGGGACAAATGGACTAAAAAGTCCAAGATGTCTTCCTTCCTTTCAAAGGAGTGTCCCCTCCATATGTAATTTATTTATTTTGGATTTTTGACCACATGGGGGAAGAAAATGGCCTCTCTCCCACGAAATTTCCATCCCCCACCCCTTTCCATTCTCTATATAAGCCTATGTATAGTGTCATTAGAAGAATTAAGCATTTTTGCCAAGAGCAATCCCAAGGGGTACCCCTTGTGTCTCTCCTCTCCCCCTTGCAGTAGTGATTGCTGCCCATTCTAGGGTGTGAAGCCCTCATCTTGGTGTGACTCCAAGATCTCCAACCTCTGCTGGATGCGACTTCCGGCCGCCGCCTTCCGTTCGTGCCGCCATCGCACCGCCACCGCCATCGCCGGAGTTCTATCTCCATCAAGACAGAACCTCTTCTCTAAAATTTTATCTTTTGTTCTTATTGTCCGTTTGAGCCCTAATTTTGAGGGTTTGTTCTGTCCATCTTCCTTAACCTCCAGTTCAAGTTTCGCGTCATTTGGAAGTCATTAGGTATTTTTTCCATATTTTTGTTTGTCCTCTCAGTAATCTACCCTTTTGCAGATCTACGGGACAGAGTCACCTTGTCACATTTTCCCCACCCCCTTACAAATTTTCCAAAAATCCCAAACAATTACTCAGTGTTCTACACATATATCCCCTTCCACCATAATTTTCGTGGAGTCTAGAAAAATCATTTTCCCTTTGGTCAAAGGTCAGTTTCAGGCAGATCCTTTGCTGCCCTGTGTGTCTGTCAGTCTGAGTCAGAAAAAGAAACAGTCATACAGTCATTTTCATTTTTAATCCGTCCACTGGATGGAGCTGTCAAAATTATATGTTGTAGATCTATGAGTGCTCTTTCCAACGGTACCAGCCATGCCTCGATCGGCCTCCGAATCTGAGCGTCGTAATTCGTGTCACCGAGGCCTACAAATCTGTTTCCTGTACATGTCTGAAATTATAGTCTAGAAGATATTCAGAAATAAATATCAAAAATCAACTTCAGGAGCTACCCCTTCAGGGAGTCGTTCAGGGACGCCCTGCCATCGTCCCAGCCAAGGGGCGCCTCCGGAAGATCTCAGGAAGGTGACGTTTCCTTGGAAACCGTTGCTTGCTGTCCAGTGAGTCAACAACTGAGTTGGCGCAGCACCGAGTTGGAATAGTATCGAGTCGGACCAGCAGGCCGAGTTCGTGCTGTACGCACCTCCAGATTGCTGCCCGTCAACCCAGGGTCGGTCCTCCCGGGCCCCACTTGTAGCCCTTTACCTTCCTGCGTGGAGTGGGCAATAGATTTCACTGTTGTAATTAACTTTTACCATTGTTACCGGGAGTTACCGTACTTGGCCGGGAACGTCTTCCCCACGCCCGGAGCGTGGAGGTACACTCGCTACCCCCCCTCATAGGCTTTGCTTTACTTGTATTTATTCGTATATGCCGCTACATGTGATAGGTTATTAGCCCGTTATATCATTTTTATCACCGCTGCGTGATAGTGAGTGCGACCCGTCCCGTGACTCCATCCGAGTTAGCGCGGAAAAGCCGATACCCAAGACTCACTGCCGGTTTCTCAATCGCACACGGTCCCACGTCTTCCCTCGCTAGGGACGGCCGCGAGCTAGAGTCCCAGGTCGCGTGTCCGTCCCGCATCAGATGGGAGAGGGAGTGCAAAGAGGGAAAGGAGACGGCGAGAGAGACTAGCAGGGGAGAATGGGAGAGGAAGAGAGGGACGGCCGGTGCAGAAACGGAGAGAAGGAGAAAGAGAGCGACGGAGAGAGGAGGTGTTCTAAAGAGAGGGAGAGAAAGAGGGAAAAAGAGGCGTGGGGGAGCCAATCCGAGCGCCCACGAGAGAGAGAGATCTGCGTTTTTATAGGGGCCAAAGGGTGGGTCTGCCCCTGCCGCTGCCTATGACCTGCATGCCTCCTATCCGCGCCGCTGCCAACTGCCTATATGTCTGCTATGTTGCTAGCGTCGGCCCATTTACTGCTTGCTGTCTCCCTATGTGATTTGCTGCGCCCTCTATGTGATCTGCCTACTGTCATGATTGACTTGATACGCTGCTGTTCCGCATGCATGCCTGTAACGTGGGGGACCTCATGCGAATTGTTCACAAGATTGTGGGATTATATAAAAAAATATTATGGGAAGGTCCCTCAAATAAGAGAACTCAAGTTTATGTCAAACCCCTTCATGACACAATATGCTTTATCATTTATTCTTCCATTTAGTTCGTTCAAAATGACTTTTGTAATAACCAACCTTATAAAAATTACTTATGCAATCCTCTTAAAAATGTCTCAAGTCCCATTATTCTTAAAAATGCCTCAAGTCCCATTATTTTTAGAAAATTCTCTATTTTGCGTGAGACCGAGATTAGCACATAAAATTGCATGATTAAATGCATTAAAGTCCAGAAAAAGACGCGTGTGATATGACTAAATATATACACATGAGCATTTATCACACCTCCCAACTTACCCATTGCTAGTCCGTTAGCAATGCAAAATAAATTAAAAATTAGGAACTACAAAGAGTTTAAAAGTTTCCAGCCTCAAGTCAAGATCCTCCTTCATAGAATCAACTACGGATTAGGCATTGGATTCTTTAAAGCATACTACCCATAGGATTAGAGCATGATGCTTAAAACTGAAGTCCCGCGATCAATGACACCCAAGAGGGGGGTGAATTAATTGGGTGACTACTCCTTTAAGGAATACTTTGCCCGATTCAAAGTTGATGTAATGAACTAGCAACACTAGAATTGGATCTATAAAAAACTATTACACATGATAATTAATTATGCTAGATCCGAGGAATACAATATGAAGGAAATAATATATACGTAAGATTACACAGAATGAAGGTAGAAGAAAAGAGCCAAACCACATAATTCAAACCACACTGCACGATGATTTTTAAAGTGGTTCGGATGCAACGACGGCAACCTACGTCCACCCCTCACCAAAACTCGGTGAGGCTTCACTGCTGTAAACCAGCAAGGGGATGAATCCCTAACACGGAGACACACTCCAACCACACACGCAGGGCGATGCCTGCACACACACACACACACACACACACACACACACACACACACACACACAGGGATGCGCCCCAACACACACACACAGAGATGAGCTCCAACACACACACGAAGATGAGCTCTAACATGATCCGATGACCGGATCAACAACACATACACACACACACGAGCTGCGACAGATGCAGCACTCTACACACTTGTACAACCGGATCTGGATAGATCCACACACACACATATCTACGAAGATCCACGCACACACACGGATCTGAACAAGACAATCCACACGACCACGGATCTGAATCGATCCACACACACTGATGTTTGCAGATTACAAAGAACACGAATTGAAGCTCAAAACACAAAGACAAATGAAGCATAGTTGAGAAAACTCCTGATTTAGACTCCCCCTGAGTAGATGATGCAGATTCTGAATGAAGCTTGCTTCTCCACTTGATTCCCAGTTGATTGGCTTCTAATAGATCTTGAAAAGCTTGAGGTTTGATGAAGAACTTCTGGACGGATCATTGTTCACGGCTATAGTAGCATCACTTTTCTCTCCCCTTGATAGCCTCCTTGAGCTTCCTTAGATCATTAGGGTTTTTGACCCCAAGATGATGTATATATAGATCTTGGATGGTCAAGGGACAAGTCAGGAACCAGATCCACAAATCATGGTAAGTCTGGTAACTTTTGGATTAAACAAACCCAATGAAGAGGGCTTCCCACGTTGTAGAAAATAAAGTCAAAAATGGCTGCCTCGAAGCTGGCGGTGGACCGATAGGATGGGGCGGTCGACTAGAATTTTTACGGAGATGGGACTTTTGTTGCTGGGAAAATCGATCGACCGAACCTTGCTGGGCGGTCGACCGCTCCTGTAAAAAACTGTAGTTTTGAGATCCCTGGAAAAACTGGTCGACCGCTCTGTGCCTGCTGGTCGATCGGACTGTTGAAAACCTGCGATAATGAAGTGTTAGCCCAATGAAACATATCGATTTGACAATGGCTTCATGTCCTTAGCTTTTTCATGCATTTTGGTTTTAATCTGGCTGTGATTATGCACCAAATGCATTCAATATTATGCACAAGACTCATGAAATCTCATTTCAAAAAGACTTTTTGTGGAAATGCAAGGAACAAGTTCAACCCATTGAGAGCACATGAGAAGCTATGCATGAGAAACCTTTGAAGGCTTGAGTATCATAGCTTCCAATCTATTGATCAAGGTTAAGTCAATAGATCCACCAACAAACAAATCCATATGTTCAAGCATAGAGAACCTTTTCACATCAGACCAAATCAACTTCCCATGGAGGCAAGTCAATTTTACTTGCTTTACCAGAATTGAGAATGCCATAACCTTACCAAGGGTTCTTGAAGAGTGTAGACATGGTTTACCACTTATTTTAGATTGTGGATAGCAATATGCTTATCCACACGTTTGTTTTATCTTCCAAGCGACCACCATGATGTTTTATCCTATAATTCAATATAGTCAAGGTTAATACATCATGAGATGCACAAAGACTTTGTTCACAGTTAAAAGCTATGAAGCCTCTTGGAAAACTAATGGCTAAAGCAAGAACATGTACAAGCAAGAACATGTGTAACAAACATAAAGTTTAGTTATCATCAAAAATATATGCAAGGTATATACAACAATCTCCCCATTTTTGATGATGACAAACTTTATGACTGACACAGATAAGATCAGATTCTTCTCCCCCTTTGACATTATCAAAAAGTGTGAGGACGGCAATGAAGGTCAAATTTCAGCAAGCAGATTCATAAATCAATGAGAGCCCACTTCAGAAGTTCAAACGAGGCAATAGCACGGCAAGGATATGGGGAACAAAAGACATGTTGATTCTTTGTGATTCCAATTGTTGATTATGGAGACATAATGGTGTGTAGTCTTAAGAGTTTCAGACCAAGATTCACAAATCAAGATGATATCATTCAAAGCCAACACCCCATGTAGTAAGTGTAAAGAATTTGAAGTCTAAATTTTTGATATTTTATTGATTTTCAGATTTTTACATTTTATTTTAAAATGCATGAAGCTAGATACATACAAATGATGACATATGAAATGCACGCAATGCAACCAAGTAAGTATATATATATATATATACATACATGCAACATATCTCCCCCTTACTTATTTAAGAAGGGAATGGTTATAAGAAAGATGCATGAGAGTCATGACAACTGGAATGCACATGTGTAGCACATAGGAGATTGTGCAATCATATAGGAGATTCATGCAATTACTAAAGCAGTCAATCAATTTTTTGAATACATAATAAATCAAATTTCCAGATGTGTAAGTGAGTAACATGAAAAATGATAGTTTCAATATGGATATTTAGATTTTCAGATCAACACAATGAGACATTTTATAGACTGCACTTCAATTTTGAGAGCAACGTATTGGAGACTACGCTCTGCCACAAAGAAATTTTCAGATTTTTTTTATTTCAAAAATTTTCACAATGACAATCAGAATTTTTCTAAGAATGATCAGGTCCAAATAATTCCTTTTTACGCGAGTAGACGCATGGAGCTCATGCCAGAATCCCCGGTTACTCAGAACATTGAACCATTTCACCTCATTTTGAACAGAAGTACTTTAGTCAACACTTTTCATAAATGAACCATATCACGTCTCAGGTGACATGTATCCAATTTTCTCAGTGAGACTTAGCATTGCTCTGCCTTTTCTTTTCAAATTCTTTCTTCAAAAAATTAGGTAGGCAGCTTTTTCCTCAACTGCCTCTTCAACATACATGTAGCAAGTTTAATGTCTCTAGAGTGTTGAAAAGAAATTCCTATATCCTTATCTTTAACACTCTTTTTCACATTTTATGCATGATGTGTGCGAATTTGATTTAGCACGTACACCGAAAATATTATGAACACATAACAATGCAACTCCTCCTAAATAGATGCACTTATGAAATATGAACTCTCCCAGAGTGTATGACATGAAACACTCCAATAATGACTCAGGTGTAACATTATTTATCAAGAAGGCATAAAGTCATAGAAATTCCAAAGGATAGGGGTGAATAACGTATATGAGCATGCAAGCACACATTGGGAATTTATGTAATATGCAGTGCAAAATGAAAAGATATGCAATTTTAGTTCTTGAATGGTTGGCCCTAAAGATCTGCATGCTGAAAATGCCAACTATGTAACAAGGCACACGATGAACTTTATTTTTTAAATGCACTATATGAATGATATGCAAATATGATATACAAATATGCAATGTGATTCAAAATTTCAGATTATTATTTGAATGTCCTAAATGCAATGCAAAGTGTAAGACGTAACATGAATGCAAATTACAAGTTTTCAGTTTTTCATTTGGATGATCTAAATGCACATAATGCATTGAATTCTAATGCATGCAACCTATAACTATACGAGAATGGAATGCAAGATGCAAAAGCAAGATGGGAAGGCTTGATTTTCAGAACACTTGTCAGATTCCACAAGAGGGTATTCAGTTTTGAAAGATGACCAACAAGCATTTTCCATCAGGTGGCCTTTATGAACAAGGGTGTAAAAAAGATTAGAAATGAGCAATGTAACCCATTTATTTTCAGAAATTGTTCAAGAGCATATTTTCAATCACTTTCCAAAAGGTCTGAATACATTCACAAACCATTCAAGAATTGACATTTCCTTTGCAGAGTTTTTCACATCTTTAAGGATCAATTTCAGAAAATTTGAAGTAATTCATCATGTGCATGTTACAATTGGAGATCACTCAGTCAATAAAAAATGAAACAACATTCATTTCAAGTTGTTTGGCTAGCAAGACTCCCCACTTGAAAAATACATGAATTTCAGAAAGTGCAATGTGTTCTCTTATGACATGGGGCTAGCTAACAAAAGAGCATAGAATAGCATCAGAAAATTCATTCAAGTCCAATCATTCGATTTCATAGAGTTCTGGTACGAGGCGGAGAACTTTGGTCCAAAAACTAACTCACGCATAGTGAGAGTTTCCAGGTGGACGCCCTCCACCTTTTCACTACTCAGTATTTGATATACCAGAAATGCAGTTAAGTTCAAAATAGCCATCGGACATATAGTTCCAATAAAGGATTGTTCAAAAATAGATTTAGACATCTTCATCACATGAGACATTGTTAAAAGTTCGAGAGATGATGCCATCTACATGAACCTGTACCACTAACATGTCCTTACCCGAATTTCTTGTGAATGGTGTCTAATCAACCTCTCTCGTTAGTCAATTTTCAGGTAAGCATGAGATAAGCTTCTCATACTGTAGCGACCCGGATCCCGGATACCAGATGTACCCAGTAGAACTACCGAATACACGTGATACCACTTGGAACCCGCGAGGCCTCCCAAGAGCGGGAAAGCTCCGAAGGGAAAAAGGCATGTGTAGAGTACATTGAAGCCACAGAGATATAACAGAAGCAATTAAATTTCATTAGATCGGTTTGCTAAAGTAGCAGAAATAAAATTACTTTTTAATTAATAATTCAATTTAACAATTATATGCCAGAGTCAAGTCCAAAGCGAAAGACAACAAGTCTAGTATAGAACAGTCGACAGAAAAGAAAGACGTACCGTGAAGTCGGGGGAAGCCCGACGCAGGTACCAGCTGGCCACAACCACGCGCTACGAGCAAGCGCACTAGGAACCACGCGGAAGTAGAACGAACGACGTCACCCCACCTGAAAAGTAGGGGTGAGCCTTGTGTCACTGGCTCAGTAGGGGTCACGCGGATCCCCACTGAAAAACACGCAGTAACACGGAACACAAAACAACAGGAGGAATAGCAGGTGTAGCAAAGCGGGAAAACTACACTACAAAGCTGTAAAGCTACTCTAGAAGCCGTAGAGAACAGACGGAGAGTAGGAGTAGGGAGCAAGTAAGAAAGGGGAAAACCCGCGCCAGACAAGTGGCGGCCGAACTAACCTCGGCACCCCAAACTACTCCAAACAGTGACAGAAGGGCGACTCTGATCTAACAAAGTCAGAAGTTACCGATCTGCCAACTCGGCACCAGGCCTAAGATGAAGACTTGCAAGGACCGACAAAAGGCCTAGAAAAGACCCACAGAGACGACCGACAGACTCGACGACACACCCACGACTAGAAAGTCGTGCACACCACGCTGACCTCGAGTAGGACCACGAGAGGGCTAACTCGTGATGCGGGACGGGACCACGGACACGACAAGCTCACGATCGTCCCTTAACGAGGGAAGCGTCGGACGTGCGCGGTTGAGAAACCGGCAGTGAGCTAGGGTGGTCGGCTCTCTCTTTCGTGCCCGGATCGGGTCACGGGACAGTAACGCTCTCTCTTGCAGCAGCGGTGATATAAATAGAAAGCGAGCTAGATACCCCTACACATGCTCTCTAGCAGCGGCATAAATAAATATATATGAAGTAAGTAAAATGCCGAGAAGGGAGCGAAAATGATACCTCCACGCGCTCAGCGTGGGAAAGACGGACCCGGCCGAAACTCGTACTCCCGGAACAATTAATACATAATATTACAGCAAATGAATTACTTCTCACTCCACGCAGGGAGGTAAAGAGCTACACAATGGGGCCCTGGAGGATCGAATTCGGGTTGACGGGCGGCTTCTCGCGTTGATTCGGCAGCACCCGAACACGTGACGGTGGGGCCCACGTGCTGTCCGGAGGGACCGTGTGGGACCCGTTGTCACCACTGTGGTGGGGACACTTGTGGAAGTGTTCCCTGGCCTGGCGGCATGCTGGTTTGTTGGCCGGAGGCGAGGCGGCTCCGTTCGGCACCGGTCGGAATGACCAGCCACGGATCTACCGGTTCTATTTTCTGGCGCGCGCTCCGGCGAGAACAAACACTGCGATCAGCCCCGACATCGGAATGCGACGAAACTAGTGCCGTTGGAAAGCTACTTCGAAGGGCTTCAACTCTCTATGATTACAGAAAAATAAAAAAGCCTGAACTTCCAATTGGCGAATTTTGAAGGTTGCTGTTGTACAGTGGCTTAACCCTGAGATCTGCAGGGCTGTCCTCTGAGAACTGTCATTGACCGTAGGGTAGATATCCGATTCAGCTCTGGAGGACTTTATCAAAGTGTAGGAAATTGAGCTAAGAAGATGGAAAAACTAGTTTGGACAAGTTTGGATGTGGCTACGAATTGATAGGATTTTTTTACTAACAGTGGGTTGGATCTGGAATCTGACTAAAGGCACTGTAGCAGAGATAGAACACGAATTTTGAAAAATGGATAGAGAGCAGATCAAAAATCATGAAAAATGGTGGATGTATGGGATGATGGATAGAACTCCCAGTAAAATTGGGAGGGTTTGAAAAATTCAAAAAGGTGGTCGTAGATGGGAAACTCAGAGCTATTGTCACTGTAGACAGAGACAAAAAAGATCTGGGAATGCAAAATGAACGAAAATGGAAAATTACTAAATGGAAGATTTTGGACGTGAAACTTTAGGTGGAGGTGAGGATTGAAGATAGGAACACACCATAAAAGTTTCAGACCAAGAAGGTGTCGTGGCTGATAGCAGGAATTCCGAGAAGGAGCTTCTATTGGCTGAAGACAGAACTTCGACGGTGGCTCGATGGCGGCTTGTTGGCGGCACGAACGGCGGCGGCGGCGGCACCGGTGAGGATCAGAGGTTGAGAGGAGGAGATAGAAGGTAGATCCACTCTAGAATGGGGGTTGGGTATGAAGAAACCAGAGGGAGAGAGAGGGGAGGTCGAAATTCACTCAAGGGGGGGGCTCTTGCACAATGCTTTTTCTCATTTCATTAATTCTAGAATAATAGAAATACATGACTGATATAATAAATAAAAAAAGACCATGAATACCCTTAGATCTAGGATCTGGAGGGGCATTTAAGGGACTTCATATTTGATCCAAATAAAATAAAAAAAATGAAATTCCTAATTAATTCTAATGGGGGGACAAGGTAGGAAAGGTAAGTAGCCTACCTTTGAATTTTTTAACCACCTATCTACCATGTGGTCAATTGGCATTCCAACGTTCTAGATGGCCACCTAGGATGGTTGACAAGCCCCACATGGTCTAAGTGGACCAATGGGAAAGGGGTGAGGGTCCCCTTGCTTGGGCCTACATGAATTTTACATATAAACCCACTAAGACTTACAATTGCGTACCCATATAACACAAGGGTATACATACAAAGATGAAAGGACATAAATGCAAACAAAATGCGGACGGTCTTGTCTCGATGTCCCCATCAACTCGTAAAGGTCACGACGCGTAAGAAATGCAAAGAGCAGTGGAGAGCCACGCGTCACACACGGACGCACCTCCCCACCAGAGCAACGGCCAGCTGCGTCCACAGACGTCTTATGCTGCGCCACGAGTGTCTCGCCTACAATACTGTTGAAGCCACGGTAGGGTCGCAGACCCCCGCATTGAACCAAACAGGAACAACAACATCTAGTAACCAGTCAGGGTCACGCCCGTCGACGTAAGTCCAAAGCCCCTGACCACGTGTGCACACACTGGCTCTAGCCTAAGCCATGTACTCCATCTAGTTTTCTCCCTCGGTAGGACGCTACCGTTGGCTGGGAGCCCACGGAACTAGCTTACAAACCGTATCTCGGGAACACCCCTCCGCCATCCAAGGCGGTTCGACAACTCATAGGCCTTCAGGCAACAACAATCGGAGGCGCACAAAACACAAGACTCCGAAACAAGGGCTGTAGTACAAACATGCAAGGAAGCACTATCGCAGGTACTACGAAGCACCAAGGCAGCAAGACAACTGCCAACAGATTCAGGACTAGGCAACTAGACCTACAACGTAACGATCCTTGAGTCGGATGACTCAAAGGCAAGATCATCACAAACGACGGAACAAGCCGCCAATCGGTCTAATCCTAAGCCACGGGAAGCAACGCTCTGCAGAAAATGACTCACAGAGACCTGAGGGAACACCGGAGACCCTAAGACACACCTGGACACGTAAACCAAGGTAAAACGATATCTCGAGGCATCCAGAACCAGCGTCTCGGACTAGACAGAACTACCAAGACACCCACACAAGGTCGCCTGTCCACCACTGGGTCATCCCGGGTTGACCGGAACCAAACAACAATGACTCAACAGTAGGAAAGAGAATCCTACCTTAAGCAAGAAGACTCCTGGCCACCTTACGACATAGTCTTAGCCCTCATAGGGTGTCAGGAGACATCCACGGGAAAGCGGACAGACCACAAGGATAAGCCAAGATAGTCAGAAACCAAAACGACGGAAATCGGAGCTCAAAGGCTGTAACGCACCACCCCTAGACCATTACACGAACGTGACGGTCTAACGCTGGGCCGTTACACGAGCCTGATGCACCAGGGCAGGCGCGTCAGAGCCAACACGCTCGAAACCACAACACGAACAGCTTAACGCGCCAGGGCAGGCGCGTTACAGCGGCCTAACGCATGACAACAGACGCGTTACGCCACCCTAACACACTGGAGCAGACACGTCAGGGCCAACAGACCCGAGACAAAAATGGTGACTCGAACCACGTAACACGCTAGACCAGGCGCGTCACATAGCCTAACGCGGCAAGGCAGGCGCGTCAGGGCCAACTGGCTCAAGTCAAGGAAACAATGGCCGAAAGGCACGTAACGGTCCATCACGGACGCGTTACACAAGCCTAACGCACGAGGGCGTGGCCGTTAGAGCCAACGGCACAACCACCTAACTCGGCCAAAACAGCACGTAACGGCCTGGGGTAGGCGCGTTACAACGCTGTGACTCACGGGGACACCACCATTACATAAACCACCTCAATGGTCAAACTCCAAGTCAAACGCAACGTAACGGCCTACACCAGGCACGTTACAAGACTCTGACGCACTAGGGCAGGCGCATCAGAGGAACCACCTTAACCAAAACGCTAAACGATAAAACAGGCGTGACGTATCACCCCGGACGCGTCAGAGAGCTGTGACGCGCCTCCCCTGGGCCGTCACACTCCCAAGACCACGAAGAACTAAAAACACCCAGACGCTGTGATGGTCTATCGTAGGGCCGTCAGGGACCTCTGGCGGTCACTGAAACGACTGCTACACCGGTCACGGCGGGAAAACAGTGGATTGGCCAAATCGAGCCGTTCCACGCCCCATTCACGCCGAAGCGCAGGGGAAACAAAGGTAGACGATGAAAAACAACACTAGAAGACTAAAAACCCCACATGCACGCATTAAAACGCTAGATCGGGGCGATTTAGACAAATCGACCCTAAACGAGTCACCGAGGTTCCCGGACTCCTACCGGCCTCGAATGACGACCGATCAACACGAAACTAGCATGGATGGGATCCAGACATCCCAGTGGTCAATTCAACACTAACCACACCACAAATGGTTGCCATTTTTCGGCGAACCCTGAAAACCCCAAAAACTACGATTTTCACAAAATCGGCCCGATCTCCCCCGATCGAGCACCAAATCATGCACGGAAATAGAGGAAACGTGCAGAACAAGGTGGCGGTCCGTCTCCCTACCTCCACCGAAGAAACCGTGCCCCGAAGGGACTAAACCGCGCCGAAAACCACGCCACTAGCTCAAACATCGGCTTTGAATCCACCGTTTGGGATCGCGCCAAAACCACTCCATCCTCGCCCATTCGCGCACCCAGTCAGCTCCACAGCATCCCCAACACTCGCTCCTAGGTCCTCCGTCTACAGCCGGAGCCGAGGAAGCTTAAGAGGAGAGAAAATGGGAGAGAGAGACGGTGGTGGCGAAAATGAGAAGGGAGGAGAGAGGAAGGAAAATAAAAAGGAAAAGAAATTAGGAATTTTCCTAATTTTCAAAAAATCCGATTTCTGGCCCTATCTACGAAAAATACGCAAAAATAGTCGAAACGACCGACTCGAAGAGTACATCGTTGCTGCAGCATTCACGAGTCGAGGAACTGACAACTAAACTTACCGTAGGGTTCCGTAACTAGTACGAGAGAAAAACCCGCACGGATCGTAAAGCTCAACTCGGAAGCCATAAAAGCGAACCGAAACTCACCGAAACAGATCCGAAAGATCCAATGAGGATCCAGCAAGACCTACCAAGGATCCAGGGCATTACATCCTCCCCTCCTTTAAGAAATTTCATCCTCGAAATTTAAGGACTAATAAAGGAGAAGCAGGGAAGCACAACCCAACAACACAAACACGGAAATGACACAAATCTCGAGAAGCACAGCTCAGAGGAATATTGTCAGACCACAATCACGAGCACATGCTCTGGATCGAGCACGACACAAGTGGACACAAGTGGACACAAGTCTGACACCTCCGAAACAAGGCATCGTCGCTCACGTCTCGCAGGGAAAGAGGCACGACTGCCACAACCACATCACGACAAGCAACAGCTTACACAAGGAGACACAGTCCTCACAGCTGACCGCTCGACCACATCATCGGCTCCAGTGCCAAAGGCAACAGGGAACACCTGGCACACAGGACACCAATGACAACACTGGACCACAGGCACAACCAAGTCAGTCCTCACTCAGATATTACATCTGATCGAGTTGCAAGCTAACTCTAAGGAAAAAGAGTACAGCAAGGCTAACCGACAAGACCTGGTCCAAAACAGAAGCACAAAATCATAGAGAAACAGCGCCAAAACACCAACAGCAACAGCAGCACTTGCAGAATTCTGGCTCCGCACGGAACACAGAACCATGGAACACAACTGTAAGCAGGGTCACATCAAGGCACATGAACAGCTGAGCACACGACCACAAGGGATGGGTCACGCATCAGACTGCTCACCAAGGAGAGACCCACGACAACGAGAAACGACAATCTCAGGGAACGCAACTCAAGGACTACGAACATGCCTCGAGAGCACAACACCTAAGAAAAGGAAATGTAGAGTAGAGGGTACTCAATCAGCAGGAATGCCAAAAAATTCCCCAACACTCACAAATGCCAATGCTAACCGTCGAAAATCACCAGTAACAGCACGGCAACAGACAACATCGAGGCACAAGAAGCCAAGACGAAGTCACATCGAGAAGAATAAACCCCTCGACCAGTGAGTAGCTAACTCACAGGCTTCAGGTGCACACTCAACAATGCACACGGGCATCAGAACAACCTCGGTAGTCACATCTCAGCACACACCAGATGCCTTCGCAACCAATGAAGATCGCAAATAACACGCCACAAGTACCGATCTAGCAAACAACCGATCACCAGGAGCCCAAGTGCAACAAGAGAAGAGTACCAGCTTTAGCACAAAGCATAAGGAAAAGCGTTAATCTCAGCTTACCTTCACGTCCTGAAAACGATAAATGGGCCTTCACAATACATCGGCCGCTGGACACGGCACGACAAATACGGTACACAACAGCTCTTAACACCCTTATGGAGTCCAAAGCCAAGCAATCGTATAGCAAAAAGCAGATCAGGCTCAGAACAAAGCTGTCCACACTTAAGCAGACACAGGACAAAGGCATCACTAAGATAGCAATTCCAAGGCAAATCTTGAAAAGATTTCACCAGAAGGGATGAGAAGCAATTAAGCTCAGCCACGAAAGCTCACCAGGAAAGGGAAATCCTAGCTTGCCTGAGCAACTTCTCTAACACGGAATCTAATCGAGCACTTCAACAGAAGCGAAACACATCAGGATCTGAACAGACCCAAGCCGGGATGACCAAGATAATGTGAGAACGTGTACGGTCATCAGATCAAGGCTAAAGGTCAACATCAACCTGTACAACATATAAAGAAAACCTCGAACAACGTACTATAGATTCAAGCCTTCTGACGAACACTGCCAAGTACAACATGGTCGAAACAAACACAACGATGAAAAGGAAACACCTCATCACAACCTGACGAGAGCAGGACCATCTCGTACAGTGCTAGAGCAGCACGCACAAGACAACATACGAAGAAAACAACGTGATAAATCATCGCAACACCCAAGCCAGCTGAAGACTGTACTGGACTCTCACGACTCTGGATACTGTATATCTCGGATTCCCATGTACTTCACACAACAACGCTCTGATAGCTCAGAAAAGAACTCCGAACATCTCAGAACACTGCTCTGATACCACTCTGTAGCGACCCGGATCCCGGATACCAGATGTACCCAGTAGAACTACCGAATACACGTGATACCACTTGGAACCCGCGAGGCCTCCCAAGAGCGGGAAAGCTCCAAAGGGAAAAAGGCATGTGTAGAGTACATTGAAGCCACAGAGATATAACAGAAGCAATTAAATTTCATTAGATCAGTTTGCTAAAGTAGTAGAAATACAATTACTTTTTAATTAACAATTCAATTTAACAATTATATGCCAGAGTCAAGTCCAAAACTAAAGACAACAAGTCTAGCACAGAACAATTGACAGAAAAGAAAGACATACCGTGAAGTCGGGGGAAGCCCGACGCAGGTACTAGCTGGCCACAACCACGCGCTACGAGCAAGCGCACCAGGAACCACGCGGAAGCAGAACGAACGACGTCACCCCACCTGAAAAGTAGGGGTGAGCCTCGTGTCACTGGCTCAGTAGGGGTCACGCGGATCCCCACTGAAAAACACGCAGTAACACAGAACACAAAACAACAGGAGGAACAACAGGTGTAGCAAAGCGGGAAAACTACACTACAAAGCTGTAAAGCTACTCTAGAAGCCGTAGAGAACAGACGGGGAGTAGGAGTAGGGAGCAAGTAAGAAAGGGGAAAACCCGCGCCAGAAAAGTGGCGGCCGAACTAACCTCGGCACCCCAAACTACTCCAAACAGTGACAGAAGGGCGACTCTGATCTCACAAAGTCAGAAGTTACCGATCTGCCAACTCGACACCATGCCTAAGACGAAGACCTGTAAGGACCGACAAAAGGCCTAGAAAAGACCCACACAGACGACCGACAAACTCGACGACACACCCACGACTAGAAAGTCGTGCACACCACGCTGACCTCGAGTAGGACCACGAGAGGGCTAAGTCGGAAGGGTCACGACGTGCAAGAAACGCAAAGAGCAGCGGAGAGCCACGCATCACAGACGGACGCACCTCTCCACCAGAGCAACGGCCAGCTGCGTCCACAGACGTCTTATGCTGCGCCACGAGCGTCTCGCCTACAATACCGCTGAAGCCACGGTAGAGTCACAGACCCCCGCACTGAACCAAACAGGAACAACAGCATCAAGTAACCAGTCAAGGTCACGCCCGTCGACGTAAGTCCAAAGCCCCTGACCACGTGTGCATACACTGGCTCTAGCCTAAGCCAGGTACTCCAGCTAGTTTTCTCCTTCGGTAGGATGCTATCGTTGGCTGGGAGCCCACAGAACTAGCTTACAAACCGTATCTCGGGAACACCCCTCCGCCATCCAAGGCGGGTCGGCAACTCACAGGCCTTAGGGCAACAACAATCGGAGGCGCACAAAACATAAGACTCCGAAACAAGGGCTGTAGTACAAATAGGCAAGGAAGCACTGTCGCAGGTACTACGAAGCACCAAGGCAGCAAGACAACTGCCAATAGACTCAGGACTAGGCAACTAGACCTACAACGTAACGATCCTTGAGTCGGATGACTCAAAGGCAAGATCATCACAAACGGCGGAACAAGCCGCCAATCGGTCTAATCCTAAGCCACGAGAAGCAACGCTCCGCAGAAAATGACTCACGGAGACTTGAGGGAACACCGGAGACCCTCAGACACACCTGGACACGCATGCCAAGGTAAAACGATACCTCGAGACATCCAGAACCAGTGTCTCAGACTGGACAGAACCGCCAAGACACCCACACAAGGTCGCCTGTCAACCCCTGGGTCATCCCGGGTTGACCGGAACCAAACAACGACGACTTAATAGTAGGAAAGAGAATCCTACCTCACGCAAGAAGACTCCTGGCCACCATACGACATAGTCTTAGCCCTCATAGGGTGTCAGGAGACATCCACGGGAAAGCGGGCAAACCACAAGGATAAGCCAAGATAGTCAGAAACCAAAACGACAGAAATCAGAGCTCAAAGGATGTAACGCACCACCCCTAGACCGTTACACGAACGTGACGGTCTAACGCTGGGCCGTTACACGAGCCTGACGCACCAGGGCAGGTGCGTCAGAGCCAACACGCTCGAAACCACAACACGAACAGCGTAACGCGCCAGGGCAGGCGCTTTATAGCGGCCTAACACATGACAACAGACACGTTACGCCACCCTAACGCACGGGAGCCGATGCGTCAGGGCCAACAGACCGAAGACAAAAATGGTGACTCGAACCACGTAACGCGCTAGACCAGGTGCGTCACACAGCCTAACGTGGCAAGGCAGGCACGTCAGGGCCAAATGGCTCAAGTCAAGGAAACAATGGTTGAAAGGCACGTAACGGTCCATCACGGATGCGTTACACAAGCCTAACGCACGAGGGCGTGGCCGTTAGAGCCAACGGCACAACTACCCAACTTGGCCAAAACAGCACGTAACGGCCTGGGGCAGGCGCGTTACAACACTGTGACGCACGGGGACACCACCGTTACACAAACTGCCTCAACGGTCAAACTCCAAGTCAAACGCAACGTAACGGCCTACACCAGGTGCGTTACAAGACTCTGACGCATTAGGGCAGGCGCGTGAGAGGAACCGCCTTAACCAAAACGCTAAACGACAAAACAGGCGTGACGCATCACCCCGGACGCGTCAGAGAGCTGTGACGCGCCTCCCCTGGGCCATCACACTCCCAAGACCACGAAGAACTAAAAATGCCCAGACGCTGTGACGGTCTATCGTTGGGCCGTCAGGGACCTCTGGCGGTCACTGAAACGACCGCTACACTGGTCACGGTGGGAAAACAGTGGATTGGTCAAATCGAGCCGTTCCACGCCCTATTCACGCCGAAGCGCAGGGGAAACAAAGCTAGACGATGAAAAACAACACTAGGAGGCTAAAAAGCCCACATGCACGCATTAAAATGCTAGATCGGGGCGATTTAGACAAATCGACCCTAAACGAGTCACCGAGGTTTCCGGACTCCTACCGGCCTCGAATGACGACCGATCAACACGAAACTAGCATGGATGGGATCCAGACATCCCAGCGGTCAATTCAACACTAACCACACCACAAATGGTTGCCATTTTCTGGTGAACCCTGAAAACCCCAAAAACTATAGTTTTCACAAAATCGGCCCGATCTCCCCCGATCGAGCACCAAATCATGCACGGAAATAGAGGAAATGTGCAGAACAAGGTGGCGGTCCGTCTCCCTACCTCCACCGAAGAAACCGTGCCCTGAAGGGACTAAACCGCGCCAGACCAAGGTGAGCCGGCTATTTTCTTCTCCAAGGTCGACGTCCAAGCTTCCCTACAGAGCCTGAACTATGCCATTATAGCAAAGTGTTCATACGGCAGACCAGCATTCCCTGAGATCAAATCCTGTTTAACACAGTGAATGGCTCTATCCTTGGACTTTGTTATCAGCAGATTAAACCAAAGGCATATACTCATTCGGCTTGGTTGTGAAGATGATTTTTTAAAGCTTCTTTTACATAAGTACATTTACATAAAGGGTTACATGTTTAGATTTTTCAGATGGAAGCCGAATTTTGATTTTGATGCCGACCCTGCGTCTGCTCCGGTTTGGCTAGGCTTCCCGGGGCTTCCTGCTAATCTCTTTCATGAGGACTATATGAGATCCATTGCAGGGAATTTTGGTCAGGTGCTGAGAATACATTATAAAACTATAGCTATGATTGATACGTCAGAGGCACTTGCTTGTGCAGAGCTTGATCTTTCTGCTCCTAGAAAGAAAAACTGTGGATTGATTTGGATGGGAAAGGCTTTTGGCAGCCAGTGAATTATCATAGAGTTCCACATTTATGCGTGTTGTGTCACAAACTTGGCCACCTGGAAGTTGAGTGCAAAAGGAAATCGGGTAATCCGGTGATTCATCAACCTCGGAAAGGTGTTGAAAAAATGCCAGGTAGGAAGGTGTTTTTGGCCAGGGCAGGTAGTCCACAAGCTGCTCGGCCGGAAGCCTCCATGAAAAACAAGTTTGATGTTCTTCAGGGTAAAGATAGTTCAGAGCAGGGGGAATCAGAGGTACTAATGAATCATATCCAGACTTCTGAAGTGGTTCAATTGAATGCCACTACTTTATCAGCCAATGCCATGGCGGTGAATGACAGTGTGGTTGTGGACTTACAGTAGGCTCAAGCCATAGAGCTCCCTTCATCCCAAAATTTGTCTGACAAGTTTGATTCTTAGAAGGAACATAGTGGTCAGGGAAAGGTAACTCATTCCATTCCTCATAAAGCTTTGGATGGGTAGCAATCTAAAGGGAAGGGCATTACTTGTTCGGAAATTGGCTTTGGAGTACCCCATACTGATCTTAGTGATATTGTGGCAGACACATCAAAACCATCGGGGGATTCGTTTAAGGTAGCAGTTGATATTGCTCAGGTGGCTAACAATGATGGTGCAGTGGGTAGAGATGGTGATACAGGACAGGGTGACAGTCAACATAATGATAAAGTTTTGGGTAACACCAATATTCTCACTGTGAACAAAGTTCTCTCCTCTTTTGTTCATGACATTGGAGATTTGTCTGTGGCAGAGCAATCCAATTCAGAGAATATGTTCATGCATGATGCTTTATTTGGGAACGATCAAGAGTTAGTGGGATGTATAGACCGAAGGATGAAACATTCAGGGAATAATATGCAACAACCCCTGACAAGGGCTAAAGCTAAACACTTAGCTGGTGGTACTCAACTTTCTTTCCTTTCTCAATGATTGGTCCAATTTTAATTTGGAACATTCGTGGCATTGGTAATGCAAAGTCTATGCGTAGCATCAAAAACCATATTATAAGGAATGATGTTCAAATGGTCTATTTAATAGAACCCAAAATCTCTGCTGATAGACTGGACAATATCAGGCTAAGGCTAAAATTTGACTATGCTTGTGTGAATCAGGAAGATAACTCTAAAATCTGGCTGCTTTGGCAACAATCTATTTCTGTTTCGGTTGTGCAAAGAAATCCTCAATTCATCACTGTGCAGTTGCAGAGTGCAGGCTGTGTTGATTGCATGGCTACTTTTGTTTATGCCTCGTGTAATGTGGCTGGTAGAAGAGATTTGTATGAAGATCTAATACAATTTGGAGGTGCAATAAATCATCCATGGATTCTGGGTGGTGATTTTAATGCTGTTCTGTCACCTGAGGAGAAAAAGGGGGGTACTATGGGCTTCATAAACTCTATGACAAACTTTCAGGGTTTTGTTGCAGTGGCAGGATTACTGGATGCTGGATTTGTGGCCAGTCCCTACACCTGGTCCAACAATCAGATTGTGTTAAGTAATATTAAGGCCGGGCTGGATAGAGTGCTTTTTAACGACATTTGGGTGGAGAAAGCCCCTATTATTACTGTCAAACATTTGATGAGAGAACCTTCTGACCACTCTCCTTTGCTCATATATCATCCTCAACTGAATTCTGGGCCTAGCAGATTTGTTTTTCAACACATGTGGCTTGAAGATGAGAACTTTAAAACCATTGTTAAAAATGCATGGGAGTCTGCCTCTTCAGATCACCACAATGCCTTTTATACCCTTTAGCACAAGCTCAAAGCCATTAAACCTCTGATCAAGTAGTGGAACAAGGATAAATTTGGCAATATTTTTGAAAGGAAAGCAAAATCAGAGGAGGATGTTCTCTTGGCAGAATCTACCTTTGATGCAGACCCTAATGAGGAAAATAGAATATCATTGCAAACTGCACAAGCTGATCTTAGAAGATGCCTTCATCTGGAGGAAGTTTATTGGGGACAGAAAGCTAGAGCCAATTGGTTGCAGATGGGGGATCGCAACACCAAATTTTACCATCTCCATGTAAAGCAAAGGAGAGCTAGAATGACTATCCACAAGCTTAAACTCGATAGTGGAGAATGGTGTGAAGATGAATCAATGTTGAAAGATAAAGCTGTGGAATTTTTTAAAAAGCAATGTACTTCTGCTGATCATCAAATAAAGCCTGAAATATTGGAACACATCCCATGTATTATCTCTGAAGCGAAAAATAATGCCCTTACTGTCATTCCTGATGAGGGGGAAATCAAAGATGTGTTCATTCCCTAGCACCCGACAGTGCCCCTAGACATGACGGAT
This sequence comes from Amorphophallus konjac, assembly GCA_022559845.1. Lineage (NCBI taxonomy): Eukaryota > Viridiplantae > Streptophyta > Magnoliopsida > Alismatales > Araceae > Amorphophallus > Amorphophallus konjac. The sequence goes on along the minus strand of CM040121.1, from coordinate 462,290,097 downwards.
ACACAGGAAAGTTCTTCGTAGCTGTAGACACGCTAAAATTGACATTATTTTGAGTATATCTCGTATTGCCGTGTAATGCCCCATTTGACCCTCAAATTAGCTTATTTGACTGGTTTTTTCCATTTTTATTGAATTTCTCCTATTTTTCCCCATTTATCTCCTTTTTCCTATTTTTCTGGATTTTCTGGGCATTTATCTCATTTTTGAAATTCACGACCTGGGGAAGGGCGTGTTTTTATAAAACACGACCTGATCTAGGGCATTTCTTTGAGAAAGGACGCCCACACCTGAGGGCGTCAATTCTTTTGGTTTGACCGACTTCCCCATTTGAGCTCTTGAAATTAACGCCCTTCCCAGGGGCGCGTTTTTTAAAAGTGGCTTTGATTGAGGCGTGTTTTACATTTTTCAAATATGGGGAGTTTTTATTTCTAAAATTGGTTTTGAAAGAAACGCCCTTGTGCAGGGCGTGTTTTTAAGAAACGCCCTCTGGCAGGTCGTCAATTCAACAATTGACGCCCTCACAAGAGGCGTGTTTAATCTTCTGGCTTCGCAGCCTTTCCCAGAGAAACTCCTGCTTCGTTTGGGCTCTTGCCCAGCTTGATCCTTTCCCCCTTGGGCTCTTGCCCGTTCTTATCCTTCTATCTTTTTGATTCGACCTATATAGGATTGCTTCTGCAGCTCTGTTAGGTTGGATCCCCCTCTCTGCCTCTTCTGTCTTCTTCACCTCTCCTCCCTCCGTTCTTCTTCTTCTTCTTCTGTTTTGTTTTTTTTTGTTTTCTTCGCAGGTGTTGTTCTTGGCTAAGGAGAGGCTTCTTCACGGTTCAAGTCTCCATCCCTTTTGAAGCTTTCTCCCCATCGAGCATTCAAGCCAAAAGAGCCACCAAACAAGATTTTTCTATCTTATCTCCCCCTTATTTTGTATTTTTCATTAGTTCATGATACATGCATCATGTTTCATTGTTATATTGATTTTCCTCAATCATCATATTGAGATCTCCCCATAGTGCAACTCTTGCACTCTTTCCCTTTAATTTTTATTCATATTTTCATGCATTCATCATATATCTCCCACCCTTTTGCATAGGGGTTTAAGGGCCAACACCCACAAGGTGTGTTCTTGCACAATTTTCATGCTCATCTTTACATATAGAATTTTATGCTACACACCATGTTCTAATTCAATTCTTTTGTGGTGTTTGTGTCTCTTTTTGCAAGGGTAATAATTAAAGAACTCTCTTCATCGGCCGGCCGATCTAGAAGAGAAAGGAGCACTCACAATCCCCGCGTTTCAAGGTATTCTTCGCGATCCCTCCATGCCTTTTATTATTATCTTTTGAGGCCTTGCGTCTCTGGCGATCACGTTATTCCACCTTAGCACCTCGTGCTATTTCATGCTTTATTCATTCACTTAATATTTCTTTGTTTAAGTAGATTTTAAAGGAATCTACAAATTGGCGATCACGGTGGGACTTCTTTTTGTTTTTTTTTTATTACCCCTTTCCCTTTGGTACCCTCGGTACCCTTTCCCTTGTGCCCCTCGGGCACCCTCCTTGGTGCTTTGCACTTCCCCACTAGTGATTGGCTAGTTTGGTTAGATTCTTTTTTAGAAATTCCACTTATCCTCTTAAAAATAAAAAAATTGATGAGCATGTTATTGTTTATATTGATTGCCTCGTGGTTGTGAGCGTTCCTGCTTGATATTTCTGGCCGTTGGAGGGCAACACAGAGAATTAACACCTCCGACAGAGGCGCTTTTTTGAATTAACGCCCTTTTCCAGGGCGTCTTTTTATTTTGTGGCGCCTCTCTTTAAGGCGTGTTTTGGATTTCACAGAGCGAGCCCCTGCATATTGTTTTGACGCCCATACCTCTGGGCGTTTCTTTTAGAATTAACGCCTATATCCACGGCGTGTTTTTTGCTCTGGCTGTGGACCCCTACAGCGTGTCACGACGCTCACACAGGCGTCTCCCTTTTTATTTTCTGGCTTCTGTGAGTTAACGCCCTTATCCAGGACGTGTCTTTATTTAATAACGCCTCACACTAAGGCATTTTTCTTTGCTACCCCTGAGTTTTGACGCCCTCACAAGGAGGCGTTTCTTTGGTTTGTAGCGCCCCATATCAGGGTGCATTTTTCTCTGCCTGTGTGCCCGCCGCAGTGATTCACGCCATGCCCCAGGGCGTCTCTTTTCTGCTAGCGACCTTACCCAGGTCGTGTCTTTCCTGAGTTTTCACAGAGCCCGTGCTTATCTGTGCATTGATTTTATATTGATTATACCATTTACTTGGCTCTATTGGTGGATTTTTTTATATCTCCTTGCATTGCATTCATTCATTTCTTTGCATTGGTTTGGGAGACCTCCTCTCTCCTCACTAGGATCCACACACCCTCTTGGAATTGGGACGACCCTCCATTGAGCATTCCGTCTCTTTGGACCGGAGATCCCTTTTTCAAGCCTCCGTAAGTCCCCGCACTCGTGGATTCCCTCACGGACGCCGGGCAGGTTGTACCCTTTTGAAGTCCCGAATTAGTTGGCCTAAACGTGGTGAGAGAGTGTTCCTAGTTGGCATTGGAGTTAAATCATATTTGAAACTAGGTTCCTCCCCTTGTGTGAATCATATCAATTTACATAAAATCATTAATTCACCAAGATTCAAACATAAGAAATCAAGGTAATCATCATAACTTGTGTGTTTCTTTGCAAATTGTTTGCACACTAAATTGCTTGAATGGCTTACTTTGATAGACAAAATAACATGTTCAATTCAATTAATGTTCATGAGGGTGATCAACCTAGCACATCTTATTCCCCTCAAATTCAACATGTTCATCATTCTCACCATACTTTCAAGGGACCACGTCCTCACTCTTATGGTGTTGCCCGACCCATGGGCAATGTCCATCCTTATGGTCCCCCTACTCAATCACGAGCCACTATTCCTTCGGGACCATCTCATCCCAATGATGAGAAGGTCTCCCAAATTTTGCATGCATTAGATCATCTCACCCCTCAACAGATCCAAGCCCTTAAGGCCGCTGTTGAGGGTGCATCTCCTTCATCTCCCCCTTCCAATCCTAATCGGGTGGCCCATCACCCACCTCCCTCTTCTATTCACGACCCTCCACGGGTGGCCCATCACCCACTTCCCTCTTCCATTCATATTCCTAATCGGGTAGCCCATTACCCATCCCCTTCTATTCACACTCCTCCTCGGGTGGTCCGACACCCGCCTCCTTCTATTCCTCCTCCATCACGGCCCCGAGGCCCATTTACTCCTTGCAATCCGGCCCGTCCGGGTGCTTTTACGGGTCATCCCGTCAACTCCCCTCCACGGCCTTTTTATGCGGCCCCTCCTCCTTCAAGGCCCTGCCAGCCCTCGGTTGTTCAAGACACACCCCTCCAACAATCTCTGCTTGATAAGATTACTTTGATGGAGGAACAAATAAAGAGGGTCACGGCTCCTCCTACTACAGTCAATCCTCTCCATGCCGCTTTGGACGAGATTACAAAGATGGAGAGAGAATGGAAAGACAAGAGGGATGATTACGGCGTCGGCAGTTCAAGTAAGCAAGAGCCGGCATTCGAAGAATCCGAGGCAGTATACGATGATGATGAAGCTCCGCAGGCACCCTTTCCGAGTTTCCTTAACTTTTCGCTTTCCCCATTTTCATTCGATGAACCCCCTGCTCAAGATGAAACCATCCCTGATCCAACCCCTATTTATGAGACTAATTGGTGTTACGATGATGGGTCGATACTTCAATCACCCACACCGGCACATTGTAAGTCTCCTCCTATCCTTGACACCGCATACATTACACCTCTTCCAGTTATACCATTAACCTCCGCGACACTGGCCTCCCCCAAGCCTTCCACTATTAAACCTCCACCCGTTAAGCCATCTACCTCCACACCATTAGCCTCCATCGAACCCACCATTGAACCTTCCCCAATTAACCTCCCATTATCGCCACCTCGGCCGTCCATTATCCCTTCAAAACCCACTTTGCCTATTCCACCATTTAACCCTTTACCCTTACCCATGGCTAATCCTGAGCAGGATCCACCCCTTTTTGCACCCGAGCCAATCCCAACTGCTTCCGAGCAAAGGGAGAAACTCGACGTGTTTGAACCCCCGCTTACGCTCACCCATTTGCCAACGCTTTCCATCATGCCTCCACCATTCATGGAGCCTTCCGCCTCCGCTTCACCTCCCCTTACTACTCGGAATGGGGGGCCTTCTACAAGCACAGGTGCCGAGGACAATCAAGAGCCGGGCAGCAAGGATTTGGCCGCGTCATTCAAGATTCAAGAATTCATTTGCCGGATGCCAATCCGGGTTATTGTGCCAAGCACGGTCAAAGAAGCCAAGTCGCCAACATGCCAAGCATTGATGCTGTGTAAGGGCCGGGCAGGGCGCCCTTTGTTCCAATTTCCAAATTTTGAATCTTTGGGCAACATAATGCTTCCGAGCCCAACTTTCCAACTCCCTCACACCATTACTTTGCACTCCCCAAGGGAATTGACATTCACCATTGAAGCTTCGGCAGGGGCTATTTCTCATATACTTTCACTGCCGTGGAGGGGCAGTTACCTTAATGCTAAGGGGCCATCCCTTATTTATTCCACTTTCTATTCATCCATCTCTATCACTTTTTCTTCATGGGACATTCCCAGGGTTAGGAGGAGGATCTCATCCTCTCGCCCGTCACATTCTTCATATTCTTTGCATTTCATGCATTCATCGCATCCATCCCATTGCATGCATTTGCACCTCCTGCTTCCCGGGTTTCCAAACCCGTATCTTCCCCGCCTTCCGGCACCTCCGGATATTCCGCACTTCCTATCTTATTCATCTTCATCTTTTTATCCACTATCCCTGGGGCATCGCGTCCCTTTTTCTGCTATCTCCCTGGAACCTCCAGGAATTTTATCCCTCCTCTTTGGGCATCTCGCCCTTTCTGATTCTATCCCTCCGGAACCTCCGGACTTTCCCCTCGGGCATCGCGCCCCCTTCCATTCTCCGGAACCTCCGGACCTTCTTGGGCATCGCTCCCCTTCTCATTTGCTACCTCCGAAACCTCCGGATTTTCCTCCTGATCCTCCTTCATTCCTCTCTCTTGGGTATCGCGCCACTTTCTATATTCTTCCTCCGGAACCTCCGGATTCTCCACCTGGTTGTCTCTATCTTTTCCCCGGGCATCGTGCCCCTTTCCATTTGCTTCCTCCGGAACCTCCGAATTCTCCGTCTTATTCTCTCTATCATCTTCCAGGGCATCGTGACCCTCCTGATTTCATTCCTCCGGAACCTCCGGACTTTTCCCTCGGGCACGACGCCCCTTTCCACCTTCTCCTTCATGATTTCATTCCTCTTGAACCTCCGGATTTTTCTCTCCTCCCTGGGCATCGTGACCCTCCTGATTTCATTCCTCCGGAACCTCCGGACCCTCCATCTTTCTTCCGATTCATCTTTCTAATCTTCCTGAACATCACATCCTTCATTTTTTTCTTCCTTTTCCATCATCTTTTCGTCTCAGGGCATCGCGTCCCTTCTTTTGTCATCCCTCCGGAGCCTTCGGATTTTTCCTCTCATGATTCTCCTCCGCCTCCGGACCCTCCAGATCCGCCTCTTTCTATCTACCAATTTCTTCTTCTAATTCCTCCTGATTCTGGGTCCGACCCAACTTCTTCCACATCCACTGCCTTGGGCATCTGCCCATTCTCTCACTGCTTTCGAGGCTTTAGTCCTCATTCCTCCTTCTAATTCTCCTCTCCTTCTGTAGACTGTTCCATGTGATCAGGGTCTCCGCGCCTTAGTGAGGGAGTTCTAGCCCTCGCCTCTTTTCCTTTTTTTCCTTATTTCGTCTGAGTCTGGTCTTGGCACCACTCCTTCTTATTAAGCCACTTTTAATCCTTTGCTTCCAATCCTTTACCTGCCTAAGAGGACAAATCCCACGATGATCATCCTCTCGGGGCAGCTGCCTTAACAAGGGTTGCAAGGTAACATATTGGCGTAAGTACGCATTTTTATGATATCATTCCCTCATTACTTCACGCATGATTTTCAAAATCAAGTACTTCTTAACGAGATTAAGAGTGGTGTTTTAAACCTTTATCTTAAGCTTTTGTTTAATTGAAATCATTCTCAAAAGAGTCTTTAGGCTTGCTTCTGCAGCACCATTGGTTAATAAGAACCCCGCGCTGGGAATTCAACATTCTCTCCCTGCTTGTTAAGAGCAACCCTCAGCTGGGCACCTCACACACTTCACGGCGTCCTTAGCCGGCTCCTTTGGTTAAACACCATTGCTACCTTGGCCATGCCATGAGTATTCCTGAAAGTCTTTTCTCTTCTTTACTCGGCCACGTGCAGGGGCAAGAGGTTGACGGATGAGATGACCAACCTTGGTAATCCCCAATACGAGAGGAGTCTCAAATAGGGGCAGTCTTGACCCAAACTAAATATGAATTTCATGATATATATCTCGCCAAAAGGGCTATTATGAAAATCAAGTCAGAATTTCGATAAAAGCAAGATTGTGAATTATGGCATGACAAGAGTGGCAAAGTCCCCGCAGGGAAAATCCTGGTCGTATGCATGTCAAGGGTCTAAAAATTAAAGGCACAAAGCCCCGGCACAACAGACTACCTCTTTGAGGGAACACCTTGGAAAGAATTCAAGTCTTGATATCTCCCATCCTGCACAAAGTTTATCTCCAATTGTTCTTCTCTTCTCCCTCCAAGACCGAATGTTTCTCGGGTATAGCCTTGGTAGGGGCACCGTTAATCAAGGGCAGTCGGTTATAGGATGCCACTTTCAATGCACGTCCAGCTTTGGACAGTTTTAGCGAAAAGGGAAGGAACAAGGACCCCTAGCCAGTGGTTCAAAACAACCCTTTGATGCTGCATTAACAATGTCTAAGCCAAAATCCAAAAAAATTGAATATTTCCCGATCAAAATCCCAACAAAAATTCAAATATTTTCTAAAAATCTCCATAAAAATTCAAATATTTTCAAAACTCATAAAAATTTGCATATTCCAAAACTCATAAAAATTTGCATATTTCCAAAATCTAAAAATTTGCATTGTATTCTCTGATGGTGTTTTGCAGGAACAGCTTTGCAGAGACCAAAAGCACGGGATGGGTCCTCTCTCTACTTATTGCTATCAATCTATTGATTCTTCCCAATATTCTCATGACATGCCACCCAGGGGCATCATCTCCCTATATCATGCTGATTATCATATCTCATGATTATTCATCTCTAAATCTTTCAATCAACTCCTGCTAATTTCTCTTGACCAATTCTGCCGCTGGGCATTATATCATTCTGATCATTCAACTCCAAATCTTGATTAGCCAAGTTGTCATCCTCATGACAAACGACAAACAATGATGTTTTGCAATGCAATGCTATTCATGCCATATACATGCTATTGATGCTTTGATTCATGCTATGCTTGCTACGCTTGAATGCCTTATTCATTGCTTGTTATCTTTTATATCTTGGCTGATGAATTTTTGAGCGCAGGAAGAAGCTCTTGGTCCCGCCAGCAGGGCATCATCACTCAAAAGTCCCACGATGCTTGCAGCTCATTTCTCAGTTCCCATGCTTATTGATATCACCATCTCCCTGTATGCATTCTACTATATGTTACATATGTTACTAGATTATATCAAGGACCTTGTGGCTTTGGTAAATTTGGGATTTGAGTTCCCCTTCATCAAAAATAATGATGATTCCAGAGGAGTCTTAGTCACACGGATAGGCCGTTGAGCCGTCCAAGACTGGGGACGATGGTTCCCTTTTTACGAGTTGGTGCGTGGATAAATGGGCTTCGGCTTAGTATCAGCTCGCAGAATTGGTTTCTTGACCCAGTCTGGGCAGTTTAACAATATTATCCTTGATTATATTATATTTTCATTTGTTATTTTCCCTTTAGCCCAGCATGCATTCATGTAGGACTTTGAATTAACATTGGAAAATCATTCTGATAAGCTGATGTTGAGAGTTGAATTGATCTTAATCTTTCTCGATATGAGATTTTCATTGCCGAATTGAGTCCTCAGTTCGTTTTATCGCTGTTTTGGGTGATTTTCTCAAGAGCTCCTTGTTTGGATTTTTATCATCTTATTTCAATCCTTTCCTTTGATCCACCTTGGCTGCAGCACGTCCACTGGATGGTAATCGCTCCCCAATGGTGAAACCTTGCAGGTTTGTGACCTGAGGTACTTCCACCGCGCTGGAAGTTGATCATTTATTTTATCTCCTTCGTGCACCGCGTGCACATCTACCCGTTTTATCCAAACATCGTTGATTTCGTTGAATTTCCCGAGATTGCTTCATCTCGTGCTTTTGATTTGATTCTCATCAAGTGATGTTGATTGCGTGTCTCATCACACCTTGGCATCTACTTTTCAGTTTGCTACGCTCCCTTGCAAAGCAGACGCCAAGGCGGGGCAGCTGTAGACACGCTAAAATTGACATTATTTTGAGTATATCTCGTATTGCCGTGTAATGCCCCATTTGACCCTCAAATTAGCTTGTTTGAGTGGTTTTTTCCATTTTTATTGAATTTCTCCTATTTTTCCCCATTTATCTCCTTTTTCCTATTTTTTTGGATTTTCTAGGCATTTATCTCATTTTTGAAATTCACGACCTGGGGAAGGGCGTGTTTTTATAAAACACGACCTGATCTAGGGCGTTTCTTTGAGAAAGGACGCCCACACCTGAGGGCGTCAATTCTTTTGGTTTGACCGACTTCCCCATTTGAGCTCTTGAAATTAACGCCCTTCCCAGGGGCGCATTTTTTAAAAGTGGCTTTGATTGAGGCGTGTTTTACATTTTTCAAATATGGGGAGTTTTTATTTCTAAAATTAGTTTTGAAAGAAACGCCCTTGTGCAGGGCATGTTTTTAAGAAACGCCCTCTGGCAGGTCGTCAATTCAACAGTTGACGCCCTCACAAGAGGCGTGTTTAATCTTCTGGCTTCGCAGCCTTTCCCAGAGAAACTCCTGCTTCGTTTGGGCTCTTGCCCAGCTTGATCCTTTCCCCCTTGGGCTCTTGCCCGTTCTTATCCTTTTATCTTTTTGATTCGACCTATATAGGATTGCTTCTGCAGCTCTGTTAGGTTGGATCCCCCTCTCTGCCTCTTCTGTCTTCTTCTCCTCTCCTCCCTCCGTTCTTCTTCTGTTTTGTTTTTTTTTGTTTTCTTCGCATGTGTTGTTCTTGGCTAAGGAGAGGCTTCTTCACGGTTCAAGTCTCCATCCCTTTTGAAGCTTTCTCCCCATCGAGCATTCAAGCCAAAAGAGCCACCAAACAAGATTTTTCTATCTTATCTCCCCCTTATTTTGTATTTTTCATTAGTTCATGATACATGCATCATGTTTCATTGTTATATTGATTTTCCTCAATCATCATATTGAGATCTCCCCATAGTGCAACTCTTGCACTCTTTCCCTTTAATTTTTATTCATATTTTCATGCATTCATCATATATCTCCCACCCTTTTGCATAGGGGTTTAAGGGCCAACACCCACAAGGTGTGTTCTTGCACAATTTTCATGCTCATCTTTACATATAGAATTTTATGCTACACACCATGTTCTAATTCAATTCTTTTGTGGTGTTTGTGTCTCTTTTTGCAAGGGTAATAATTAAAGAACTCTCTTCATCGGCCGGCCGATCTAGAAGAGAAAGGAGCACTCACAATCCCCGCATTTCAAGGTATTCTTCGCGATCCCTCCATGCCTTTTATTATTATCTTTTGAGGCCTTGCGTCTCTGGCGATCACGTTATTCCACCTTAGCACCTCGTGCTATTTCATGCTTTATTCATTCACTTAATATTTCTTTGTTTAAGTGGATTTTAAAGGAATCTACAGTAGCTTGTTGGGATATAATATCAATAGATGTCATTAAAGCTGTTTAGGGATTTTTCAGAGGCCTGCCCTTGCCGAAAGGTACTAGTTCCTCACTGATTGCAATGATCCCCAAAGTGGTTTCTCCTACCTCGTATACTGATATGAGGCACATCAGTCTTTGTAACTTCACTTACAAAATCATTTCCAGAATAATAAGTAACAGGTTGGTGGACATTCTTCCACTTATTATATCTGAAAACCAAGGAGCCTTTGTTAAAGGGAGAAATATAGCTGATACCATTTCTTGAGCTTCGGAAATGATGAAAGATCTGGGCAGGAAAATCAGAGGTAATAATATCATTCTAAAACTTGATATGGCCAAAGCCTATGATAGGCTGGAGTGGGACTTCTTGTTAGATGTTATGAAAGCATTTGGATTTTCTAATAGATTCTGCTCCCTGATATCTATGATGTTAAGCAACTGCTGGTTCTCAGTGTTATATAATGGATCCCCCACTGGATTTTTTAAATCTACCAGATGGGTCAGACAGGGTAACCCCTTGGCCCCAACTCTTTTCATAATTGCTGAAGAAGCCCTGAGTAGGGGAATTTCTATGCTTTTCAACAGCGGGCATGTGCAGTACTATCAGGTGCCAAGAGGCTGTCAACAAGTCTCTCATTTACTATATGCCGATGATACCTTGATTTTTCTGAATGGTATGGCTAAGAATATCAAAGATTTACTGGCATTTATAAGGGACTATGAGGAGTCTTCTGGGCAAAAAGTTAACAACAGCAAAAGCAGTTTTATTGTCTCTCACAAAGCATCAGCATCAGTCATTAAACGAATTTCAGACACAACTGGCTTTCAGCATAAAAGTGGCTTGCAATCATATCTTGGAGTTCCACTTTTGAAGGGAGAAAAAGTGTCTCACATTATAAGTACCTATTGGATAAAATATGTGCCAGGCTTGAGAGCTGGCAATCTAAGTATCTTTCCCAAGCAGGCAGGAGGTGCTTGATAAATTCAATGCTCCAATCTATTCCCATCTACACTGCCAGTGCCTCATGCCTTCCAGCAACTATTATTGGTATAATAAATAAGCTTTGTGCCAACTTTTTCTGGAGTGGCAAAGAAGGTCCAAAGCGTCATTGGGTTTCTTGGTCTAGTATTACCAAACCAATAGAGGAAGGTGGTCTTGGAATAAAGAGTCTACAGCATATTCAATTGACCATGGTTGTTAAGTAGATGTGGAGAATATTGAATGGCACTTCTCTATGGTCTAAGTTTGCATCTTCAAAATATATAAAAGGCCATCTCAGCACTATTGAGAAGCCTTTCCCTGCTAGTGTTAGAAAGGATGTCTACAACATTGCTAAACAAATTGTGCTATCCAATACCCATTGGATTCCTATGGACGGAATACCACTGATGTACTGAAGGACAACTGGTGTGGAATTGAGTTGGCTCCTCATATCAGCACCCCAAAGGTCACCCTTAGGGAAGCAGTTCTTAACCCAAATCACTCAGTATGGACTTATATTCCACAACACATTGCAAGATCCATTGGAGTTATGCAGCTGCATCAGAAGGCAGACAAATGTGCATGGGCTACCAATATTAATGGTTCATATTCCAGCAAATCCACATACAATGTAGTCAGACCACAAGGGAATAGAAGGTTGCCTTTAAAGAAGTTGTGGGGAGCATATATTCCTCCTAGAGCCTCAATTTTCTGCTGGCGGATTCAACATCTTGCTGTTCCTATAGATTGTGCCATAAAGAACAGTGGTATATACCTCCCTTATAAATGTGTATGCTGCAACAACAACATCAAGGAGGAGAGTCTAAACCATTTATTTTTGGAAAGTCAAATTGTAAAACCACTGTAGCGGTTCTTCAGGACTCTTTTTGACTCCCGGTGCAGAGTTCCTAATTCTATTTCTGGCTTCTGCTGGGATGTAATTTGCACAGCAGATAACAAATCCCCTTTTGGCTATGCAGCTATCCTTTCCATGATTCACATATTATGGGAGATATGGAAGGTTCGTTGCAAACTTAAGTTTGAGGATAAGGGAACTTCAGTCAAAGTGATGCAACAAAGGATTCTGAGGCAGATAGAGTTCTCCCCGAAAAAGGCTAGCTTCAGTAAGACTCCTACTGTGAAGGAAAGGTGTGCGATGGAACAATTCAGGTTTGTCTATAGTATTATAGAGAAACCTCCAAAGATTATCCGATGGTTCTGTCCTAATACTGGGTATGCTTTAAATGTGGATGGGGATTCAAAAGGTAACTCAGGTCATGCTGGCGGAGGTGGATGTATAAGAAGCAATAAAGGTGAAATTATTTATGGTTTCTCTTACTATTATGGTGTGGGGAGCAACATGGTAGCTGAAGCTAGAGCATTACTTGATGGGCCGAGAATCTTGGTGAAGAGCGGGCTCCCTGCTGCTGTTATTTACTTTGACTCTAAAACTCTTATTAATATGATTCAGTCCAATGCCCGTCCTCCTTGGAGGATTTGGAAATGGTGGGATGAAATCACTGAGATTCTTAATAGATACAGTTGGAACATTCAACATATATATAGGGAAGGGAACACTGTTGCCGATGCTTTAGCATCCTTAGCCTGCTCCACACGATCCAGCCATGATTTTAGAAGTTGGAAAGAACTCCCAAGGAGAGCTCGTGGATGTGCCACCATGGATGCTGCCGGTCTACCTAGCTGGAGGAGATAATACACCTTTGATTTCTTTTTCTTTTGATTCTTTAATGTTTCACACTCAGGGGAATGCCCCGTGGTTCATTTGTAAATGTTCTACCTGATATCAATAAGATTTTGGCCGGAGACCATTGGTGGAATTAGCACAAATTGTGCATTCCCCCAAGAGTCTTCTTTGGTCTCGTTTATATATATATATAAAAGATCAAGGTTAAGTCAATAGATCCACCAACAAACAAATCCATATGTTCAAGCATAGAGAACCTTTTCACATCAGACCAAATCAACTTCCCATGGAGGCAAGTCAATTTTACTTGCTTTACCAGAATTGAGAATGCCATAGCCTTACCAAGGGTTCTTGAAGAGTGTAGACATGGTTTACCACTTGTTTAAGATTATGGATAGCAATGTGCTTATCCACATGTTTGTTTTACCTTCCAAGCGACCACCATGGTGTTTTATCCTACAATTCAATATAGTCAAGGTTAATACATCATGAGATGCACAAAGACTTTGTTCACAGTTAAAAGCTATGAAGCCTCTTGGAAAACCAATGGCTAAAGCAAGAACATGTGCAAGCAAGAACATGTGCAACAAACATAAAGTTTAGTTATCATCAAAAACATATGCAAGGTATATACAACAAAAACTTTCCTAGAATACTCCCAAAGTCTCGTAGCATTTGTGCTCGTGTAATCTAAATCAACACTTTGGACAATTGCTTCCTCCATATTGCCATTTTAGCCCGGTATCTTTCAACTCTACCTCCCAGATTAGAGCTTTGATCACAATAGCCTTCACTTTTTTATTTTTTTGTTATTATTTTTTTATGCTTTTCTCTTTAACATATGGTATTGCACAACCCTTCACCGTTTAACGTGAACCTCAACTCTTACCTTAGGAGAAGTAGGCCCGGTTATTAAGATCAGAGGTATTTTTCATGTTTTTTTTCAACCATAGTGCTGCACATCCCTTCACCGTTTGACGCGAACTTCAACTCTTACCTTACGAGAAGTAGGCCCGGTTACTAAGATCAAGGGTATTTTCCATGGGTTTTTTTTCATAGCTAACTCTTCACTAGGGAGGGTAGAGTATCGGATACCAAACCAAATGACAGAAGGCTTATCCTTCCTGTTTCATTAGTGTGCAAGTGATTTTTTTTTTTGAATGCTAAGAGACCTTAGGAGATTCTAAATTAGTTTCCAGAACTAGACAAAAAAATCATACCACCATCCATCTCCACAGTCTTTTCCATTCCGGAGTCTGTTTTATGAAAGCATAAATCATGAAAACTCAGTTGTGACTCTTTTTTTTTTACATGAGGCAGCAAATTACGTGAGATTTTTACGAGGTAGCAGGTTGCATGAGATTTTTATAATGATTACCCTTACCCCCCAACTTAAATGACATCATCTCTGATGACATGAATAATGTATGAACATGACAATGTACACATGAATGCTTGGGAAGGAAAGGTACAACCTGGGGTGTGCAGCCGTGGCTTTTTAACAGGTGGTCTTGCGAATGACTTCTTCATGCGCCTACATACACAAATGAGAATAACTCACTAGATTGTTGAAGGAAAAATGGTTGGGTTACCTCCCAACAAGCGCTAAGTTTAACATCTTCAGTCAGACGACCTCCTTTTATTTATCATGGGTCACTCAGTGGGATTGATTCTTTTGGTGAAAGCTGTGTGTTTTCCAAGTAGGGTTTGAGACACTGACCATTGACAGTGAAAATTTGACCATTTTTAGGATCTAAGATTTTGACAGCACCATGATTAAAGGCTTTGAGTACAGCAAATGGTCCATCCCATCTAGATTTCAATTTCTTAGGAAATAAACACAGCCGTGAATTAAAGAGCCAGACATTTTGATCAGGTTGAAAGGATTTTCTCACAATGTATTTATCATGGAAAGCTTTGGTCTTGGCTTTCTAAATCTTAGCATTTTCATAGGCTTCATTTCGTAATTCATCCAACTCATTTAATTGTAAGGCCCTATGAGACCCGGCTTGGGCCAAGTCAAAATTGAATTGCTTAATAGCCCAATAGGCCCTATGCTCAAGCTCAACGGGTAGGTGGCAATATTTTCCAAAGATTAACCTATATGGAGACATGCCAATGGGAGTTTTGTATGCTGTCCGATATGCCTAAAGAGCGTCATCCAATCTTTCGGACCAATCCTTCCTATTGGGCCTAACGGATTTCTGTAGGATATTTTTAATCTCCCTATTGAATGTCTCCACTTGGCCACTTGTTTGGGGGTGGTAGGGGGTGGCAATCTTATGAGTGATCCCATATTTTCCGAGAAGAGCTCGGAATTGGGCATGAGTGAAATGAGAACCTCCATCACAAACGATCGCCCTCGGACACCCGAACCTTGAAAATATATTCTTTCCGACAAACTTCATGACAACTTTATGATCGTTGGTCTAGGTGGCAATGGCTTCAATCCACTTAGACACATAGTCGACCGCTACAAGAATGTACTCATGTCCGAATGATGGCGGAAAGGGCCCCATAAAATCAATTCCCCAAACATCAAAGAGTTCGACCACTAGAATGGGGTTGAGTGGCATCATATCTCATTTGCTCATGTTTCCAATGGCTTGACACCTAAGATAAGTCTTGCTAAATTCATAGGCGTCTTTGAAGAGAGTGGGCCAGAAGAACCCACTTTGCAACACTTTGGCGACCGTTTTCTTTCCCGCGAAGTGTCCCCCACAAGCTAGAGTATGACAAAAGTTCAGGATGCTTTATTGTTCCTCCTCGGGGACACACCTCTTAATTATTTGATCCGGACCCATGTGGAACAATTCAGGATCTTCCCAAAAATAGTGTTTGATTTTGGCAAAGAAATGTTCTTTTTCATGTTTAGACCACCCATTAGGAATTTGTCTCACCGCTAAGTAGTTGATAATGTCTGCGAACTATGGGAGTTGACTATGGGTGATGGACAAGAGGTGTTCATCAGGAAATGAATCTTGCAAAGGAGCATTATCAGTTGTGAGAATCCGAGAAAGATGATCGGTAACTTTATTCTCAGAACCTTTTTTGTCTCGGATCTCATGATCAAACTTTTGGAGTAAGACGATCCACCTAATGAGTCTAGGTTTGGCATCCTTCTTGGAGAACAAATATTTGAGTGCTGAGTGATCAGAATACATAATGACTTTTGCCCCTAAAAGATATGACCGAAATTTTTCGAGGGCAAAAATGACAGCTAAAAACTCTTTTTTCGTAGTGGTGTAGTTAAGTTGAGCATCGGCAAGGGTGCGACTTGCATAATAAATCACCACCGGACACTTCTCAATCCTTTGGCCTAGAACTACCCTTATAGCATAGTTGGAGACATCACACATGATTTCAAAGGGTAGAGACCAATTGGGAGGTTGGAGAATGGGTGCTTTGGTGAAGACCTCTTTAAGAAAACTGAAAGCCTCAAGGCATGCAACATCTAAATGGAATGGAGTGTCTTTGGCCAAGAGAAAAGTTAATGGGTGGGCAATTTTGGAAAAGTTACTTATGAATCGACGGTAAAAGCCGGCATGGCCAAGGAATGAACGAATTTGCCTCACAGAGGTCGGAGAAGGGAGATTAGAAATGAGGTCAATCTTGGCCTTATCCACCTCTATACCCCGTTCAGACACAATATGGCCCAAAACTATGCCCTCTTGAACCATGAAGTGGCTCTTCTCCCAACTAAGAACAAGATTTGTTTCAATACATCTCACAAGCACTTTCTTCAAATTTTTTAAGTAGTTTTCAAATGACTCCCCTAACACAGAAAAATCATCCATGAAGATTTCTAAGAATTCTCCTATCATATCGGAGAAAATGGCCATCATGCACCTTTGAAAAGTGGCCGGTGCGTTGCAAAGACAGAAAGACATGAAGTCCCATGATCAATGACACCCAAGAGGGGGGGGTGAATTGGGTGAATACAAATTTTAAGAAAACTTAGCCGATTTAAAACAAGTATGATAAAATAGCAACTATTAAATTTAGATCTGAAACAAGGCAAATTAGATCTATCAAAATTAATCACCACAATAGTTCTTTGGTACCAGGCGGAGTTGGAATCCGGAGATTCTCTCACACAAGGTGTTATTGTCCTGACAAGACTAACCTTATCAATCTGAACCTAGCTTTTGATATACCAAGGATCTACTGTAAGAATGATCAATTGAGCTAGATCTAAGCAGAGAAATCAGTAGAGACGATATAAGAAATTGATAGAGCAGAATGGGGGTAGAAGATAAGGAACAAACCACACAATAGACAGATTTTTAGGTGGTTCGGATGCAATGACGGCAACATACGTCCACCCCTCACAACTATGAGGATTCACACACTATCTTGTAAATGATTACAAGATCTGAACACACACACACACGTAGGGAGATAGGAACTCTCATGAAGGTGTAACCACACCGAAACACACACAAAATTGACAGAAAACAACCACATACACACGGATCTGAAGAGATCCACACACACAAATGTTTGGAGATTACAAAGAAACACACTCTTGAAGCTCAGAGAATATGGAAGAAGAAACACTAAATAAAAGCTCTGATTTAATCTCCCCCTGAGTAGGTGATGTAGATTTTGATGAAGCTTAAATCTCCACTTATTTTGGGATTGATAGGCTTCAGATTAATCTTGAAAAACTTTGAGATGGATGAAGAACTCCTGGACGAAGCACTGTTCACGGAGGTACAGTAGCAGCCTTCTTTCTCCCTTTGATAGCCTCCTTGATCTCCCTTGAGTGATTAAGGTTTTGTTGACCAAATGATATGTTTTTATAAGCCTTGAATGGTCAAGGACATGCCAAGACACAGATCCACAATTCCAGGGATGTTTGGAGACTTTAGGGATTAAAAAATCTTTGATAGATGCTTCATCCTCGTGGAGAAAACAAGGTCAAGAATGGAGGCTTAGAAGGGGGCGGTCGACCGGGCATAGGTGGGCGGTCGATCAGAATTTTACAAAATTTGAAGCTTTCAACATTGGAAAAACTGGTCGACCGGTCCCTGTCCGGCGGTCGACCGTCCTCTGGAAATCCTGTAATTTAACAGAGTTAGCCAATGAATCATAGCCTGAAAACAAATTACTTTGAGACCACTTCTTGTTCCAAACAATATGAGTTGGTTTGACTTATCCTGGGCATTTTTGAGGCAAGGTAGATTTAGGCATTTTCTTTGATGAAGGATGCCCTTGAGAGTGGTTTAAGCATGTTATCAACCTGTTTGTAATGCCATGGTTTTGTTATCATCAAAATCGTCTAGAGAGACTCAACAACATCCCCCTTTTTGATGATGACAACAGTCTAGATTACAAGTGCATTGGCATGCCTTTAAGCAAATTTGGAACTCAAGGCCAATAGTCCACAGGGCGATTAAAACATGAAATCATTCATTTTGTCAAAGCAACGCAAACCATTCAACATTTTATTTGCCAAAATAGAGAAGAAATGAGAGACAAGAACCAATCACCTGATATCAAATACCAATTGTATTCATTTCATTACACGTACATTGATGCTTGAGATAATGCAAGAACTAAGGCAAATGCAAGAACTGACTCAAACAAAATGCACAATGACCCTCACAAATGCACATTCATGCTAAACATAGAACATGCATGCATAAACTATATAAGACCTGCATAACTACTTCTCACCCTTTGGCATCATCAAAGGAGGGGATAGGATAGACGAACAAGAGACCCAAAAGACACATGACCCAAGTACATTAGACTAGAGGTAGGAAGCAAAAGAAAATCCTCATTGGTCATCTGTAGGAGGCTGATCCTCTAGTGGAGGAGGCTGATAGCCAGGGCGGCTCCTGATATCCGCAAGGGAATGGTCTTGGAACTAAATTCAGTACTGAATGTTGGCAATGGAGTTGTCACGGGCTATGTCACAGCGCGACATATCAAGAAGTGTGGTGTTCATAATGTGGAAGGCCTGGCTAGAGTCTGCATGACTGTCGATGAGGGTGGTCATAAGGGTGGAGAGAGTGGTCATCTGTGTGGATAGGGTGTCCAAGGCTGTGGAGAATGAATCAACCCGACCTGTCATATCGTCAAACATATCACCCATAGTGTCTATGTGATCCCCAATGGTAGAGAGCTGACCCCCAAAGGTGTCCACTCGAGTCTCTAGCCCAGTAGGACGCCTGTCAAAAGTCTCATAGTCTACCCATGAGTGTTGTCCAGCCCCCTGAGTAGAAGACTCCCCACGAAAGAACTGTGGTGGGGGAGGCATCTCTGGATCCATATGATGAGGTGAAGGTGGAGGAGGCTGATCCTCCGCCTGGACTGGAGGGGGGACTTCCCCTTGAGGCTACTACTACTCCTGTTCCTGCTCTTCCTCACTGTCTGCATCTTCCCCATAAACAGGCACATCCCGGCGTAGCTCACCATCGGGACCCCAATAATATCCAAAATCTGTAAAAATCTTATGTTCATTGTAGATATCATCTTGTCTAACTCGAATAAATAGTTCATCAGCCAAATTTATCCCAGCATAGATAAACACTCCTATCAACTGAGAAGCATAAGGCAAGGATCACCTCAGATTGGTTCGGCATGACCCTATCAAATTGGTCATAAGCCGACCCATGTTGACAAAGGTTCCATTCATAACGTG
Organism: Amorphophallus konjac; assembly: GCA_022559845.1. Classification (NCBI taxonomy): domain Eukaryota; kingdom Viridiplantae; phylum Streptophyta; class Magnoliopsida; order Alismatales; family Araceae; genus Amorphophallus; species Amorphophallus konjac. Next base: position 462,270,854 of record CM040121.1, on the reverse strand, counting down.
GTAAAACAAAAACTTGTGAACCTCTGTCACTTCATTTCTACTGCCACTCTTTGGATAAATGAGTGAGATAAACATGTGGTGCAATATGCGATACAATGGTGGAAAATAATTTGCATTCAAGGCAATCAAATTACTAACACCATGCACATAGTCACAGTTCATCATAGCAATAAATGTGTCCTCAGCTTCGCTTTGACCAAAAACCATGTTAGCGCCCATGGCTGACACCCCTAAAGCATGTGCAAAAAGGTCCAGAGTAATATGAATCTCAACACCTCGAACAACTGTATATAACTCTCCATTTCTGTCAACCAAATTTTCATAAAATTGCTACACTAGATTTGGGTAATATCTGGTATATCTAGTGACAAAATCGGTCCAACCTGGTTGAATCTCAAAGACATCACATAGATCGGGCAGTATCTCATTCACCTCATTGAAGTCGACCAAGCGAGGGTCGATAATGGGCCGTGGAGGCAACCGAGGTGCACGAGGAGGTGCTGGAGCCCTCTGTGGTGGATGAGCTGGGGCCTCTCATCTCCGACCACTAGGTTCCCTGATGCGGGATGGACACATGAACCTGGGACTCTAGCTCGCGGACGTCTCTAAGCGAGGGAAACGCAGGATCGTGCGCGGTTGAGAAACCGGTAATGAGCCTCGGGTATCGGCTTTTTCGCGTGTACTCAGATCGAGTTACGGGACGGGTTCACTCACTCACTCTCGCAGCGGTGATAAAAATAAATATCGAGCTAATTAACCTATCACTCTAGCAGTGGCATATGAAAATATACGAATTGATCAAAATGCCAAAGTAGGAGGGTGGCGACTGTACCTCCACGCTCCGGGCGTGGGGAAGGCGATCTCGACCAAGACTCGTACTCCCGGTACATAGTAATTAAATTATTACAGCAGTAATTTTATGGCCCACTCCATGCAGGGAGGTAAAGGGCAACAAAAATAACTCGAGAATACCAAGCTTGGGTTGACGGACAGCTATTTGGAACGCTCTCGGGCTGGAGATGAACTGTGGGTTCGGCTCGGTTCTGTCGATCCCGCGGGACAGCAGGCGGGTCCGGCTATTGGGACGGCGGTGCCTGGGCATCTCCTTGATGCGGCGGCTTGTTGGGACGCTGCTGATGGCTTACCGAGCGATCTTCGGGAGCGGCTGTCGCTGAAGGTATCCTGACGTATTTTACCAGGATTTATCGGTGGACTGATTTGCTGGCCTGTCCACAGATCTGAACTGCGCGCCTCCACGAGAAGAATTGCTGCGGCCAGATCCGATGTCGGATTGACGCAAAATTGGTACCAATGGATAGAGGACTTAGAGGGATACAACATATAATTTTCTCAAATCCATCAAGTGAATGGATTGAAAATAAAAATGACTGTTCCACAAAGATTTTCTACTGGCTTGGACTGATAGACACACAGGACAGACTGAGTTTTCCCTGAAAATGATTTTTGACCGATAGGAAGACGATAGATTTAGACCCTAGAAAAATTATGGGTGGAAGGTAGAAAAGTGAGGAACACGCATGAATTTTTGGGGATTTTTAGGAGATGTATAAGGGGGTGGGAAAAATAGAAGAACAGACTCCTATCCTGCAGCTATGCAAACTGGCAGACTGTTAGGGGTGGAACTAAAACTACAGGAAAAATAGCAAATGACATCTGATTGGCACGAAATTTAAAATGGAGACTGGGGATAACAAGAAGAACAAACACACAAAATTGTAGCTCGATCAGATCTCTTGATGTGGAGATAAAAATAGGGCTTCAACCTTATGTCCTGATGTGGACAGAATTCCGACGCGGCGGTGGTGGCGGTGCGGCGACAGCTCGGCGGCGGCGGCGGCGGCGGTGCTGAGCTTCACACTCAGAGAGGGGGAGGGGAGGAGGCTTCACACCTCATGAAAATTTCAGAACTCCATCTGCAAGGGGGTGGGAGAGAGAAAGGGGCGCCCTTGGGCTGCTCTTGGCAATTTCTGAAATTTTCTCACATTAATTCTATCAAATGGAAATTACATGGATTATATAGAAAAGTAAAAATGACCTAAACTATCCCTAGATCTTGGGTTAGGGAGGGGTAAACTAGGGATAGGATAATTATCTCCCATGTGGTCAAATGGCCACATTAAATAAAATACAAACATGGAATATAATATATTAAAGGGGGGGCGCCCCCTTGACTTAAGGGTGGCCAATTTTGAATTTCTTTCCAACTTGTCCCCCCATGGTCCAAGTCTAACTTTGGACTTTGAACTAGCTCCACATGGGCCCTAGAACCTAGGTGGACCAATGAGAAAAAGGATGGGGGCCCCTGCTGGACCTACTGGAATTTTACAAATAAACCCAAAGACTTTAAAGACTAACCATTTGGCTTATAATGCCTTACAATTGCAAACCTAATTAGCCAAGGGTATAAATACAAATAAAAGGACACAAATGTAAAATAAAAATTTTAGTGCCCAGTGTTGATTCCCATCATTCCCCTTGGGCAGAGCGCTGAGAACTCCGTCGAGATGGCATCCAAAATTAGAAAACCTGGTGTGGAAACCCTTGAAGGGATTACTCTCGTCCTTGGGGATGAAGATGGACCAAAAGACACTCCAAGGGCTTGAATTGACCGTATCCACAGTCTGGAACCTAGGGAGTAGCTCCACGAATGCACGAACGGCCGTAAAGATTTTGTCTTGAAATCGTGACGAACAGACCGGATCTTGTGCGAGTGGGAAAAGGATGAGGTTTTAGGGCTTGAGAGGTGGAGTTTGGGTGTTCTAGGGTTAGGGAAATATGTTGGAGAGAGAATGGGGGCGATGGAATGAGAGAATGGGGTTTAAGGACCCCTTAAAAGAAGGGTTGGTTGATGGTTCAGTCGGACCGGTTCATCGCCACCGGTCGACCAGTGCGGGCGGCGGTCGACCGCTGTGGTCAATTTTATTTTTTTAGCACCATCAACCGTCCTTCTAGATTGAACCACCATCATGAAAAAAAAGGAGAGGGAAGGACTTGGAATGAGAGAGGATTGGGATTGAGAAAAATCTCTAACTCCCCCTCAGAAAGTGCCTTAGATCCGAAATCATTGGGTCCACTTTATTTAATCAAGGAATATTCATCCTTAGAAAAATTTCAAGGAGGGCTATATATATAAATACAATCAAGCAGGCAGGGGTGTGAATACACACAAGGTATTAAAAAATAAATGCATACAATATGCATGATAATCTACCCTTTATGCAAATGAGTTCATTCTACATGTGCAACTATTAACCTAAGTGCAAACCTAGGTATGTATGCTCTCACCCTTGCATATGCCAAGTTCTCTTCTTATTTTGTTGAATTGTTCTTGGTTTAGGGGTTTTGTGAAAATATCAGCTAACTGATTGTGTGCGTCAACGAAATTCAATTCAAAGACCCCTTTTCCTACATGATCTCTTAGAAAATGATGTTGAATATCAATATGCTTTGTCCTAGAATGTTGAACAGGATTTTTTGACAAACTGATTGCATTGGTATTGTCACACAAGATTGGAACACATTTCATTTCAACATCCAAATCAAACAATTGATTTTGATCCAAAGTACTTGGGCTCCACAACTTCCGATGGCTACATATTCAGCCTCGGCCGTTGAGAGAGCTACTGAATGTTATTTCTTGGAGGCCCATGAAACTAGGCACCCACCAAGAAACTGACAGTACCCACTAGTACTTTTGCGATCTACAATACATCCGGCATAATCCGCATCGGTGTATGCAATCAAATCAAATGAACTACCGATGAGAAACCACAAGCCAAAATCTATTGTGCCAATTAGGTATCGAAAAATGCGTTTAACAGCTATTAGATGAGATTGTTTAGGACATGACTAAAAACGAGCACATAGACATACACTGAATTGAATGTCAGGGTGGCATGCTGTGAGATACAGTAGTGATCCGATCATACCTCAAAACAGTGTGGGATCTACTGTTTTACCATTTTTCATCTTTGTCTAACTTCGTAGTTGTGGCCATCGGAGTTGATAGGGGTTTTGCTTCAGTCATCCCATATTTCTTTAACAGCTCCAATGTGTACTTAGCTTGATTTATAAAAATGCCTTCAGACATTTGTTTCACCTGCAATCCAAGAAAAAATATAAGTTCACCCATTAAGCACATCTCGAATTCTCCTTGCATTATTTCTGCAAATTCATCACATAAGGCATTATTAGTAGCTCCAAAAATTATATCATCAACATATACTTGAACCACTAATATGTCTTTACCTGATTTTCTCGTGAAGAGTGTTTGGTCAACCTTACCTATTTTGAACCCATTTTCAGTCAGGAATGAAGTGAGCCTTTCATACCATGCCCTTGGAGCTTGCTTCAATCCGTACAAGGCCTTCTGTAACTTGTACATATGCTTTGGATGTTTTGAGTCTTCAAAATCTAGAGGTTGTTTTACAAAAACATCATCTTTGATATATCTATTTAGAAAGGCAGATTTAACATCCATTTGAAATAATTTGAAGTCGAGAGAGCAAGTAAAGGATAATAGAATCCGGACTGCTTCTAATCTAGCAACAGGTGCAAAGGCTTCATCAAAATCAATGCCCATCTCCTGGCTATACCATTTGGCTACTAGTCGGGCCTTGTTCCTAACAACCAATCCCGTGTCATTCAACTTGTTTCTGAAAACTCAACGGGTTCCTATTACAGGTTGATTCTTAGGACGCGACACAAGAGTCCACACCTCGTTTCTTTCGAACTGGTGCAGTTCGTCATGCATAGCCGGGATCCAGGATTCATTTTGAAGAGCTTCAAATATATCCTTAGGCTCTTCTTGAGAGATTAAGGCCATAAAATCCTCTTCTTCTACTTGCCTTAGAGAAGATCTAGTTCTTACCCCATCTTTAGGATTACCAATAATGTTTTCAGCGGGGTGATCTTTCAAGTATGTTGAAACTCTAGGCAAGTCAGGGTGTTGTAGTGGTTGTTCTTGAAGTGTTTCAATGGAAGGATCTTCATCATTTTCATCGTTGCTGGAATTTCCTTCAGTTGGTTCATCCTTACCTTCAGATGTTCCAGCATCATTTGATTGTTTAGGAACTTCATCTGCATCCAAGGTAGAAGAAATTTGATTTGTCAGTTTTAATTCAGATTCATCAAAAATGACATGAGGACTTTCTTCAACAACCAAAGTCCTTTTATTAAATAACATGTAAGTTCTAGAGTTTGGTGCATAACCTAGAAAAATTCCTTTGTCACTCTTTTCATCAAACTTACCTAGGTTAGACTTACCATTATTCAGGATGAAGCATGGGCATCCAAAGGGTTTAAGATAGGAAATGTTTGGTTTCTTACCCTTGTAGAGCTCATATGGTGTTTTCTTCAAAATGGGTCTTACCATTGCCCTGTTGATGATGTAGCATGCTGTACTTACCGCCTCAGCCCAAAAATACTTGGGTAGGGAGTTCTCACTTAACATGGTCCGTGCCATGTCTATCAATGTTCTATTTTTTCTCTCCACTACTCCATTTTGTTGAGGCATCCTGGGTGATGAGAAGTTGTGCGTATATCCTTGTTCCTGGCAGAAACCCCTGAACTCATGATTTTCAAACTCACCACCATGATCACTTTGAATTATGGTGATGAGGTATCCTTTATCATTTTAAATTTTACTGAAAAACACTTGAAACTCCATCAAGGTATCACTTTTATTGGCTAAAAATAACACCCATGTAAATCTGGAGTAATCGTCAACAATTACAAATCCATAAGATTTTTCTCCTAGGCTGGATGTCCTAGTCGGACCAAAAAGATCAAGGTGCAGCAGTTCTAAAGGCCTAGCAGTAGAAATAATATTTTTATTTTTGAAAGAGATGCATGTTTGCTTGCCTTTTGTGCAATCCTCACAGATCTTATCACTTTCAAATTTTAATTTAGGCAACCCATTTACCAAGTCATGTCTAGATAATTTGGAGATTACTCCAAAACTAGCATGACCTAGTCTTCGGTGCCATAGCCATGCATTATCATGGTTGTTTGCTACCAAGCACACATCATCACCGGCAACATCATCAAGATCAATAGTATACACATTGTTGTTCCTTTTGCCAATGAATCTGATTGCATTAGAGATTTTATTCATGACAAGGCAATGAGTTTTGTCAAAAATAATTTTAAAACCCTTCTCACATATTTGGCTTATACTTATAAGATTGTGATTTAAACCCTTCACCAAGAGCCCATTTTCGATAAGAATTTTAGAATTCTCACCTATGTTGCCAATTCCAATAATCTTACCTTTATCCTTTCCACCAAAGGCAACTAAGCCTCCATCCTTATCTTGCAAAGTAGAGAACACTTTCTTGTCCCCTGTCATATGCCTTGAGCAACCGCTGTCTAGGTACCATTTGCTCTCCCTGACTTCAAGGCATATCTGCAAGAAACAACATTCTCATCCAATTATTTTTGGTACCCAAACTAATTTGGGTCCATAGGAGTTAGTCCAATTCTGCATATATCTTTTTCTGATCCAAATAGCATGATTCCATTGATTGTTCTGTTTGAACCAACAGCTAACAATAACATGACTAAATCTACCACAATGAAAGTAGTTGACATTTGAGAATCTTCTTTGATGTTTGTGTGGCTTAGATTGAACATGTTAGGACTTGGTGTGAGAGCATGAAGCACAGTCATTTTCTTTTTCATGCACATAAGATGTAGTAATCTTGTGCTCAAGAGATTTTTTGTTCTGGGGTATATACTCCAATCCTTCTTTCCGGAAGTTAACTTTAACTCTCAACACATTATCTAGGTTTTGTTTCCCTTTAACAAACCTAAAGAGAGTGAACTGCATGTCAATCACCTCCTTATTCAAACTCACATTTTTATTCTCAAGTTCTGAAATGGAAGATGTCAAAACTTCTTTTTCATTTTTGAACTTTTCACAAACTTTTTCAATTTCAGACATTTTATATGATAACTCTTCTTTGGCTTTTTCAATATCTGAAATTGTTTGAAGCAAATTTTCTTTTTCTTCTGTTAACTCGAACCATTCCTGTTCCAGTGTCTCAAACTTAACAGAAGTATCCTGATGTGTTAAATCATCAATTTTCTTTTTGAGAGTTTTATTTTCAGATCTGATTTTTTTTATTTTGTATACAACTTTTTATATTTTGACTGCCATTGTTCATTTGAAATAAAATCAAGATCAGAATTTACCTCGGTTGAATCACTCTCATGTGCCATGAGGCACAGGCTTTCCACGAGCTCCTCGTCAGATTGTTCATCCTCTTCGTTGCTTCATGTGGCCACCATGGCTTAGGGTTTCTTGAATTTATCCTTCTTGAACTTTCTTTTCAATTCTGGGCACTCTCCTCTCATATGCCCGGGCTTCTTGCACTCATAGCATATAATGCTATTTGGCTTGCTTGGCTCCACTTTAGTTTGAACGGACTTTCTTTGGCCCTTTCTAAAATTTCCTTGGAAATTCTTCTTTCTTCTCAAGAATTTCTTCACTTGGCGAGTCCACATGGCCAAGTTCTCTTCCTCATAACTTCCTCCAGTAGACTCCTCTTCTTGGGAGTCATTTTTAGGTTAGTGGGCTTTCAAGGCCACCGTTTTCTTCTTCTTCATTTCTTCCTTAGCTGTTCTCTTCATGTTTATCTCATAGGTCATCAGTGACCCTATGAGCTCGTCCAAGGACAGTGTTGACAGATTTTTTGAATCTTCAAGAACCGTGACTTTTGTGTGCCACATAGGTAGAAGGGATCTCAATACCTTCCTCACAAGTTCAGAGTTAGTATACTCCTTCTCAAGGCCTTTGAGACCATTGGTAATTTCTGTCAACCTCGCAAACATTTCTAAGATCGTCTCTTCCAGCTTCATTTTAAACAACTCGTAATCTCTGACCAACATATTGGCCTTGATTTTCTTGACTTCGGAGGTTCCTTCATAAATAAGCCGCAGCTTATCCCACATTTCCTTTGCTAAGCTGCACATAGAAACACGAGAGTATTCATTAGGATGAATGGCACATTGCATGATGTTCATGGCATTAAAGTTCACTGTGGATTTTTTAATATCCTCAAGGTTCCGGTCATCTTCATTTTTAGAAAGCTCATATGGACCCTTGTCCACCACCCTGCAGATCTTATACTCTTGGGCTCTCAAGAAAACATGCATCCTATTTTTCCAATAGGAGTAATTCGAGCCATCTGTTGGCCCAGAGTAGATGGCAGACAAGAAGGGGGGTTGATTTGTCCCCTTGCCGAGATGGTAGATTTTAAAAACAATCTAAACTAATCACGGTGGAATTAAAATTAACTACGTTAGTTAATCTAAACTGACGTGAGATACAATTGTTCTCTTAATCTTTCCGATCTCACACGGATTATCAATGCAAGGAACAATTAAAATTAATCCTAACATGGATGGCGGATGAAGCAATGTGCGATGGTGCAGTGCATAAAAACCAATATAATTGACCAGTGAATGGAGATAGATGAAATGGATAATCACACAGGCATCCACAAGGAACATGTAGATTTTTAGGTGGTTCGGGACCACGATGGGCTCCCTACGTCCACCCATCACTGAAACCCGGTGAGACTTCACTACCACGCTACGAAGCGTAGCAACACGGGGACGAGCCCCAACACCACACACGCTGCTTTCGCAGCAATGCACACACACGAGGTCTTACCCCAGACCGCTGCCACTGCAGCACATACACACAAACTCGGGGAACTCCCCCCGCACTAATACCTCACACGAAGACGCAGCTCTGTACACCACACACATATATTTTGATGTTCAGAACAACAAGAGAATATACAACATAGCTCACAATAGTATGTAAATGAAGAAAAACTATCATCAAGAGATGGATTAAGGATGTAGAATGTTTCCCCTTCATTTTTCAAATGACCGTTTGAAGATCTTCCTTGAAGTTCAGGTCGGAGGGAGTCGAATCTGCAGCAGGATGGAGCACCCGGTCGTCTTCCTCGAAGATCCGGGTTTGTCTGAAACTTCAGCAGCACGTACTAGGTATATCCTTCAAATCCTAGCTCCAATCGAACTTACACACATCAGAAAATGATTAACCTCACAAATCCCTTTCCTCTCAACCTTGTGGACACACTCCTTCTTTCTTCCTCTGCAAGAATAGAAAGTATTAGCCCTCTCCGATTTTTAGGATGAAAATCACAGCACTTATAAATCACCATTATAAGATGTTCAAAAGACCAAGATAAAACCTCAATGACATCCAAACTAAGGATAATGCATGCAGAACATCTCAAATAACCAAGAGACAGATGTAGAGATTTTTCCCTTTTGCAATCTCCTTAAATCTCCAAGTCGATGTCGACAATTGCTCGCGATATTGACATCTTCAGATTCCTTGCTTCATTCCGCTTGCTACCTTCTTCATCAACGAGCTCCAAATCTCGACGGAAGTAGATCAGATCTGGTGTTAAAATTCTCTCGAGCTCCTTTCTCTCTCCTACATGAAATAGAATGATATTAGCCAAAGGAGTTCCCTTGCAACCCCAAATTCGCATCTTATATAAGGCAGCACATAAAATGAGATGAATAGACCAAGAAACCCATGATAAAAACTCCTTAGAACCACACCCAATCAAGAGTATAAACCCTAGGGGTAATGGGGTAGAAGCTCAACCCAATCGCACCACAAAATGGGCATTTCGAAACCCAATACGCAGACCCGTTCCGGATCTACTAGGCCAGGTGTCGACACTTGGTGTCGACACCAATTAGAGAGAGTTCTACCCCTTTGAAGAAAAATAGAGCCAGAACCGAGGTGTCGACTCCTTGTGCAGGGTGTTCTGTCCAGCCAAAAAGCAAGCCCCAGAGAGCAAGGTGTCGACACCAGGTGTCGACACTTGCAGAGGGAACATGTAAAAATACCTAAAGGCAGTCCGGTTCAACCCAAAAACTCCACATACCATCCAACCAAATCAAGGGCCTTATGACCTCTGTGAAAGCATGATTTATCCACATAAATGACATGTATTTGAGTGTTTTAAAAACACCATTCAAACATGATTTTGAAAGGAAGTTTATGAATCAAAATAAGCATGATGCTACATGAACCTTTTAGAAAACTATGAATCAACCCCAAAAATCATACAGATGCATCACATCCAATTAGGCCTCATAAAGATTCATCAAAGATGAGTTCTTACCATAACTTCCAAGATATGAGAACTTAAATGGACCTGCACTTTCTGAAAATTCAGTAACATGTACTCATTAAGTCAATCCATATAAAGAACCTAACTTCAAGGCTCTTCATCACATAAGACTATCTCTCTCTCAACCTGCAATATCAGAAGCTCAATTCCATATCAGTCTCAAATCAACACAAATGACAAGGCCAACTACAATGCCTTTCTTCCACAAGATAATCTCCTATTAGCTGCAAGTATGTATTATGAGTTACAACTTTTAATACAAATGATTCAGGATTCTTCACCACATTCTTCACAAATTAATTTCTCAAATATGATTCAAGATGACCATTTCCAATTAGTATTTAAGCAAACCATTCATGAAATGCAAAAGGAACCTGCACTTCGTACAAGCATCATCCAATTCAATCTTCAATCATCCTTTAGTAAAGAATGCTAAAATGCAACTTCAAGAGTTGTACATTTAGATATGGAAAGCCATTTCGTACTCAAGCAAATGTATACCTTGATCACTTGATATTGAATCAATTCGTACAAGAATTTCATATGCAGTCCACGCCAATTTCTACACAAGCTCACATATCAAATTAGTTGATCCATGGAAGGATCATTTCCAGTTCAGATCACCCAACCATATATGGATAGGATTACATGAGCTGTCCATAACAAGCCAAGCTAACACAGTCCATTAAACATGAAACCAAATTGATTAAATGTAAGGCATTTCAATTTCAGCTCAAAGATGGCCATTCAACGTGCAGTGTAGTATTTTGAAATGTAGCTTTACACATCAATTATGATTAAAGCAGCCCAACCATGAGTTTCATGATCAGACAAACATTCCAGGTTTAGTCCAAAACAAGGCAGCTGTAGCCAATACAAGACCAGCCAAATAAGGATCATTATGGACTCAAGTGCAATACATGAACCTCATTCCATTCAATTAAGCCCAAGACTCATGTATAGCATGTTAAGACCCAAAACACTTCAAATGTCCCATGATAAATAAGCAAGAGCCACATTCATGATATGTAAGAGCTAAAGGACATTTTTCATAATGCATACATACAATATATTGTTATCATCAAAACCATCACCAAAGACAGAGAGGGAGTGCCACGAACCCAACAATCTCCCCCTTTTTGATGATGACAATATATTGTGGCCATCCAAAACTCTCTCTCCCCCTTTGGCATTATCAAAAAGTGGGGGGACCGGAGGAACAACCAAATATGAAATCTTAACAAGAATGGCGCACGAACCCAGCAATGAACCTACCATTAAAGGAAGGTATGTGAGCCATGAACACCAAGCAAGAAGTGACAGTCGACGTGCAGTATGCAAGATGATAAGAATATATGGAAGTGCTCAATTTTTGAATTTTGTTCAAAGTATATGACTAAACTTTGCACAAGTTGTATGATTAACCTGAGCTATATACAAGTGTCTCGCTAAAAAGCACATTATTCTTCCCCTTTTTGTCATCAACAAAAATTGATTAACAATGGGGTTATTTAAGCTATTATGAACATGTATGATCTGAAATGTGAAATACATCATGCAAGCAACCAAGCAAGCAAGTATGAAAGTCAAGCAAGCATATAATACTATAACTCCCCCTCAATGGGGTAAAAGGATAGCAAGTGAACAGTTGATTCAAAATCAAATTATTTCACATGAAGCATAATAAAAAAAGGTAGTGCATTCATATGCTCGAGGTACTACATAGACCATGATAAGAACAAATTCAAAATACACATTCATCACAATAATACCCAATAGAAATTTATGTAAACGAGCAATGAACTTCAGAATTTTATGGAAATTAGTAGAATTTCTAGAAAACACTAGAGGGTTATTTCCTTCCTACACTTCCATCTCGATCCTCGACTTTTGGTAGCTTCGCACAACCCTTTTTATTTCTTTTATTGGATTTCACCGTTCGGCACGAGTCACCTCATGTGTCTCAATGGGATTTCCCGGCTACTAGGATTCATCACGCATTGTGGATTTTTGTTTCACCTTTCGACGCGAGTTTTCTCATTCATTCCAGTGGAGATTCTCGGCTACTTAGTTTGACATTCCACTTATTGAAACTTGTGGGGTAGGCAGCTTTTTTCTCACGATTCTCTTAATTTCCATGTAGACATTTGTTTCTCTTGAAGTGTTAAAAGGAATTTCTGAAATCCTTATCAATCAAAGTCATATGCATCATTTTTGAACAAGGTATGGGTAATTACTTTGTATGTAGAAGGTGAATTTGCCAAACCAAGGATATGACTCCCCCTAAATGTATGCACTGTTGGAAACAAGTCCTCCTCCTTTGTATATGTCACTTTTCACAAATGATCAAAATCACTGCATTTTATATAGCAAGGATGTGAGGTCTTAGAAGATTTTCAAGAATTGGTTTTCTAGAGTATATACATGCAGTCAAGCAAGGATTTGGAAATTAAATTCAAGTATATACATGCAGTGGCAGAGAACTTAGGTTCAAAGATCACCTTACGCGTAGTGAAAGCTTCCGGCTAGACATAATCCAACCTTCCACTAACACCATTTTATATACCGAAGAATCAAGGCATTCATGCACGCAAATATGTCAAGTGTATGCAAGAAAATGAATAGATGATCGAAGACTTCCTTTATTTACAAGTATGCAAATATATGCATGATATGTGCATGAAAATAAGTATGTAAACTATGTATGAAAAATTGAATAGTTATTCACAAATGTGAGCTAAAGTGTGAAAGTCTTTATGTGCAGTCTAAAGCATTTAAAAACTGGATTGTTATTTGCAAGATCGAAAAGAAGGTGCGGATGTAAGACTCCATATGTGCAGTGAGAAGTGTTCAAGACATCTAATCATCAGAATCACCAAGTCTCATTCCTTCAAAAATTGCCAAGGTGAACAAAATAGGAATGCAATTGTTTAAATGCGAACACTTTTTTTACCATTTCATATTTTTCAAAATGAACCTAAGCAAAATGATTTTCAAAAATAAACCATTTTTCTTTCTCACCTTGAGAGTCCTTTATCTATTAACTTTCCTTGGCCTCAAGGTGACCCTGCAAAACAAATTCTCATTTTGAAGATTTGGGTACCCAAGCCATCTTGGGTCCCGAGGGGTTAGTTCTACTTCCAAGTGACTTTTTCCACATAGTACTAGCATTCAGATCATCATTTCTCAAAAGAAAACAGTCATCCATTTGGTGACCATTTTTACGATAATAATGACAAGCGGCATTTCTTTTGTTAAACCAGTCATCATCACTTTTCATCAAGGAGCATGTATACATAGTGTGACCTACTTCACCACAGTAATGACATGAAAATTTCTTTTTGACAGACCATTCATCATCATTTTTCTTTGTGAAACAATCTTCAAAAATATGACCATGTAACCCACAATAAAAGCAATGAATATTGAATCTTTTCTTTATGGGTTTTTCATGACTTTTAGAATAAACATCTATTTCCATTTTTGATTTCAATGCCTCATCATCATCAAGCTTCATCAAAAAGCAGTCGTACATTTCGTGGCCAAATTTGCCACAGTAAAAGTATGAAACATTCAGTCTTTTTCTTAATGCATGAACATGTTTAACAACTGAAGGTTTCGCATGCATACAAGAATGAACATTGACGTTTTTCTTATTCTGATTTTCTTTATCACATACGGACAAAGACTCATTCAAGCACTTGATCTCATTTTTCAAAGATGAAATGTGCAATTCAAAATTAGCAATCTCTTTTTCACACAAAGCAAGTTTATCATTGAAGAGAGAATTGATAGTTTTATAGCTTGCAACCTCTTGTTCTAGAACATGAAGATTTTCAAGATCATCAACAACCACACTTTTTCCCTTTTTAAGGAGTTCTAACTCATCGCACAACAATTTATTTTGATCTTTAAGTTTTTCAATTTCTTCATTCCATTTTTCTTTCTCTTCATTCAAGTTATCCACTTTGTTGTAGGCATCTTGCTTTTCAATTTCTAAGCATGCAATTTCCTCTTCAAATAGCATTATTTTAGCTTACAAATTTTCATTCTCATTTTTGATCTTCTCCAGTTCTTTTTCATGAGAACTACACCTATCACAAGAATTTCTAGAATGAACAAAATCATGAAATTTCTTTTTTAAGTTTTTATTTTCAGACTTAACTCTCTTATATTTATCTAACAAGAAATCATATGCTTCCATGGGCTACAGAAATCTCCCTCTCCACTTGTCCCCCTCCTACTCCTGAGCCTTGGTAAGCTCGGAAGAGTAACCGTTATGGTTTTGGACCAGCGTGGCTCGGGTGGGTGGAGATTTGGTGGTGTTAAGAAGCCATGTGTCGTGGTCACCTGGGCCCGTAATAATGATGATCCTGATGGATTTGAACTGAAGGGGCCCCCTTTTCTCAGAGGTCGGAACGACGCGCCACCTTCCGGGTGGAAATATAGGCGTTTTGAGCTTGTCGTCGCTTCAGACTCCCTTCATTTTTAGGGTTTGGCTCTCCTTCGTGCTTGCTTTGGGGCTCTTTGATGCGTCGTGAGGACAGAACGGAAGAGCAGAGGCTTGCAGCGGCGTTCGCAGAGTTGGCGAAGATAACCGCGGAGGCGGTCCGACAGCTTCCTCTTCCTCCAGAGTCTTCGGAGTCTCGGGAGCATTTCCCTTCAAGTTCTTCTCCAGATTCCATGGCGGATCAATGTCTGGAGGTCGAAGAGTGGGAGGGCGAGCCTGTAGCGAGGGTGACAGTGATACCATCAGCCCCAAACTGTAGTGAGCTGGGGGAGGCAGAGGTGAAAAGGCTAGAGCACCAGTTTCGCATGCCCTATAAGTTCTACTTCACTGCGGCTGCCCTACACGAGACGAGTTTGGATTCTCGTACGGGCCATAGCTGCACCTTCCTTCTGTCGTGGAAGGGTGAGTTCCACCTTCCCTTCGAGCCCTTTATTCTTAAGCTTCTCAATTTCTTTTGGTTGGCACCCGTACAGTTGGTAGCCAACTCATATCTTCTTCTTTCCGCCTTTCGCATCCTCTGTCGCCAATGCGGGGTTCCTCTTTCCTTGGACCTCTTCCATTATTTTTTGAAGTTGAAGGCGCACCCCTCGGCTAGGAAGGGCTTCTATTTCATCCAGGCGAGGCGGAATAGGAGCTGTGTCTCCTTGGCCGCGAAGGATTCTTCACACAAGGGATGGAAAACTCAATTCTTCTGGGTGGGGATTTCTTCGGTGGAGGAGACGTGGAGGTGTCCCGTAATCCCCAATTTCCATCCGAACATCCCTCCGAGGCAGGACGAGTTTTCTTCAGATGTGGAGAAGTGTGCGGTCATTTTGCTGAAACATCGCCAGTCCACGAAGGAGTTGATTACCCCGGAGAACATCGAGCGGTGCCTTCTCACGCGGCTACATCCGACATGTTCAGATGCTACGAATCAGCTTCTTTGTCGGATGACGAGACCAATTTCTTTTCCTAACCACATCTTCTTCTGCGCAGACGTCAGGCGGCCGGCTATAAAGGAGGAGCCTGCGGCCGAGCGGGCGGTGATCGATCTTGGTGATGATTCGGCTGCCGACGAGCCGCGAGCTCTCGAGGGGCGCTCCCGAGCCCGAGGCAAGGGCCAGGGAATGGCCCAGGAGGGGACTTCCAGGTCGCGGGGGTCCAAGCACAAAGATCCCATGGAGGGCATGATACGGGATGCCGTGAAGGCCAAGAAGCGGGCCAAGAAGGCCGGGTTCGACCCTATTGTCGAAGATGACTATGGCTCGATGGCTTTCCCCTCTTCCGAGAGAGATAAGGCCGACCCTATTGGGCCGGCTCCCCCATCCGCCGAGCGAGAGGGGGCCGAGGAGGCCAGGGCCGCTTCTGGGGGCGGCGGCATTGGATCGGCTCTCCCCTCAGCAAGAGCTGAGGGGGCTGGGGCCGCTTTTGCTGGTGGCGGTGGCGCTGGCTCGGCTCTCCCCTCAGCAGGAACCGAGGGGGTCGGAGTTGAAGCGGGCGACGCTGGGACCACGGCCGAGATTGGGGCGTCGATTGCGGCGGGCGACGCTCCGGGTGGTGGTGCAGGTGCCGAGCCGGTCGAGGCCGGGGGGTCGCGAGGAGCGGCGACGCAGCCCCCTCCAACCGAGGCAAGAGGGGCGGATGAAGCAGCGGCTCGATCCGGGTCGGCCGGTGGGGCTCCCGAGGAGATGCCGCTCAGAGGTGGGGCCCTTATTTCGGCGGCTCTAGAGAGGCTGGGCATCCAAGGCCCTCTGTATCAGGTATGTCACAACATAGCTGCAAAGGTGGTGAAGGGGGGAGATAGGCAGCACTCCCCGCCCGCGGCCCTTGAGCTGGTTATGGAGGGCGGCTTGGTCTTGGCCCAGATGGGGGCCACTCTGGCTGAAGCTTACGCTCGATCGGAGTCAGAGCGATCAACCCTTGCCTGGACCCTTGGTGGGTCGGATAGGAAGGTGGCTCAGCTCACAGAGGAGCGTGACGGGCTTCGATGGGAGCTCTCCTTAGTTAAAGAGTTGGCGCGAGCGAGCCAGGCGGAGGCCCGGACAATGTCCGAACAATTGGCTCGGGCCCGCGAGTCGCTCGAGAGGAAGAGCAAGCTTCTAGAGGAGGAGCGTTTGGCTCGTGTCGAGCTAGATGGCCGATGGGAGGCTGAGCGCGCCGAGCTGGTGGACCGAGCTGAGGAAGCCGTGCATCTTCGAATGGAGGCCGAGGCTGATCGGGACGAGTCTGAGAAGCATACGGCCGAGGCCGAGCGGAGGTTATCCAAGGCAGAATGGGAGAAGGCCGAACTCGCCGGTAGGTTGGAATCGGCCGGGGCGGAGGCACTCGAGCAATACAAATGCTCGAAGGCCTACCGGGTCGATCTTAAAGAGGCTGCCCTCCCCTACTATGAGTCAGCACTTCGCCGGGGCATCCGCAAGGGATTCAAGCAAGGCTATGACCGGGCCATCTCTTACGTGGAGGAGCCGGCGTCCGAGACAATCAATTTCCCATCTGGGCAATGCTATGACTCAGATTTATCATCCTACGGTTCTTCTGGTTCGGCGTCGGAGGAAAGAGACCCAGGGGACTCTTCGTCCAAGGGGTCGCCAACTCTGGATGCCTCGGGAGGGCGCGCAACCGAGGCAGTTCCCATGCTGGTGGGGCTAGTGCCAGGGTCGATAGTCGCCGAGGGTGCCGGGGGTAGACCGTCCGAGCCTCCCACCTCCGAGCCTCTGGATGGGCCAGGGGCCTAATGTATCTGTTTTGCTTTTTTCTCCTTGTATATTTTCCTTTTTTCGAGGAAGTGCTTCTTTTTTGTGTGTGTAAAGAACGTAAGGTAATAACGTTATGATGAAGACTTAACTCTTTTGTACCGCCATTGCCATAGTTTGACCAGCGTATCTGCAGTAGTTGGAAAGTGTCGATACTTTCTGCACGGATCTCGCATGATGGCTGGGCGATTGTCTGACAGGGTGTCTTTCTATTTTCTCATGCTTTAACTGCCCGACAGCTTCGTGTGTCCCGTTAGGATGGAACTGAGGAGTCTGAGGTGACCGTCTGTAAGGAGAAGTCCCTTTAGTGTGTTTTCAAGGGGAGAATCATTTAAGGCAAATAACCTCCCTTCGCCTATAAAAGGTCTAAAGGGCGTCTCTCCCTCTCCATCGCTTAGGCTCTTCTCTGACAGTCTTCCCTCTCTCCTTCTTCACGAAGTGTTGTGCCGTCGAATTTGAAGCATGGAAGACGCTCCGGAAGATGAAGCTACCGATGATGGAGTGCAGAGAGTCCTTGCTGCTTCGTATTTGAAGGGAGTTCGACGGCCGGCGGGCGAATTTGAAGGGGGTTCGACGTGTGGAAGCACATCACCCTCTTTTATCAACTTCGGTCGGCGCTTGCGGGGAGGGGCGTAACGGTGAGCGGATGGGGGGATCAGGCACCCCTTTCTCTCATCCTTCCCCGCTCACTCTCTTGAGGGGATCTCCCTCAAGATTCCTCTCCACTTCCTGCTTCTCCTTCTTTCTCCCGCAGCCTCTTTCTCCCTCTTCTGCCCCTCCCATCATTTCTTTCACTCTTCGGAGGGTGCCTGCACTTTCTTCCTTCCAAAGAGTTGGCAGAGAGGAGGCCTTCATTCATATTCCCTCTTCCCCTTCCTCCATCTCTGTCAACTTGGAAGGTAGCCTTCTTCTTCCTAATCCCTCTGTCACCTTTGTTCCGAGTTACCCGAGCCAACGGGGTCGACTACCCTTACTCCGAGCCAATTTCTGCACGAAGTAGAGTCAGTGGCTGGATGCGGGAAGGCTAACCGAGTCAGTCGAGTGATGGGCTCGTACGGCGGCGCCAGATGGATTTTTGCCTTTTTTGACATGTATTGTCTTGGCTTCGGCCTTTCCAATGTACAAGCAAGTTGTTTAAATAAAAGAGGAAAGGAAACTTTTGTTTTATTTCATATTGCTTACACAATGCTCGGCGTTCAGAAGTAGAACTTGCGTAGTGTAGTCGCGTTCCACGTCCGAGTGATGGGTTCTCCTTCCATAGTAGATGGCCGGTACGCTCCTTTCCCGAGCATCTCGACCACTCGGTAGGGGCCTTCCCAATTAGGGAATAACTTGCCCGCCGCCTCAAGTGGTCGAGAGGCTTCGGCTTTCCTGAGGATGAAGTCTCCCGGTTGGAAGTGTCTATCTCGGACTTTGGTGTTGTATTATCGAGTGAGGCAGCGTTGATACTCCGTTGCTCAGATGCTGGCAATCTCTCGGAGTTCATCCGCTAGGTCGAGGTTTTTGAGCAGCTTCTGGTCGTTTGCCTCGGGCAAGAAACAGATGACTCGGAGAGAGGGATTGGCAATTTCCAGCGGGATCATGGCCTTGGTGCCGTACACCAGCTGAAAGGGACTCTCACCGGTTGCCGTTCTGGGAGTTGTTCTATGCGACCAAAGTACGTTCGGCAATTCCTCAAGCCAGCTGCCCTTGGCTTTGCCGAGCCTGGTCTTGATGCCTTTTAAGATAGTCTTATTGGCATTTTCGAGCAGCCCGTTAGCTTGAGGGTGGGCGACCGAGGTGAAGTGATTGCGAATGTTCAGGTCGGCGCATTTGTCTCAGAAATAATGAGAATCAAATTACCGGCCGTTATGGCTCACTATCACCCGGGGGATGCCGTAGCGATAGATGATCGACTTCCAGACGAAACTCCAGACGACTGTCTCGGTGATCCTAGCTGTGGCTTCGGCCTCGATCCACTTGGTGAAGTAATCGATGGCGATGACGATGAACTTCTTCTGGGCCTGAGCTGTAGGGAACGGCCCGACGATGTCGATTCCCCACCGAGCAAAAGGATAAGGCTCGGCTAGGGTGACGAGCTCCGTTGCCGGCTGATGAACCAAGTGGTCAAATCGCTGGCATCGGTCACAGTGGTGTACGTAGGTCGAGCAATCGCGCTGTAGAGTGGGCCACGAGTAACCTTGCCGTAGCAAGATCCTAGTGAGCGACCTCCCTCCTAATGCGCTCCGCATAGGCCTTCGTGAACCTCTTGAATCGCTCGGTTGGCTTCATCGGTACTGAGGCACTTCAGGAGAGGTCCGGAGAAGGATCTTCAGTATAAAGTGCCATCCAGAATGATGAATCATCAAGCTTGGTACTTCACTCTCCGGGCTTCCCGGGGGTCG
Organism: Amorphophallus konjac; assembly: GCA_022559845.1. Classification (NCBI taxonomy): domain Eukaryota; kingdom Viridiplantae; phylum Streptophyta; class Magnoliopsida; order Alismatales; family Araceae; genus Amorphophallus; species Amorphophallus konjac. The sequence goes on along the minus strand of CM040121.1, from coordinate 462,251,017 downwards.
GGAGGCTCTTGAGAGTCTTGGAGCCACGATAGGTAGGGGTACGCCAGTTGCTTGGGTAGGAAGAGTCAACAGCCAGGAACTCTGAATCAATGCTCGGTCGCTCTAGCTCTTCGAGAAGGACCGATCGAGTACCCTCGGGGTCAAGAGAGGAGGCCAGCCGAGAGAGGGCGTCCACTCGGGAGTTTTCTTCTCGAGCTATTCAGACTACCTCAAAACTCTCAAACTGTTGTGCCACGGCTCTGACCAGCTGGAGGTATTTGACCATCGGTGCTTCTCGAGCTTCGTAATCGCCGTTGACCTAGCTAGCGACCAGTTGGCTGTCAGTGTGAATTCTGACTTGCTCAGCCCCCAGCTGCCGGGCCATGCGGGCTCCCGAGATAAGGGCTTCATACTCGGAGGCGTTGTTGGATGCCTGGAAGTTGAACTTCAAGGAGTATTGTAGTTCTGCTCCCTCGGGAGACTTCAGGAGGATCCCAGCGCTACTCCTGGCCGAGTTGGAGGATCTGTCGACGAACAATTCCCAGGTTGGCCCGGGTGTAGACGGAGATTTTTCTTCGGTCGGGATGGTGCTCTCGACGATGAAGTCGGCGAGCGCCTGTCCTTTGATAGCCGAGCGAGGTCGATACGATATATCGTAGGCCTCGAGCATGATGGCCCACTTTACGAGGTGTCCCGAGGCTTCAGGGTGAGCGATGATCTTCTTCAGTGGTTCACCGGTCAGCACGATGATGGAGTGCCCTTGGAAATAGGGTCGGATGCGCTTGGCTGAGGTAACCAATGCTAGCACGAGTTTCTCGGTTGCGGGGTACCTTCTTTCAGCCTCGTTGAGCATCTTGCTGGTGTAGTAGACCGGTCTTTCAACTCCCGAGTCATTTCTGACCAGGACCGAGCTAACTGTGGATGAAGTTGCCGAGAGATAGAGATGCAAGGCTTCACCTGGGACAGGCTTGGAGAGCACCGGGGGTGAAGCCAGGAACTCCTTAAGCTCGGCGAAAGCTCTTTGGCATCCCTCGTCCCATGCGAACGTAGCAGATGCCATTTTAGGTCCCCTCAACAGTTTGAAGAAGGGTAGGCATCGTTCAGCCGCACGGAACAGGAATCTGCTGAGCGCAGCAATGTGCCCGGTAAGGCATTGAACATCCTTGATGCAGGTGGGTGGGCACATGTCCAGGATGGCATGGACTTTGTCGGGGTTGGCCTCGATCCCACGCTGGGTCACCAAGAAGCCCAGGAATTTCCCAGATCTTACTCCAAATGCACACTTGGTGGGGTTGAGCTTCATATTGTACCTCAGGAGGGTGTCAAAGGTCTCTACTAGGTCGGTGAAGTGGTCCTCGGCCTTGGGGGTCTTGACGAGCATGTCATCGATATAGACCTCGACGTTCCGGCCAAGCTGTCCCTCGAACATATGATTGACCAGCCTCTGGTACGTGGCCCCAACGTTCTTCAACCTGAAAGGCATCCGGGTGTATCAGTATACGCCGAAATCGGTGATGAAGGAGGTATTCTGGATCCATTCTGATCTGGTGGTAGCCTGAATAGGCGTCCAGGAAGCTGAGTATCTCGTTGCTCGACGTTCAATCAACCAGTTGGTCGATGCTCGACAATGGATAGCAGTCCTTTGGTGTGGCTTTGTTCAAGTCGGTGAAGTCCACGCACATTCGCCACTTTCCTGAAGCTTTTGGCACCAGGACGACGTTAGCTAGCCACGTCAGGTACATGACCAATCTAAAAAGATCAGTCTTTTACCCCCTGGTGACTTGCTGCTTGATGATCGTCTGCTTCTCTGGCGCGTGCTTCCTTCTACGTTGTTGTACGGGCTTCATGGTCGGGTCGAGGTTGAGTTTATGCATTACCGTCTCTCCCAGTATCCCGGGGAGTTGATCATCAGACCATGCAAAGACTCAGATGTACCCGGAAAGAAAATCTTTGTATTGCTGCTGAACCTCAGATGGTAGGTCGGCTCCAATCTTTACTCCTAGGGTCGGGTTGTCGTTTAGAAAAACCGTTAGCAGCTCGCCTCCAGGCTCGGAGGTTGCGGGTTTTTCCTCTACTTTTCGGGGGCCCTTATTTTTCCCGTCCGACCTTGTGGCTTCAACCGAGATATTATAGCACCTTCTAGCCATCGCCTGGTTACCCCGGACTTCCCCCACCCCATTTTTGGTGGGGAACTTCATCTTTTGGTGATAGGTAGAGGGCACCACTTTCGTTCGGCCAAGGATTCCTCGACCGAAGATCGCGTTGTATGCTATCATACCCTTTTTTTAAAACCAAAAAACTGACCAACAGGATCAAGATCCGGTTGAGCGCACCCTCCCCCAGAAGGGAAGAATGTTCTCACTCCCCTAGATAAATCCTATGGTCCTAATTTTATTGATTGAATGAAAGAATAAATTGGCTTCGGGGCATACCCCTATGTGAACAGTCAAAAGTAAAGTAACAAAAACCAAGAAAAGAGCCTATACAATGACAGGGGTATACCCCTGTATGATCAATCAAAAGTAAAGTAACAAAACAAGGAAAGGACCCACTTATCTAGATACAATTACGCAAAGTGGGCAGTCCTGCTTTGTCCATCTTGAGAGCCCCCTAGCCAAAATTGGGAGGTCCCTAGTATGTATGAAAATAGAATTATCTTGGATAGCACAGGCATATGATGCCAAGGCATCAGCAACTTGATTGCCTTCCCTGTACACATGCTGCACCGTGCTTCCACAAACATGAAGAAGTTCCAAAATTTTCCTCCACCAAGGTAAAACAGTCCAATTGGGAGCCACTCCTTTATGAACTGCATCAACTAGCAAGGCACAATCTGAGAACACAGTTGCTATGTTTAAACCACCTTGCTTTGCAATGGATAAACCATCATGTAAGGCCCTAGCTTTAGCAAGAAAACTACAGTCTCTGCCATAGTGAAAGGCAAAACCGATGAGCATGTTGCCTTTGGCATCCCGGATGCAGCCCCCACCTCCACACAGACCTGGATTACCTTTTGAAGCCCCATCAACATGTATGGTCAGCCGGTCCGAAGCCAAGCTGCAGGTCACCAAGATTGGCCGTTTGACTTCCACCCGGGGAAAGAATTGATAGTTGGCTAATCTGCTAGCATGGGCTGAAGACAAGGAAATGTAGACGCACTTCTTTTCCAAAACATAAGAAATGAAAGAAACAATGCTTCTCTTTATGTCACTTTTTGGAGGAGGCTTATTATCAAACCTTATGGCACATCTATGCTTCCAAATACCCCACAGCATAAGTATTACAGCATAAAGACCAATGAAACTAAAAGCAGATTTCATGTTAGTGGCTGTTAGGATATTCCAGCACCGGATGGTTATGTGGTCACTAAGAAATACCTTCTCACTTATCAAGGGGTGAATCCACGACCATAGCTCAGTTGCTAGCTCACCAGAAATGAAAAGGTGGTTCAAATTTTCCTGGGTAGGGACTTGCAGCAGCTGCATTTGGAAACAAGGGGGATACCACAGTCAGCCACCCTCATGCCCATTGGCACAGCTCCGTGTATTAACCTCCATACAAAAGAGGCTGCTCTGGGATTAAAGGAAGAGTGCCATAGCTTGATCCAGGGCCGCCTGATATTTCCACTGGTGCGAAGAAGATTATATACTGACTTAACAGAGAAGTCACCCCTGGCAGTGCCAGTCCAGACCCAAACATCTGCTGCACTATGAAGCTGGGAACTGTGGAGTTGATAGTCTGGACAAAATTGCTTCCAAACATCATATTGAGGATTCATCAAGACCTCTCTAACAGAGGCTAAAGGGAAGGCATGCTGGCTAGTGGCCTCAGAAGCCAAAACAGAATGATGGATTGGCCCATTGCCTATCCAATTGTCCCTAAAGAAATCAATATCAGCCCCATCCCCTAAGAACCACTGGGTATTGCTGATAATAAGGTTCTTCACTTGATGAAACACAATTGCTGGCAAACCCACAGGGAAAGGCATCATACATTCTGAAAAATGGGTTTTAATATACCTCTGCCTGGCATATTTTGACCAGAGAGATGACCCGTAAAGGACATTCCACAAAGCTTTGGCCGCCAAGGCAACCTGAACCCAATAGAGGTTTCTGATTCCAAGGCCCCCTTCAACCCAGGGTTTTTGGATTTCCTTCCAGGCCACCCAATGCCGCCTTCTTTCACCTTCAACACCCTGCCAGAAAAAATTGGCACAAAGTCTGTGTATTACAGATATAACAGTTTTCGAGATGAAACAAGCATAAGCCAAATATATTGGAATGCTTCGGAGCACAGCATTGATTAGCACAAGTCTCCCTGCCTAGGACAGAAACTTAGATTGCCAACCTTCCAGCCTCGTTTGAATTTTATCAATCAGATATTGGAAATCCGAACATCTGTATCTCTCTTTTTTGATAGGGATACCAAGATAGCGGAATTCATCAGACCTGAATTTATATCCAGTTAAAGCTTGGATGGATTGTCTAAGTGAAGAGGGGGCCTTTGAAGAAAGAGTAAAACTACTCTTTCCAGCATTTACCAACTGCCCAGAACTTGACTGATACTTCTCAATAAAATGCTGAAAGGATATAATGTTCTGCTTACAGGCATTGAGGAAGATTAGAGTGTCATCTGCATATAACAAATGAGAGACCTGTGTAGAATGTCTAGGCCCACTGTACCCTCGTAGCACCCCAGATTGAAACATTTTAGAAAGGCCTTTACTTAACACTTCAGAAGCAATAATGAAGAGATATGGAGCAAGGGGATCTCCCTGCCTTATCCCTCTACTGGATTTAAAAAAACCAGTCGTGGAACCATTGAGATTGACAGAAAACCAGCAGTTAGAGAGGAGAATACCAATTAAAGAAGTGAACCGAGAGCTGAAACCAAATTTTCTCAGAACTGCAAAAATGAAATCCCTTTCCATTATATCATATGCTTTAGCCATATCTAATTTAAAAATAGCATTATGGCCTCTAACCTTTCTGTTGATATCCACCATCAATTGCCTGGCAAGTGCAACATTGTCCAGAATGTATCGACCTTTAACAAAAGCTCCCTATTCCTAAGAAATTATATTTGGTAGAAAAGGAGCCAGGCACTCAGTGATGATTCGAGAAATAATTTTGTAAGAGAAGTTGCACAAACTTATCGGCCGAAAATCATTGAAAGTCCTAGGCTCCAAGACCTTGGGCACCAAAGCAATGAGAGATGAAGAAACACTGCGAGGCAGAGGAAATACCATGAAAAAACTTTGGACGGCTTGTATGATATCCAAACCTATAATGTCCCAAGTAGAAGTGTAGAAGGCTCCTGAAAAACCATCAAGCCCTGGAGAGCTAGTACCACTGAGAGACCATACTGCTTTCCTGACCTCCTCCCCATTTGGAATGGTACAAAGAATATAATTCTGATCAGCAGTAATAATATGGGGGATGCAGTCCAGAAGGGAATGGTCTATAGAGTGCGGTTCTGAAGAAAAAAGCTTATTAAAGAAGGTTACAACATGGTTACATAGAACATCCTGTTCAGAACACCAGATCTCAGGCTCACCAACTATAAGTCTGCTAATAAAGCTCCTTCGCCGGTTACATAGAGCCACATCATGATAAAAGGAAGTGTTCCTGTCCCCATTCTCAATCCAGTCAATCCGAGCTTTTTGATTCCAGAATACCTCCTCTCTATAAAGAGCTTGGCGTAACCCAGCACAAGCTGCATTAAGATTAACCTTGTTACTTTAAGAAGGATCTGAGTCATATACGTTTTGTTTGTACTCAAGCTCAGCTTCTGCCAATTTGACATTTTGGGAGACATTGATCACTATGAAGTTCACCATAACCGTAACGGTTTTGGGTGGGGTGCCGAGAGTAACCGGCATGCTTAGGGCTCCCTCGGGATAAGTGGCCTGGCCATTGAACCCGCAAAGGGGGGTTCGGATCGGGCGGAGTTTAGACGATTTCTCCCCCATCTTAAGGAAACACTCGTAAGATAGTACATCAGGGGCACTTCCACTGTCAACTAGAATCCTGTCTACGTTACAATGGTTTATCGTGGCCGATATGACTAGGGCGTCGTCATGCGGGCTGGTCAACCCTTCCAGGTCTTGGTCGGAGAAGACTATGACCTGTGGCTCACTTGGCGGGGCCTTGGGGGGCTCGATGGCTCGGCTCGCCCGCTCAGCATGACGCTTCCTTCCTCGGCCACTGTCTCCTCCTGATGCAGCTCCTCTAGCGATGACGTTGATGTGGACCCTGCGAGGGGCGTTGTCGATTTCCTCTGGGGCGCCTCGATCTTCCTTATGCCCGGCCACGAACCAGGATAGGTGTCCCTGGCGGACGAGGCGCTCGATCTCATCCTAGAGCTGGTGGCAATCGCCGGTGTGATGCCCGTGGTCGCTGTGGAACACGCAATATTTGCTGCGGTTGCGGCTTTTCAACCTCATTGGCTCAGGTTGGCAGAGGAGGCCCGAGCCTTTGATGTCTTCATATATCTCGTACACTGGAGCGGTTAAGGGAGTGTACCGCTCGTATTTTCGGGACATTTCTTTGTGCTCCCCGTCTCGGTTCCGCCTCTTTCCTTAGCCCGACCTTGACTCGGGTGCTCGCTTCTTGTCCCCCTCCCGACCCGACCCGACCCGGTTGGGCCTCGGCATGCACTGAGAACTTCTTTACACTCAGCGTGGCGTAAGGCCAGAGTCACTAGCTCGGCAAGGGTCGAGGGAGGGTGGATGACAAGTTAACGGCAGAGGTTCTCGTCCCAGGTGCCTTCGGTCAGCGCGGTTATGGCCGAGGCTACATCCAGTCGGGGGATTCTCAGGGCTTCCAATTTGAATCGGTTGATGTAGGCCCGGAGTCTCTCCCCTTGCACCTATTTGAGAGCCAATAGCCACGCTACTGACCTCGGGGGGCCATTGTCGGCAAAACTCTCCTTGAATACTCGCCCAAATTGCTTGAAGACTCGGATGGATCCGGGGGCGAGGGCCCGGAACCATTCTTGGGAGCCTTGGACTAGGGTGGTCGTGAAGGCTCGGCATTTGATGGCGTCGGACTCCCCGTGGAGGGTCATCAGGGCATCGAAGCTGTCGAAGTGGTCGGCCGGGTCGCCCTGGCCGTCGTAAGGCTTAAAGGTCAGAATGGAGGTTTTGGGAGATACCTCTACCTTCAAGATATAGTCAGAGAACGGGGATCTCTCCTCGTCCTCTAGTGAGGAGGTCTTTTGCAAGGCGCGTAAGGCGCGCTCCTGCTCTACGAAGCGCCTCTCGAACTCTCGCAGATGGAGGGATAACTCCGGCTGCTGTTGCGCCGTGGGACTAGGGGGACGTGATGGCAGGCTGTCCTGGCTCTCCCTGAGGACTTCAGTCTCCGGGTGCGGATGACGTGCCCAAGGTTTCCCCCGTTTCGGTGTGGAGTAGGCCTCTTGCTCTGGAGGGAGGGCTTGGGAAGGTCCTTCTGACCTGTTGCGAATAAGCTGCCGCCCTCGGAGGGTGAAGCGACCTCCGGTAGTGTGTTGGGAGGCGTCTCCGCGGGGAGGGCTTTCCAGAGGGGTACGTGACCTCCCTTCCCTGGCCGCCTGGGTCCTCATGAGTTCCACGAGGACATCCAGTTTTGCGTTAAGGGCTTGGAAAGCGTCAGCGCCCTCGTTGGATGGTTGCCCTACTGCCGCGGGCGGAGGTAGTTCGTCAGCTGGGGTGCTGGCGTTAGAGGGGGGGTCTTGCGTGGCCTGAGAAGGGCCTTCTCCCCCCACTACCATGGCCTTCCCCCTATCACCGACAGACCTCCTCCATGTACTTCTTCGCACCATGCTGGCTCTTTGCTCGCTTCCCACAGACGGCGCCAGATGAAGAGGGGTGATCTCGCGCTGGTCCTGAGCTGGGGAGATGATCACCGATCAGTGAACTGCAAGGAAGAGAAACAGATCAGGGGGCCCAGGGGTGGTTCCCTGGGGTAAACCCTCCGATGCCTAAGTCAGTAGAGCATTGGTGGAAGCTATGAGAGGAGGAGTGGGGAGATGCACGAGATCCCTCTCCACCAAGGTGGTGAAGTGCTTCCTGCGCAGGGAGTTTTAGGCGTGTGTAGGCCCTTACCATTTGCGGGAGGGAGTCCCCAGTTTAAATAGTGCGCTATCCTCATGAGTCTCGTAAGTTGAGGAGTTTCAGGCGGGAGTTATGTCCTCAACGTGGGTTCTTTACGTCCTCATCGAGAGATCTTTATAGCCTTGAGGAGTCGTGGGTCCCTTATCTTTGTGAACTCCTGCTCATAAAGGGCTCTCAACGGCAGCGTGGATAAGCAATCGTCGCTTGACCCAAGCATGAAGAGTGCCAACCCTGTCCGGGCGATAGGCATAGCTCAGATGAGGCTCGGCCAGAGTGGGCGCGGGGCACTAGCCTTTATCCCGGCGAGGGGGATAGGTTGGGCTTGGGTCTTCCTCCGACCGGACCGACGCTCGGGCCTTCCGAGCCTAATGTCCGCCGAGGAAGGGCTTGATCCCGAGTGAATTTATTGGGCTTTGATGCAAGTGGGCCCTGCAGGACTGTCACTTAGATGAGTTGGGCCTCGTTTCGTCCTGATAGACCTAGTTCGACCGCTCTTAGATGGGCTACAGAAATCCCCCTCTCCAACCTCATATAATTCGGCCCGCTTGGAGGGCCCAACGGATCTCTCATAGGATGATAAAGAGGCATGATTGATAGAATTCTCACTAAGCATCTCAAACAAATCATAAGCCTCATCCTCACTTTTGCTCATGAATGTCCCACCACATGATGCATCTACTATTTGTCTAAATTGATTGGATAGGCCCTCATAAAAAGCTTAGACTATTTGCCATTTGGACAACCCATGGTGAGGACACTTCCTAAGCAATTCCTTGAGTCTTTCCCATGACTCATGTATTTGTTCTCCCAGAGTTTGGGTAAAACCCGTGATTGCCCTTCTCATGGTATTGGTGCGGCCTATAGGGCAGAACTTCTTCAAAAATTCTTGTTACATCTCAGCCCAAGTTCTCATTGGCTTCCCTATAGTGCCTAACCAATATTTAGCCTTATCCTTAAGAGAGAATGGAAAGAGGGTCAATTTAAGGGTATCATCCGAGAAATTTTGGATTTTTACCGTGGAACAAATTTCTAAAAATTCATCAATATGCTTGTAGGGGTCCTCATTAGTGTTTCCATAAAATGAGGGGAGCATTTGAATTGTGCTTGACTTGATCTCATAATGGATGGCTTGATTTTGAGGAATGTGAGTGTAAGATGGAGGTTGATATTGGTTGGGAATGAAATAATCCTTCATTTGCTTCGGATGATCGGGATTTCCGACCATTAGATTTTGGTGGTGAGGTCCTTGATTTTCGGCCATGGGTTCTTGTTGGAGATCGTTTATTGGATACAAGACTCTCTCTATTTCTTTAATGGGTCCTAGTAGGTTTGGATGTTGAGATCTTCTTCCTTGCATAAACTAGGACGAAGAGAGAGATGAGAGAGATTTCCTTTTTTATATTATTGATTTCTTCTTTTTTCTAACAAACACAAACAAGGTGTCACACAATTAACCTAAGACACCCATGTGTTCCTTAGACTTAAAGGTTGGGTTTCACGAAGAGACTAGACACAACCTAAGTCCACTTTCTAATTTGTCAATTGGCCAGGTAAGAGGTGGGGTAGTGGGAGGCTCCCCTTACTTTCGCAAGGTCCTAATTAAAAACCACTTACCTGCTTATGGCGTTTGTCGTTGACCTCTAGCCTTAGACACTAATTTTCAAAAGAAGATTATAGACTCAAGACGCACTTAATCACAGTGTGATCCTAGGGCCAATGTCTACTGATTTTTATTAGGGTCTAGGTGATGCAACGATGATAGAGATTGTGGTTTGTGGGCCAAGGAAGGGTGATCAAATCTCCACCTTATGTGATTATGGGTTTTTCCCTTAAGATGTTTTAGAAATGATATGCAACAAACCAAGTTCAAACAAGGGTTTATATGCAAGTATGCCCGAGCATGTGATTAAGGAAAAGTTTAGAAAAACTCACCTTGCCTCCCGCAATCTTCAACAATGCAATTAACACAAATTAAACAATAAGGAAAAAGAAATTCTATCCTAAATGATGCATGACCTAGAGTATGAAAGTGTGATTTCTACTCTTGGAATGGAGATTTTTATTGAGTTCAAGTGAAGTATTTTTTTTTTTGTGAACCTATCTAACCACAATATGCAAGAATATTATGGAAATGACACAAAATGAGAGGAGTTTTTGATGCTTACTTGAAGCGCAATCTCTCGCCCTTTTTTTTTTGACTCAATTAAAAGACTAAGGAAAAGGAGAAGAACTTACCTCTAAATTTTTTTGATTTTTTTGATTTTGTTCTTTTCTTCTGATTTTCTGATTTTCTTCTCAAACCATGTGCGACAGTTCTTAGACCTTCTGCGACAGTTAATTTCTCTGGAATTTCTGAAATCTATTTTCTTATACCTACGCTTCATGTTTCTGTGATAGATTTTCTGACAGTTTTTTTTAGATTTTCTAGTTTGATTTTTTTCTTTCAATTCTTGCAAAACAAAAAAAATACAATAGATTAGTACAAATATATACAAAAGAATAACAAAATTTTCAACTCAAAAATCTCAAGTCTCCCCGGCAACGGTGCCAAAATTTTTGATCGAACCTAAGTGTGTGTCGTTTAAACACAATGGCCGTCAATCTTAAATTTCGAACTCACAAAGGAATAAAACCGTAGTTTCGTGGCAAGTCCGGGTCGAATCCACATAGAGGTTTAAATTTTAAGATTGAAAATTTTTTATTTTGAAAGAAAATTGTGGAATGATTTTTTTTCTCTTTTTAGAATTTAAAATTGCATAAAGTAAATCTACCAAAAGAAATTTAGAGGGTTTAGATGGAGAAATATAGAGAGAGGAAAGAAGAAAATGCAAGAGACAATGAGAAAAACAAAAACTAACTTTAATGCTCCAAAAATTAAATGTTTACAAGGCGACAAGAGAATGAAAAATTACAATCCCAAACAAACTCTAACTAAACAAAACATAAAGAGATAGGGTGAAGAAATAGCCATCAAGAACCGCCGTCGTCCACGCCCTTGGACCTTAGAGAGCCGCCCAGCTTAGAATAGACGCCGCCATGAGTTGGTTTCACATAGAGAAATTTAGAGAGTGTAATAGGAAAGAAAAATAAAAAGGGGAGAGGTAAATAGTTGGATGTGAGAATGAGATAATATAATAAAAAAAAGAAAATAGTGTGTGTTATTGTGTGAGAAGAGAGAGAGACGGAGAGGAGAGATAGAGAGAAGGCGAGAGGGGGTTCGAGAGCTAGAGAGAGGGATGGCGAGAAGAGAGAGAGTAGGAAGGGGGTTGACCCAACGCAGAGGGGGGGTCGACTCGGTTGTACGTGTGGTGGAGTGCAGTGAAGAGAGGGAGTGGGGAGTAGGGCCGCAAGTGGGAGTGCAGTGCGGAGTGGTGTGAGCAGGGAGAGAGGGAGAACGGTGAGAGGCCGCGATGGGGTCGACGTCGTGGATGTTGACACCCGTTTTATGACCAATGAGTTGTGTCATCTCCCTATCTTATTTTATGAAGTCCCAGGTTTTTCACTAGCTATTGAGCCATTTTTGGGCTTATTTTATGGGTTTTCTCCCTAGCTGGGCTTAAGCTCCCTCTATTTCTCGTCATTTTAGTTTATTGGGCCTAGATAAGGGCTAATAAGGATTATTTTATGGATTTACACGGAGATTTATTCGGCCTTTATCTCTTTGCCACGTCTCTCTGCCTAACGCTCTATCGCGCGACAACTTCTATAGCTTAGCGGCCCTTTGCTCGACCGCTAGGCAAACAGAGAGTCCTATTGTGTCACCTTCTCTCCCGTTGGCTTTATCTCTTTGAAATCGACTGAGCCTAGCGGTCTATAAGTCGACCGTTTGACTTACCTTGCGGTCTATCGCAAGACCATTAAGGGAGACAGAGAGTCCTGCTCTACTTGATCTTCCTCTCTCTGGCCCTGGTCAAAATAGAGTCCTTGATTCGGTGTTTTCTCTCTGAGTGTTGATCCTCAGAAGCTTCTGATTGTTTCTATGGACTCTTGGGAGTATTATCTTCGAGATTTATCAAGGTTTAGCCCTATTTTCTTGCTATTATCCCTCCAACTCGACCTAGGGTTTTGGGGGTCTATAAATAGAACCCTTGACTTCATGGCTTGAGGAGAAGATTTCTGGAGCTTGCGATGAAGTGCTGCCACATTCTGGAGTGAGTACCAACAAGAGACATCTTGTTTCTGCGTCCTAGGGTCGTTTGGTCCAGGGAGTAGCCGATTCGTTTATTTGTTTTGTGTCTTTTCTCCTCTTAGTCTTTGTTCATATTTGCATCATCATAGCATCGTTTCTTCTTCTTCCTCCACGTTCTTCTGCATTCAAAACACATTTTTAAACATCCTCCTATTGTTTTCACGCCCTACAGGGGTTAAAAAGTACTAACCCCCAGGTATTCACCCTTCCTTTTCATGCATATTAGCTTTATTGCTTTATAGATACTACACTTCCCTAGGGCTAATTGGGTTTGTTTGTTTCTGTCTCTACACTCTTTTGCTGGTCTACAGTACTCACCAGACGAGGCCCAACTCTTCTGGCCGGCCAGGAGGGGTGGAGATTTGAGTTCCACAGCTTATTTTCTAGGTGTGCTTAGCGGCCGTCTCTGGACCATTTCAGTTCCCTTGCGATCTTCTTCGGACCATTTTCTGTCGTCTGGCAGTCATTAGAGAACTGTTTCCACGTCTAGGTCTTTCTCTCCCGCGGGCGAGTGTGCTTCACTCGGCTTCTTTCCAAGGTACGTAGTGTAGTTTTGGCTGCATTATTTGCTTTGGTGGCGATCACATCTTATTACTTTAGGGTAGTTGTCATCACATTTCTCTATTTCCCCCTTATTTCTTTCTTTTGGTTGCTCCTCACCTACAGTGTGTGTTTGCTTTACTTTTATCTTTGCTCCACGCCCACGGCGTGTGTTTAGTTTACTTCTTCCCTGCGTTCTTCTGCACTATTGAGATGACATACCCACATGCTTCATATTTGATGTTATTGGTTGCTTGAGTTTGCACATATCACACACATCATATTTCTATCTCACCCACTTCATCACACCACTTCACAAAACATCAACAACCTTGATTTTTTGGCAATCACGGTGGGACATCTAGTGCCAATCGTGTTGAGTGACTGTTTGACATGCTCTTACTTGTGTTTCCTAGTTCTCCCTGTGTTTTCCTCGATTTTCCTATTTCATTCCCTATTGTTTTTGCTCTCTGGTTCCCTGGCGGTCTCCTCTTAGGCCGTTTACGGCTTAAAAGTGGTCTAACGATAGACCGTCTTATCTCCTTAGCAGTCCCCAGATGACCATTTCTCCAGTATAGGTATGCATCCCGAGGATTGCTGTTATTTCCACATTTTTACTAATTCCTATTGCTCCTGGGTGCTATCTGGTCTCCTCCTTTGTTGTTGTGCATAATTATATCATTGATTGCATATTATTTGTTAGTTTTAGGCTAGAAATTGCATGCACTCCGGTGCACATAGGATCATTCATTTTTCATATCATAGTTGCATTCCTACCTTGGTGTGTGATCCTCTCACCTCCATATTCCTTGGGGTCGACTAGGTGATCACATCCGGGACCTCCGTAAGTCCCCGTGAGCCGTGGATTTTCCACATGGACGCCGGGCCGGTTGTACCTTTACCACCCCGTGTCTAGGTTGCATATGTGAAGGAGAGTTTACACCTAGAGTCAACCAAGTCCCCACTATCCATTCCAACTAGGAACCTATTGTCGGAGAGAACATTTTATTTAAATCACTAAGGTTCTAAAGAGGAAACAAATAAAAAGTTGTGCATCATTATAACTTGGCTGACGTTGGTTGCCTCTCATCCCCTCCTTATTTGCATATTCCCTTTGTTGGGTCATTTTTTTTGGTTGCTTATTGGTGATTATTTGTGTTGTCTTCATTTGATAGGTGCCACATTGCATGTAGAGTTGCTTCAAGTCCATAGGTTCATCTCCTAGGGGCAATTCCTCCTTCACCTCCTATCTTAATCCTTTGTTTGACTCCACCATGTCTTCCTATGATTTTTCCCATTCCCACGAGGACTCTCTTCCTCAAGGGCTCCTAGAGGACCCGTCTAGGGTCATGCCACTTCGGTCTGGAGAAGGGTCCGCCCCATTCTCTACTGCCATAGAGGGCGGTCAGCCCTCTCTTTCAAATTCTTCTACCAATAATCCTACAAGTCACATTCTCCAAATGATGGCCCAGTTGGATCCGGCCCAACTTCAGGCCCTTTATCAGACCTTGCAGGGGTCAGGCGCCCCATCCTCCACTACTTCACAAGGTCCATCTGCTACTTTCATCTCCCAATCTAGGGTTGATGGGCCTGGGGCTCCTCCTGCTCCTATTGATCTCACCCCGGTCCAACAGAGGGTCCTTCGCTTCTCCAATCTGGAGGCGGGCCAGTCCTCTGGTTCGGCCCCTCAGGCCCTTGACAAAGGGAAGATCGCTCTTCCCCCATCTACCCCGATTGATCCCTATAGGTCCGTTCTCTCAGCGCCACAAGTCCTTGTGGGCCCAGCCGATTTTGCTCACCCTCAGCATGGGGCGGCCCTTGCTTATCCCAATGCGGGTCATCCTTCGGCCCAACATCCTCCTTATGGACCTCTCCTTCCTTTCGTCTATCCTTCGGCTCCCCGTTTCGAGCCCGCTCCTTTTACTCCACCTGCTCCATCTCGAGATCAGGAACTCCTTGATAAGTGGGCTGCCATGCAGCAACAACTCGACTTCCTCCAGAAGCGCATCGGCCCACAGTCCTTAGCGGATGTTCCTGTTCCTAGCTTTCACAACATTTGATTCCCTCATCAATCCGAGCTCCCCACATACCGCAAGTATGACGAGAACATCAACCTGTATATTCATGTGAGGGATTTCATGTATGAATCGGTGCAATTCCAATATGATGATCGCCTCATGGCGTATTTGTTCTGCCGATCGCTGGATGGAGTCGCATTAGAGTGGTTCTACGCTTTACCATTGGAAGATGTTGAGAGTTTCAAGATTGTTAAGGAGAAGTTCATCCAGAGATTCCAAGACCGGGTCGGCCCAGAATATTCTTTCACAGATTTGGTTGCCGAGAAAATGAAGGCCGATGAGGATTTTGCTACCTACAGCGACAGATGGAGGCAGATGGCTGCTCGTGTGCCTGGCCATATTCTGGAGGAAGAGAAGGTCAAGCTCCTCATTTCTAATGCTACACCTACCTTCTGTTAATAATTTGGCCATGAATGGTGTTGCCAATACGAACCAATTGTACAGTCGGGCGAGGTTTATCCAGACCCAATTCAAGGACTCCCCCATCCACACTCTCTTTGAGGCCCAAAAGTCCAAGTACAATAGAAAACCTCAGGGGCCCATCACCGAAGGAGTCCAAACCCATGAGAAAGTGCAAGCAGTTGCCTTCCCTTTCCCCAACCAATCCACTCCACACCGCTTCCCGCAACCTCCACGTAATCCTCAGTTCCCTGCTCCATAAAATGCCCAGCCTGCCTTTCCCACTCCACAAAATGCCTTCCCCGCTCTTCAGCAACCACAACAACCCCCATAATACCACAATGTCCCTCCTCCAAATGGCTATGCACCTAAACGTCAGGCTCCAAAAAGGGCCCAGTATCCTCCGTTGCCCGAGTCCCTCCCAGACATTTTCTCAGCCCTTGTGTCCGTTGGTGCACTACAACTTTATCCGGAACGGCTTAACTGGAACCCGGCCATCGACCAGTCCAGATATTGTATGTTTCACCGACAGCCCGGGCACACGATAGAAACTTGATTTCAATTCTGAGATTTTATCTATGATCTACATGAAGGGCAGCGTATAGACTGGGATGAAATGCACAAGGTTATCACCGAAATCAAAGAAAAGAGGAGGAAAGCGCCGAGGCAGAAAGTGCAGCAGCAAGCACCGCAGCCACAGCCATATCAGCAATAGCCTACGCAGGATCTGGGGATCCATCAAAACCCCATGCCGAATCATCCACCCGCTCCTCACCCTCAACCACCGGCACCGGCTCAGGTGAACCTTGTTCAAACCCCGGCTCCCAACGCCGGGTTGTCTTATGATGATGAGTCTTCTGTCCAGCGGCTCATGGCCCTCCACCATACCTACCGCAACCCTCCTCCACCTCCTTTTACACCCGTTATCCTCCCACCAAACCATCAAGCCACCACCACTACACCGCCTACATCTGCTATTCTCCACAAACCCCTCATCCTTCTGCCTACTTCCCCCATTGTTCCGCTTGCCTTCACTCCCCCGCAAGTTCACATTCCACCCGTCTTTGCTCCCCCACAAGTGACCACATCGCCTATCATTACCACGCCACCATCCAACCCTTCACCAATCATCCTCCCAGCATGACCCATCACCAATGCCCCCACTCCCATTACCCCCACCACCATCACTACTCCTACCCCTACACTGTTCATCCACCCCGTTGGGCCCATTAAACCACCCACCATGAGCTCACTTGATGATTTGCCGGCTCAGAATCTTGCCCTACGGAGCGGGCATTTGTTCCATCCACCCAATCCCTAGTCCTCGCAACAGGCTGCTGACTAGGAGGAGGCGGATCCACTGCTGGGTACTCAATATGATCTATTGCATCATCTGGACTGAATGCTCATGAAGATTTCAGTGCTGGAATTGATTAAGCAGTTTAAGCTTCACCAAGATGCGCTGCAAGATTTTTTTACAGAAAGTGATGGTCAGTGAAGACATGGCAGTGGACAGTGTACCAACTGCCCTGGCTAAAATTTCCAAGGGGCCAGCCATTACATTCTTAGAGACCGAGCTAGCACCTCCTAAGGCTCATCAAATGCCGCTATGCATTTCTATCATTTTGAACAAAGTAAGCATAGATGCGGCATTGGTAGACACTGGGGCATCTATCAACGTATGTCCCCTAAGCACTCTGAGAGCATGCAACAATTCAGAAGAGTTAATTAAGGCCTACCTCGACTACCATCGCGACATATGATAATTCGAGAAGGCCATGTCATGGGGTGATTACTATCCAAGTTGAACTCGGGCCGTTGACAATGCCCAACGAGTTTTATGTGCTCGATATTGGCCCCATGTTCAAAGCTATTCTGGGTCGTCAGTGGATTGATAATCTTAATGCCGTGCCGTCCACTGCTCATCAATACCTTAAATTCCTATTTCAAGGATGGGTGGTGAAAGTTAAAAGCATCTCCATGGTTTAGTCAGTCGAATCCATTTCAGAGAAGGTCTTACCAACACTCTGGCCCAATAATCGGCCTGTTATTTTGGTACTAGACCTTAATTTTCCCTGGGCATATGCAACTCGCAAGCCAATTGTCGCGCAGGTGAATGTCAGGATAAAGCCCGAGATAAGGGATTCTAAGGGCTGGAAGATAGTATTGAAGTTAGGCTATCATCCGGGGAGAGGTCTCAGCGCTCAGTTACAGGAGCAAACCAAGCCGATTCCCAGGGGCAGAAAAATGAGCAAAATGGGCCTCGGATATCGAGAGTCGCCATTATCTATCTTGAGTGATGCACTGCCATTGACTTGAGATTACCGTCAGCACTTTGTCAGCGGCCCATTGTAGCCAGGTACTTTGAATACCTCACCGAGTCAGACTCAAAAAGAAAATACTGCTTGCACAGTTTTTGGCCCGCCAGTGCTGCCTAGGGGGCCCGTGGATGATGTGGTTGATTTCAGTGAAGCCTTTGCCAGATTGTTCTATGAAGAAGACTGTCCAAGAAACTCAGAGGTGCGGCTCGTGCAATACACGCAAGGAAAATCGGCTTACCGTACACGGGAAGAGGGGAGCTCACCCATTGTTTTCACTTGGTCTCCTTCCTGTTTGATGTCTCTTTTCCAAAGGCTGAATTTCATACCCCGTTCACCTCCTGTCATGATTGATCCCTTGCTATTGGAAACGTCAACTGAATTTCTGATTATCACTTGTCCATGTGGGCGCTGCCCTCCAATTGATCTCTCAAGTATGTGGTTCTCCTCCTCTGATCCCTTCTTCGATATCTTCTGCCAGTCCATTTACCCTCTCACCCTTCCTCCTCCTTCCCTATCCTCTCCATCTTGTTGCCTACTCTCCACTGATCTCCAAAAAAAACATCAATTTGAAACGGATATTTCAGTGGAAGATTACGCTGTGTTCTGTCCATCCTCCTCCCAAAGGGCATGAGGCCCCTACTTTCCTTCCATTAGACTTCCTCTCTCCTAGGTTAGATTTAGGGTCCGTCGAGTCTAGGGAAGTAGAGTCTGTCGGGTCTAGTGAAGTAGGGTCTTGTTCTAGTGCATCCAACCCTTCCTCCGCACCTGAGGCACGCCCGCCAGCACCTCATTCCAAATCCATTCCTGATAGGTTCTTGCAAGATTTAGCTCAGCGATGTCATTCTCTCCTCAAATGTCCAGAATTTGTTAAGACGACAATTGTGCTAAAAGAAGATGAGGAGCAAGATGGGGTATGGAGCGACGATGAATTAGGTGTTTACGAAATCGTGGATGAAAAAGACCCAGTCGATCTTGAGGATAGCGATGTAGACGACACTGCCGACTTGTATGCACAAGGTTTGAAGAGGTTCGATGAGCCATCGTCAGCAGTGGATGAACCTACACAAAAAATTAATTTGTTGAACTGACGAGGATCCCATGCCTATCTTTATTTCTGCTAACCTCCCTCCCGAGGTTGAAGAGGAGTTGATTAAGGTATTGATGGAGTATAGCGATTCCTTTGCCTGGTCATACGATGACATGCCGGGTCTTGACCCCTCTTTGGTAGAACATCGACTGGTGCTTAAGCCTGGGGCAACACCCGTAAAACAAAAGTTAAGGAGATTTTACCACCATATGGCCTTAAGGATGAAAGAAGAAGTTGATAAATTGCATAAGGCCAGATTTATTCGAGTTGTTCTATATCCTTAGTGGGTGGCGAATATAGTCCATGTTATCAAGAAGGATGGAAAGGTGCGAATTTGCATTGATTCCAAGGATCTAAACAAGGCATGTCCCAAGGATGATTTCCCGCTGCCTCACATAGATGTGCTGGTGTATAACACAGCCGGGTATGAAGCTTTGTCATTCATGGATGGTCATTCAGGATACAACCAAATCCGTTTAGCTCCAGAAGATCAAGAGAAAACCTCCTTCACCACGCCCTGGGGCACTTATTGCTATGTGGTAATGCCTTTTGGATTGAAGAATGCTAGCGCCACCTATCAAAGGGTGATGATGACTATATTCCATGATATGATGCATGTCTATATGGAAGCTTACGTGGATGATATTTTGGTGAAGTCGAGGACCAAAGAGGAACACCCCGCTATCTTGGCTAAGGTGCTTCAGAGTGCTAGGGAGTATAAGTTGAAAATGAATCCTAAGAAATGGGTATTTGGAGTGTCTTCGGGGAAGCTGCTAGGTTTCATAGTTAGCAAACGGAGGATTCAAATTGATCCTAATAAAGCTAAGTCCGTTATGGACATGCCCCCTCCTAAGAACATCACGGAACTTCGAGGATTAATTGGACGCTTGCAGTTTCTTAGAAGATTTATATCCTAACATTCTCAGAGGTGCCGCCCGTTTTATGAACTACTAAAGACGGGGGTCAAGTTTGAATGGAACGAAGAATGTCAGAAGGCCTACGAGGATTTGAAGATTTATTTGTCCAATCCCCCTATTTTGCAGCCACCTATCCCTGGGAAACCCCTAATCCTATACATTTCTGTCATCCAGGTCTCCCTAGGAGCTGTCCTGGCGCAAGTGGATGATGAAGGCAAAGAGCGGACAGCTTATTACCTCTCTAGGTTGTTTAACCTGATAGAGGCCAAGTACGCTGCCATGGAGAAGACTTGTGCTGCATTAGTTTGGGTAGCTCAGAAGCTGAAGCATTACTTCCTAGCCTACCAGGTTAGGCTGATCTCTAGAATGGACCCAATCCGTTATCTCCTAGAAAAGCCCGTCCTTTCTAGTATGTTAGCTCGCTGGCAGAGCTTCCTCTCTCAGTTTGATATCACATTCGTCGTTCAGAAGGTAATCAAAGGATATGCCATCGCTGAGCATCTTGCCCATCTTCCTATTCCCCACACTAACTTCATTCAGGATGAGTTCCCTAATGAGCATCTCGCTGTTCTTACCCATCATCCCTTTTGATCTCTGCACTTTGATGGTGCGCTCAACTCACAAGGCCGAGTGATAGGTGCCGTTCTTCTCACTCCGGAAGGGGTGACGATTCCTCTTGCATATCAGCTCCGCTTTCCTGCTACCAACAACATCGCTAAGTATGAAGCTCTCCTACACGAATTGAAGCACGCCTATCTCTTAGGTGTGCGATGTTTGAACATCATAGGAGACTCTCAGCTTGTTCTACACCAAGTTCTGTCCACATACCGCACTCGTGACCCGAAGCTCAAGCCCTATCAAGATTTGGTCACTCTCTTGGCTAGACAATTCCATAAATTGATCTACATCCACACTCCTCGATCTCAGAATATCCTTGCCGATGATCTAGCATCGCTTGCTTCCTCTCTATCATTTCCTCTCAGTCGGAGCACTAAGACTATCATCGTCCATAGATTAGACGTCCCTTCTCTTCAGGATTCTTGGTTTGACAACCTTAGGAAAACTGTAGAAGTGAAGGCTGAGAAGAAAGATTTGAAGGAAGTTTCTTTGACAGAATTAGAAGAGATCTTGGAAGAAGAAGAATTGCCTTGGTATCATGAAATTGAGCTGTATTGTAAGGACGGATCGTTCCCAGAAGGGGCAAGTGTCGAACAACGTAAGGCTATTAGAAGAGCCGCCTTGAGGTACACCATCATAGCTGAAGAGTTGTACAGGTGCGCTCTCAATGGAATGCTCATGAGGTGCCTAGATGATGATGAATCTTGGAAGGTGGCTGAAGCAACTCATTCAAGTGAGTGTGGAGGCCATGTCAATGGCCAGGCTTTAGCGAAGAAGATCCTTAAGCAGGGTTATTATTGGCCCACTCTAGAGGAAGATTGCTCCCTCTATGTCTGGAGGTGTCTTAAATGCGAACTCCACGCTGATAAAATCCATGCTCCTGCTTCGTCTCTTCATCCTCTCTCTGCTCCTTGGCCATTCTCTATGTGGGCTTTCGACATTGTAGGCCCACTAGGTGATCCCAATTCTCACACCAAGAAAAAATCTTTCATCCTCACCGCCACTAAGTACTTCACCAAATGGGTCGAAGCGGAAGCGTACGCGGAGATCAAACCACGGTGTGCCACTTCATCCTGAAGAACATCATCTCGCAGTTCGGAGTGCCAAGCAACATCGTCACCGACAACGGACCTCAGTTCATCTCACAAGAGCTCCAGGACCTTTGTAAAAAGTTCAATATTACATTGCATCATTCATCTCCATATTATCCTCAAGGCAACGGTCAAGCCGAAGCCACTAATAAAACCCTTCTCAAAATCATAAAGAAAATGTGCGAATCTCACAAATTTGCTGATTGGCCTGACCGATTAGTGGAGGATCTATGGGCTTATCGTACCTCTGTCCGTACTTCTACAGGGCAAACCCCCTATGGTCTCACTTACGGGATGGAGGTGGTACTTCCATATGAGATCTTGATCCCTTCCGTAAGGGTGCAGCTTGATAAGGAGCTTAATCTTGACGAGCGTCGAGAGGCGTTGCTGGTCCAGCTGGAACTCTTGGATGAGAAGAGGATGAATGCGGCCGATCACGTGTCTGTTTATCAAAAGAGAGTCTCGCGCTATTTTCATAAGAAGGACATTGAGCATAAATTCCAAGTAGGTGATATGGTTTTGAAACGAAAATTTATTAGGTATGGAGGTCCCAGGTCCAAATTGCAACCTAACTGGAAAGGTCCGTTCGTAGTAAGAGAGTCTTATCTAGGGAACGCCTATTATCTAGTTAACGCGGAAGGTGAGGAGCTGTCTCACGCTTGGAATGGGTTGTATCTTAAGCGCTTTTACCCTTAGAGTCAAGCTAGTGACAACCCGATAGCAAGGTACCTTCCCTTGATCACGAAAGAGGACCCCGAGCATGGCAATCACACACTACACGGTAATTCTGGTCAGGTTTCCCTCTATTATGTGACACCGTCTCTCCTTTGGCCATGCCTTGGGGAAGTGAAAGTCCCTGCTTTTCTCTCTTTGGCCAGGTGTAGGGGCAAGGGGTGAATAAGGAGGAGATGACCAACCTAGACACCCTAACGAGAGGAGGTCTCAAATAGGGGCAGTCCATTATGACCTGATTCCACAAGAAAAAGAAAGAAAAGAAGAAATCAATCAGAAGGAGCATAAATCAAGGCAAAAGCCAACACGTCTACCAAAAGTACAAAGTGCAACGTCAAAATTGCTCCAAGAAAAATAAAATATCGAACTAGGCATGGCAAGAGTGGCAGTACAGTTTCCCCGCGGGACGTTATGAACCCGATCGAATGCGTGTCTAGAGTGGATGAAGGTTCGATGATAGACACAAAGCCTCGGCGCAACAGACCGAATCTCCAACCGGGTCATCATGGGAGGAATTCGAGCTCTAAAAACTTATAACTCTATGCTAGGCTTACCCCCCAAAAGTTCTTCTCTTCCTCCCTCAAAAGACTGGAGCATACCCAAGGTATGGCCCTTGGAGAGGCACTGTCATATGAACGGGGTAGGCTCGGCCAAGGATTGTCACCCTTAATGCACGCCAAGCTCGGGGGATTCTCAGTGGAATAGGCAGGGCTCTCATTGTCGGGGCGGAATTAGCTTTCAAAAAAAATGAAAAAAAAAATAAAAAAGCAAAAAACATTAGATATTTTAAAAAGTCAAAAAATCAGATATTTCAAAAGGCAAAAAAATCACATATTTCAAAATTCAAAAAATCATATATTTCAAAAATCTAAAAAAATCAAATATTCCAAAAACTCCAAATAAAATCAAATATTTCAAAAACATCCAAAGTTCTCATCATTCTTGCATTACATAGCATGCATTGCATTTATTCTTTTTTTTAACCAAGAAATTTGGAGATTTTATTAATATGAGAGAAAAAATTACAAGAGGGCCTATTTGGCCGAACAAAGATGGATGGACGGGTAATGTAATTTATCCATCCTAATATGCCCCTTTACAACATGTGGAAGATCAACCCATTTATTCCAAAAACCATAAGAAGGAATAGTGCAAGCCCAGTTTGCTAGAGAATCAGCCACATTATTGCCTTCCCGATAGATGTGCTTGAAAGAGAATTGCATGCTAGCAGCGAGGCGATGGATGTCATCCACAATGTGTATGAGTCACCATGGGCAGGAGTGTTGCTTTTGAACAATCCCAAACAACACGGCTGAATCAGACTCAATGATGAAATTGGACAATCCATAGAAGGCACACATTCGAAGTCCATCCCGCATAGCCATCGCTTCCGTCTCCAAGCTAGATAGAAAGGGGTAGCGACGAGCAAATGCCCAAAAAATGTCACCTTTTGAATTGCGAAGAACTCTGCCTCCTCCTGTAGTACCAATACTTCTTTTGAAAGCACCGTCCACATTTGGCATTGCATTTATTCTTATTGTGTCTTCGCTTATTTAATAAGGCTTCACCCCTTCACCAAATATGAAGGATTGGCCATTTCTAACTTGCTGTAGGCAAGGGGTTGAGTCTAAGAACGGATCTAACTTATTTTCTTATTTTTAGTATGCACAGGAACATGTTACAATGCCCCAGAGTCCAAGGCTCATGGATTTCCCTGTTCTCTTTCCCTTACGGTCTTCTATTAGACCACTAGGCTCGTCTGACAGTCAACTAGCGACCGTCACCCTCACCCGAGAACCAGAACTCTCAGGCTTCTCTGATCCTTCCCCCTTGCGGTCCTCCGATAGACCGCTAAGTTCCTCCTGGCAGTCGAAAGGGGACCGCATGCCACACCCGAGAGCCAAAAACACACAGTTTTCCAGTGTCCTCTCGCTTGCGGTCTATCACCAGACCGTTAGGTGAGCCTGGCGGTCCTTTGGTGGACCGTTTCTTTTTGAACAAAGAGCTCTGTTCAATCTAAACATTCGTGCCAAAAGGAACAATTTCACAACAATGGTTCAATCAATCCTTTTATTCCATTCATTCAATGTCCATGATACATCATTCTTTTTAATAAAATTCAGTACATAATCATGAAATTCAAATCATATTCAATTTCACATCCGCACAGGGCCAAATCTTGCGTTGTGCCTTCACGTAAGCTCCGTAGCTCTCTTCATCCTCTGTCACTTTTGCCTGCTAGTTATGGGCTCGACTGATCTCCCACATGGTCAGAGTGCTCCAAACCGCTTGCTCATCCTCCTCGGTCCCGATCTTCCTAGCTTGAAGGGGAGAGAAGTGAGATAGTGCTGGAACCATGGTGCAAGGAAGTCCCACTTGCAAGTAGCACCGGTGAGGATTGTAGAGTGCCAAGATAGTGCTCCCCACTAGCCGAAGGTCCAATCCCAGTCGCCGGGGTAGTCTAAGAGTAGTGCCCTGCAGAGCTCGTGGTCGCATCACGAATTTAGGGTAAAGTGTTGAGGAAGAGGCGCCAATCATCCCTTATTTTCTTATCCACGGTCCGACATTCAACCTGTTGAGAAAACCCAGATGCACCTCCAATGAAGAAGAGTGGGTGGCTCCCAAATATGCGGCTAGCCGAGGGCACATCTTCCTTGGGTAGAAACTTTAATGTAGTCCCCATCCAACACTCAAGGACTATCATAGACCCGAAGAGAGGCCCCCCAAGAGAAGCTGAACTAAGGCCATCATAGAGATAAGAAAGGATGACTTGGGAGATAGATAAACCCCGCCACAACCCACTGGTTACACTAAGATTTGGAATATCTAGAAGGTGGTCAGTGGTAGAAAAGAGTAAAACCCCGTATAAGCAAATGGAGGTAGCTTTGGCTATGGCTTCATTCCACCCACACTTATTTTTGTAATGGGCGGTGATCCATTGGGCTATGGGAATCAAGTGAATATGGCGAGAGCTAATCATGGTTCTCACATCCTTTTGGGTTGGGTATGAATTCCCTCAAGATGAGTGAAGGGTTTGTAGGGTCAACCGTATGACACACTAGGTCCTCATCTCCCACCTTAGTCTTAGGAAGGGTTAGGTGTGTTTCAATCTCCTCTATAAGGATAGTAGCTTCAAAGGTTGGGAACACAAAGGTGTGTGTTTGAGGATGCCATAACTCCACTACAGCTGAAATGCTAGACCAATCAAGGGAGATTTTCTAAATTATTTTTGGCTAAGACTAGTAATGGTTGGAGGTGCCATGCCCTTAAAATTGAGATGACTTCTAAATAGAGTTCCTTTATCATGGGAGCCACCCACTTCAGGCTGGAATAGCATTGTGGGCCAGGAAGGAGTTGAAGAAAAGAAAAGAAGGAAAGGAGAAGAAGAAGAGGGGTGATATGAGAAACTTAAGGAAATTGATGAAATTTTAAATACCATTTATTTGACTTACCTCTCTTGAAGGGCTTGTGCTCAGATGTTTGGGGATGGAGGTCAGCCACTGCAGCTCCCCATGCTCCTTCTTGGCCGGTCTTGGCCCGTTATAGATGCCCTCACCCATGGTGTTAGCTTCAAAGGTTCTCTTCATGGTGATTTGGGTAGTTTTACGAAGGTTTTCAAGGCTTAAAGAGAAGGTTTTCTGTGAGTTGTGAGTTCTGAGTGTGTTCCTAGTTATAGAGCTTGAGTCTTATGTCCTATTGCATCAGGATTGAGGCTAGGAAGCTTCAATTTAGGTTAGGATGGGTCTTAGTGCAGTTTGGGCACTGCTATCCACGGGTTAGGACTCTCTCGGAGAGTCTCGCTCGGATTTGACTGTGTTTCCTCCATTGCGGTCTATCGCACGACCGCTAAGCTCAGCTAGCGGTCGTTAGACGACCATTTTGTCCCTTCTCTTCACCACCGTCTCTCTCGCTCGCCTAACGGTCTCAGACTGACCATTTACGCCCTTCTGGCGGTCTCGTGCAGACCATTTTTTATTTATAACTCCCCCAATTTTGCATCCATCCACTCCTTTGTTCTCTCCCGAGTCCTTCTCTCTCTCTGATCGTCATCCCCTCAATTCTCTCTCTCTCTCTCTTCGTCACTCTTAGGCATCATCATTAAGTTAATAGAGTTAGTGTTTGCATCCACACTATTTGCATTTGCATAAAAAAATCCAAAAAGTGGTCATGTTTTCACTAAGTCAAAAGTCATGTACATGTATGTGTCCATAAGGAAAGGAAAACAGGGGAAGGGAGTAAGATAGCCGTCACGCCGGTCCCTCTACAGGACCCTTGCTGTCGCCAGTGCCCTCATGCTTCTTCTCAGGTGGGCCTATGGCGGTGCTACCCTCCTCGCATCGTCCTCGTCTCTCCGCCTCCTCGTTCCTCCGATGGCTGGAGGAGCTGGTAAGGTAGTCCCGCTACACGCTTCTCAGCGCACCACTCTGTGATGCGCTCTGATCAGGCCCCTGGCCTATCATTCGGACTGTCCGCTCTATGGCCCGTAGCTCGATCCTCAGCTCGTAAGCCTATCACCAAGCCTCCTTCGCCTCTGCCCGGTAGTGCTCCACCTCTGTCGCCCCCATACTCAGCCGCTCCACCTCCGCACGGAGATGGGATACCTCCGCTACCTCCGCCCGAAGCCGCTCCGCCTCACCTAGTGCGGCTGCTAGCTCCCTCGTTGGCATGAGCACTCATCATGGTTAGTCAATTGCATTCATTGGATTAAGTCAAAAGAGATAAGTCCGGTCGGTTTGCTTACCCTCTCGGCGAGCGTGGCCTCGGCCTCCTCGGCCTGAGCGATTGCCTGAGCAAAGTCGGCATTCCGCTCAGCCCTATCCGCCGGTGGCTGGGAGGAAGAAGATGGAGCATCCGATCCCTGTCGATGTGCTCCCTCGGCCCACTGCATATAAAAGTCAAGTCAGTTAGTCGATTCCCAAGCATTTTGCCTATTAAGTCTAAGGTTAGGTAAAGCTCACCAGAAGCTCCAGCGCACGCTAGAACTCATCCTGCTGCTAAATAGTAGACTGGAGGAGACCCTGGAGCTCTGCTATCCGTCCCTGAGGGTCTAGCTACATATAGAAAGTCAGGTTGTTAGTGCATCAGATATCATTAGGGAAGCATAAGTTTAAAAGTCATACCGGTCGTCGGGAGCCATGGAAGACCTGGTCTCCGTAGTGTCTGGCGTAGGCCTTCAGGTAGGCCT
The DNA here is from genome assembly GCA_022559845.1 of Amorphophallus konjac. Taxonomy (NCBI): domain Eukaryota; kingdom Viridiplantae; phylum Streptophyta; class Magnoliopsida; order Alismatales; family Araceae; genus Amorphophallus; species Amorphophallus konjac. Next base: position 462,223,786 of record CM040121.1, on the reverse strand, counting down.
CGTCGCTAGTAGCTCAGGCTCGCACCGCCCGACCTCGTCTCGTCTAGTCGCGGATCTGGTCCACCGCTCAGGTGACCCAGTCAATCTTGCCGGTCAGTCCTCGAAAAGATCGCCCCACCCGCTCCTCCTCCCGTGTCGGGAACTCTACCTCTGGCTGGTGGACGCCCCTCATTCTCATGATCAGGTGGTGGTGCAATGGCTCAATGATGTTCATGCAGTGGAACCACACGTCTCGTCTCGCGTACGCCTGGGCCACCTCCACCCAGGGCTGCCCATCGTGACCTTCATCACGATATGGCGTCCAGTGCATCTGAAAGTGGGAGGCAGTAGAGTTAAGTGTCAATGTCAATAGAATTTAAGTGCATTTAGAAGTTTTAAGTTTGGAGTCTTACCAATGCATAGGGTAGTGTGTCGATGTGGTCCTGGATCGCTCGCATTGAGCGTTGCAACGACCTGGTGTCCCGAACCGCCATCGATCGCCTCGCGATAGGAACTCAGTCCAGATGTACCTCCTTCCCTCTCCCTAGGCCGGGGAGATACACGTAGGTCCATACCTGCATTGTCAATTGTCAGCATATAGCAGTCTCAGAATCGTCATAGTAATTGCATAAGCATTTAAGGTAGAAGGGTTACCTGAAGCAGCGGTGAGAATCCACCCAGCATCGTATGTCGGTCGGTGGGGCTGAGGGAGTCGAACAGGAATGCTAGAGCAGCCGCACCCCAAGCGTAGTCTCCAACTCCGTCCAAATCCCTCAGTAAAGGAAGGAGCCTGCAGCTCACTCCATCCAGCCACGTCGGGAAGATCAACTTCCTGAACATCAGCATCAAGAAGTGACGAAGGACAACGTCTGTGTAATACCCCAAGATTTTTTAAATAATATTTTGAATTTTCTAGAAATATATTCAGATTTTCTAAGATTTTTCTAGAAATAAATAGAATTAATTCAAGGCTAATAGACTATTAAATGAATTATAGTTAATTAAATCTAATTATTAAAGCCCAATATTTATGTTAGGCCCAAGGGACCTAAAACCCAGCCTATAAGGTTTGGCCCATATTCTAGAAGCCTAGATTAGTGTATTTACGAAATTTAGGGGGGATAATTACTCCTTAAACGGATAAATAAATAGATAATAACAGGAGATCATGTCAAAAGAGTTTGAAACTGTTCAAATTCGGCATCAACAGTAGAAACGGTCTATCGGAAGACCGCATGGGAAGAAGAAACGGTCTAGACCTAGACCGCTAAGTGCTGCAGATTCTGTGAATAGAAGAAGGCATGAAAAGATGAGAACTTTAGCACCCCAATCACCTAGGATCGATGGTATCCCTTAGTTAGAAAAGTCTAGAATGCTATAGGATCGAATTGAAAACCTAATTTGGACTCTATGTTCGTTCTAATCCCTAAAACCCTAGTTAACCCTATAAATAGGCCCCAGAACCAATCTGCGCGACCCTTACTTTTGGTTAGCATAAAACTAAGGTAAGGAGGACGAATTAGAGGTATGATCTTTAGAAGTTTTTGTTCATAATACTAAGTTCTAACTACTATCAAAATTCCGTTCTAGGAGATCAAGCCTACAAGAAGTTAGAGGCGTCTAACGTCGCTGGTTTGGTACAAGAATCTCAAGAAATTGTGCGGCTGGGTCAGATTGATCAGCAAGATAGAAGCCCTAAACGAGGTAGTTAGATAGAGGTTCTTTAGAGTTATTTGTACCTTATAGTACTCTCTTCTTACCCTCCAAATTTCGTGGTCATAGATAAAGGGAATCAAGAATTAGAAGGCCACGAAGTTGCTGATTCAGTTCAGGAACTAGGGTCAACTTTCAGCACTTAATTCGTTGTTTAAGGACAAGACCAGAGGTAGGTTATCTCATGAATGGCTTAGACATGATCTTAGGAGTAAAATCCCTTATTTTCAGTCGATTTCATGCATTGTACATGGAGTATTTTGTGTATTATTAATTAGTGCATTTTTCATGCAGAATCCCAGCCCTTTAATGAGACAGATGTAATTCTTACTTAATTTACATTCTCATATGCATATTCTTGGCCTAACTTTCTTCTGGCATGTTCATTACATGTTTTATATCGTTTCCATGCCTTATATTGCCTTAAAATAGGCTTGAACTTCGATTTTTAACGTCTATCTGCTATGAGGAAGAAACGATCTTCCTAAAGACCGTCTGGAATCACTAGCGGCCCTGTGATAGACCGCTAGTGCCCCTAAAACGGTCCTCACATGACCGGTTGTCGATTCTGAGTTCTGGAATTTTGTTAACCCGAAACATAATGCAGGACGGCCCTACTTTACTTATGATAAGCCTTGTTATTTAAGTTTTGACCTAGTTTTAAGCATTCTTTTCCTATACTTGGTTATATTGATGATTTATTCTAGTTGATTTCATGTTCTTTATGCACTTGAAATTTATTTTAAACTTATGTTAATTTCATGCCAAAATCATATACTCTTGTACTAAATGCACATTGCAAATGGTAGATGAATTGGATTCACTAGTAGTTTATCGATGTTTTACATGATCCACTCTTATCTATGAGTCATTTTCTTAAGTATATGGCACATATCCCGGTATGTTGTCATTAGTTACACTTTGCACTTATAGGCACATTTTTCTTGGACTTATGAACCTCTCCGCCGGATATTTCTTCTTTCGGACTAGGGGATTATGTTTCAAGGCCTCCATAAGACTCCGCGAGCCTGGGATTCTCACTAGGACGCCGAGCTGGTTGTACCATTAAAACCTAATTGTCTAGGAAGCACTTTACCGATGTTTTATGCATTCTGGACCTTAGCGGACTTATGGTTGACTGTCAGATTCTGTAAGCGGCCCTTCACTAGACTGCTAAATCTCCAGAAAGTTTTCATGCATTGACTCTATTACCAAACGGTCCATACTAGACTGCCTGGTTCATGAAACGGTCTAGTAAACGACCGCATGGTTTCTGAATTACCTTTGGGGTTGGATTTTATTGAATTTCTAGATGATCTTAGGATTATTTGGAGTCCCAAACTATGTTAAAAATGGTAACATTAAGTTATGGAATTTAATGAATGTACCGTTATGCTGTCGGAATGCCGCCGGAGTATAATGTCCTTTTTAAATCATTCTTTGGAATCATATCAAACTTTGGTACGTTCTATTCCTTCGTTACTTGATCATGAAACTTGTTATTTATAAATTGAATTATTGGCCGACATTATTGTTATGTCTCGTGGAAGTAGCTGGATTTATAACTTGAAGATGCAAGACCGGGCACGGATTGTGTCCAAAGGGCTCCATGCTAGTCCTCACAGTCGATGGTCGGAAACGTGCTATAAACCATGGGGTACGATGATACTGGCGTCGCATTACGCTGGGAGTACTTTCTCTTATAAATGAGTGAAATTCACGAGGCTCGTTATGAAATTTACATGCTTGTTAATGCATAGCCTTTACAAGGTTGTGTAAAGTACTTTCTAGTTACATGCTCGTACATTCTTGTTCATGAAAGGCCAAATTTACATCTACATGATTATTCTTGCTTGTTTATGGTCTATACTCGTTCATATCTACTTGATCAGTTATTTCATGTTTCTTGGTTATTTCGGTTTATATCGTTTGTTTATCATGTTCTTATCTTGATATTAATTCTAGAACTAAGACATTAATCACTTAAATATTGCCTTCATCTTGACACGAAGATACCTATTGGGAAAGTGTGCTCATACCTATTGCCTTGTCTATTTCAGAAAATACTAGTGATTCGGATTCGGATTATGCGAGTAGCGGGTCCGAGAGTGAATGAAGGTTTTCAAGATGAGAGAAGCCTTAGATAATCAAAGTGTCTAGTATAGTCATATTGTAATTTTGATTTTCTTGAGTCATAGTGATGGAAGTTGTCAAGAAATGATTTTATTTAAATTTTGATTTTCTCTAAGTCTATACATTTGCTATGGCTTGTTCATGCATCGTTCTCATCAAAGTCTGTACATTACTTGACAGCACGCCTGAACTAACTCTGTACATCCCTCTAATATCTTCTTATGACTGCTTGACAGGTACATCCTTCGAGAAGAAAATGTTTGGGCACGTGATCTGAGGTTGGCACCTGGCACGTGATCCGAGGTGTACTCTGGACAAAGAGGGCACAAGCCCTACACACGCCCTAGCTGCTGCTATATACATGTAGCTTCTTCCTCAGGAGAAAAGAGATCGAGACAGTGATAGAAGAAAAGAAGAGCAGAGAGGCAGAGAGCAGAAGAAGAAGAAGAAAGAAGAAGAGTGAGCCTGAGCAGAAGAGAGATCGAGAGATCCAGCAGAAGAAGAAAAGAGAGAATATAGTGAGAAGAAAAGAAAGGAGGGGCAGAGAGGCAGAGTGTGAAAGCAGAAGAAGAAAAAGAGAAAGAGAGAGAGTTCGTGGAGAAGAAGAAAGAAGACTCTATTGAAGATCTGTCTACTGGACCGTGGATCAAATCCAGGTCAGTCAGCTCCATGGGAGCCACATCTATGTTATTATCCTTTACAGCTTTCTGAACACTGTGTATTTTTCATTTCTTGTTTTTTCCTTTTCATTTGATCACCTTGTTCTTCCGATTCTCTAGTTTGAGATCGGGTTCCTCCTGTGGACTCAGGAGAAGGGAGACTTGGTGTCTCCGGTTGTAGGTAGTGGTTGCTACCTGTGGGTTCCCTCCTGGGTGGAGGAAGAGAGACTACGGTCTCTGGTTGCTAGTGACGGGTAGTCACTAGTGGTTTCCCTCCGGTCTAGAGGAAGAGGGGAGGTTGTTCCCCTGGTCAAGCTGTTTGGCAGCATTTGTTTGCAGACTGAGTCTGCTGTTCTAGCTGTTGCTAGTGGAAGCCTCACTCCGATTTGGAGTGAGGGGTGGATGTAGGTCTGTGGACCGAACCACCTAAAAATCCATTGTGCAGTGGTTTGGCTTTGTGTACGGTGTGGCTTGATTGTCCATTTGCTTCTGCTAGATGCATGGTTAGGATCACGATTTTATTGCTTTTCATTCACAGTTGATGGATGCTTGAGTTCGGTTTAGTACCGAAGTAAGTTCACTGATTGTGCAAGTTAAGTCCTCGAAAGAATTTCTCATTGAGCTGTTTGATTGCGCTGTTACTGTTTAGTTGAACACTTCCATATTTCAATCTCGGTAGAACTGAACTTGCTTTCATTTCACATCTCTGAGTGTTCTAAAGTTTTAATTTGGGCAATTTTGAAGAGGGATACATTCACCCCCCTCTGTATCCATCGCACCGATCCTATCATTTGGTATCAGAGCGGTGTCTGCATAGAAGGTCCAGCGACCTGCAGATCCGATCCTGCAGTCTTGGGTGCTATCTCGCTTTTCGTGCATCATTATTTCTGTTGCATTAATCTGATCTGTTTCCATGGGTGATCCACCAGTTTTCAACAGCTCTAATTTTAATGTATGGTTTGTCAGTCTGCGCAAATATGTTATATCAGTTAATCCTGATCTGTGGAAGTTAATTTCACAAGGTCCTCACAGACTACCAAAGAAAGTGTCCAAACGGACCGACAGTCACAGTTCAAAGGATGGAGAAAATCAGAAAGCTTGGAATCTGATGAAAGCAGCTACTAACAAAGCCTTACACTCTTGCCTTCATGATTGCAGTTCCGCTAAAGACATCCTGGATAAGCTGAAGCTAGCTCACAGGATAAATGAGGACAGCTGCATGATGGCTAACAGAAGTAATCAAAGTGGCAACGATCAAGGCAGCAATCAGAATGAAGAGGATAATGATGAGGAGGTAAACCCTTTTAAGAACTATACTTTAGATGATTGGGAGAATTCATATGCTGACTTATTAGAGTCACATGAGAGGTTAAGAAAATAGTATAAAAAATTAAAAAAGGGTACTGGGTTAGAAAGTTCAAGCTCCTCTTGTGAAAAATGTCTAGAGTTGAAATAATCTCATGATGCTTTTATGTCTGATATTCAAATGTTGAAAAAATAAATTTCGTTACTGAAGATTGAGAATCAAGATCATGTAAAAGAAATCTCTGAACTTGAGAAGAAACTTAGCCTAACTTGTTATGATTCTGTTCAGAGTAAGGATTTGCTAAAAATTTTTGAATGTGTTAAATCTGATCTAAACAAGCTGAAAAGTGAGAATGACTCTCTTAGAAAATTTGTTAATGAAAATGAAGAAAAATTTAGGAAACTTGAGCAAGAGAAGAACTTGTTTGCTGAAAATTTAATGCCATAAAATCTGTAAATATAGAATTGTAGAAAGATTTTGAAAAACAGCAAAAAGAATTGAAGGAGTTTGAAGCTGGGAGAGAAAGCAAGGTTAACTCAGAAGATCAGACTCTAATAAATGAGTTAATTCAAAATGACAAGCTTAAGGAAGAAAATGAGAAGTTAAAACTGCTGAACTCTTCGATATCTGAAAGACTTCTTACTTTGGAGAAAGGGAAAATCATCTGTACAAATGAAACTGAAAAAGTAGATGAGCTGAGAAAGGAGATCGAAGAATATAAAATTGCCAACAAAGTTTTGAATGAAGCTGTCAATTGCAGTGAACAAGAGATTGTAAGTTATGAAATACAAGTTGCATCTCTTGAAAACAAAATTCAGGATTTGAACAGAGTTTTGTCTAAATTTGTTGATGGGCAAGAAAACCTAGACAAGCTACTAGGTGTAAAAGTCAATGTCAGGAAGGAAGGGTTGGGCTACAATAATCTAAATAAAAAGGCTTTTCAGAACAAAGTAATGACATCATTTGTAAATGCTTCAAATGTAGCCACAACATCACAGGTCAAACAGCCCATTGTTCAAAAAACCCAAAAATAAATTGAAAAATCGAAAAAGAATGATAACATGAAGAAAAAGGCAACACTCGAGTATGTGGAAAAAGTGCATGCTGTTCATCACAAGAACTTTCCGGCCATTAGGAAAAAGAGCATCTCATGTACCAATTGTGGTAAGGTAGGACACAGTGCTGCACAATGTTGGTTTGCAAATGGTAAGAAAAATGAGGATAAACATGTCCCTACTTGTGTCTTGAAATCTGCCTCCTCTACTGCATCTGATGGGCCAATGCATAATGCTCATAACTCATTTACTTATTCATATGCATTAGATAAGAGTGTTTCATGCCATTATTGTGGCAAGGTAGGCCATGTAATGGATGATTGCAGATTATTGATTGAAGATGGGCATGCAAGTGAAACATTGCATTCTAGAAATCCATTTGGTAGAAATCATGCTACTAGGAAGTCTGATGCATCTTGTCATTACTGTGGTAGGCATGGTCATTTCATGGATGCATGTTTCATCATGAAACAAGATGATAAAATGTGTGCTAAGTCTTCTGATCATCATGGCCCCAAAAGAAACATGTTTGCTTCAAATCAGCACATTATTTATTTTAACTGTAACAAACGTGGTCACAAAGCCATTGAGTGCTGGTTTGGATCTACTAGGGGCAGAAATAGTTTTAAAAGTAAGCATATCAGATGCTTCGAGTGTGGGAAAAATGACCATACAGTCAAGGACTGTTGGCATGTTCAGAAGAATTCTGTTAACCCACATGTTGTCAAATTTCCTGCTCCCAATGCTGCTGGTAAGAATAAAGTTCTTAATAAAAGAAAATTTTCTCTATGTTTTGAATGTGGGAAGCCAAGTCACAGGGCTGCAACCTGTTGGCTGGCAGGATACCAAAGCCAGACTGGTTTTGGTAAACAGAATTTTAATTCTGTTAACAAAAATTTTCATGCATATGCACATAGAATTCATGCTAATAAGAATGTGCATAAATCGAATCTGAAATCTGATGCATCTTGCTATTATTGTGGTACATTTAGTCATTCAATGAATAATTGCTACTTGATGAGATCTGATGACCTTCATGCTAAAAAATTGTTTACACCTACCAAATGTGTCACTGTTAATTCAGGACCCAAGACCTCTTGGGTACCTGTTTGTACAAAGTGAACATTGTTTTGCAGGTGTGCGTTGGGACTGAGAAAATAAGAGGGGTAAATAAGCCAAGGCACTCAAAAGAAAACCCCTTTCTGAATTTTTCAGGTATATTCTCTACATTTCCTGTTCTGAAATTCATTGCATATCTTGTTTGATGTGTTCATGCATATTTGTCATCCTTTGCACACTATGAGTATTCATGTCTCTCAGTGCTCATACTGAATTGTCTGTTTAGATATTAGAATGAGAATGAACTTGCATTTCTGAAAATCTGAATAGACTGAATTTGAAGCCTATATGTGATATCATGCATGACCACTATGGTATATCAAATGGTAAGCTACCAAAAGGCAGGTGAAGTCTGTCTGGAGGTTCTTACTATGTGTGAAGTGATCTTTCAGACCAAGTTCCCTGCCTAGTACCATGGGTCATATTGCTAAGTAGGGCAGTCTGAATGAGCATAAGTCACAAAATCATATGTTCAGTCTTCATGGCAAACATTGCATGGTTTTGCATACATATAGTTAATTGCATTGCATATCATCTAAATTGAAAAATCCAAAAAGGGATAAATCATTGCATCTGCTAAAAGGAGTCAGTGCTTTTGCATACTGTGTTGATCACATTTGAACCATTTTGAAAAGTCCAAAAGGATGATTCAGTAGATTTAGGCAGGGGGAGTGTGTTACCTCTGCACCATAATTGTGTCCATGCATTGTGCTTTAGAAGTGGTCACTGCATATGCATGCATATAGTTAACTGCACTGGATTTATTTTGGAAAATTCAAAAACAAGTGTTTTTCTGTGCATATAGACAGAGGGAGCAAAATGCCTTTGTCTAGTCAACCGAAGCTCTCTAATTCAGATTGTCGTGTCTGGACTTCAATGCATTTAGTCAAGAGGAGTCAATGCATTGCATGCAGGTTGTCAAATGCATACACTTATGTCAGAATTCATTACATAGTAACCTTGAAGATCCTGAAACATGCCTAAACTCCTGTGATCTCGCTTGGTGTGCATATCCTCTTTATTGATTCTATTGATAAACCTTGATCATATCAGAAACTTTGGGCTTCAAAGTCACTTATTTTTTTGCTGGATTTCTTCTATCAGTCATTCATGAAGATTTCAATGGGGCTTGTCTAGATCATAAATCTGAAAACACTTGAACTAGGAATCTTTTATTATACGATTTTATGAATGTCTGAAATAACTCAGGTGGTTTAAGTTTAATGTATCCATTGAGTTTGTCTTTAAAACTCTTAAAAATATCTGAATCATGTTTAATAAACTTTAACCAACTGTTTCATGCTGTGTCTTGTAAAAACTTCTGAAATCTACACTATTGAATACATGGCTTTATTTGGTTAAGTACATGAAATTAATATTGATTTGAAGCAAATGAGCTTTCTGAAATGTCTAAAGGGTAAATATTTGTCAGAGCAATGACTTTGGTCACTGAGAAACCATGTCCAAAGGACTGTGTCATGAGATGCCATAGTTAACTCTGCTTAAGAATGATTGATAATCTGGTAGAGCAATGGCATGCACACTGAGAAATACATCTCACTCATCAAAGAAATGAGTTGAGGTATGTCATGAGGTGTAAATGTTAACTTTGTTAATATAAAGCATGACTGTTAGTTACACTAAGTGCTTAGGGATATTGGCGTCTGATCAACGTATATCCTCTAATTACAAGGTGTGCACTGAACTAGAGTGCTCGTAAAATTTGTAGCATGAAAATTTGTTGAACAAATTGTAATATTTGAATATTGATGCAAAAATCAAATTGCTATAACCCTAGACAAAATCACATGACTTCATAACTGCTTGATCTCAATACTAGTGAATGTAATTCCGAAAGAAGTCATTAAATTTGATTGTGTAAGAGAAAGGGAAGCTAATCAAGATATAAATATGAGGGCTTGGTTCATTTTTATTAAACTATAATTTTAGATATAAATATAGAATTTTATTGATAAACTTTGCATACATCATGTTTAAACCATGCTGATCAATAAAGTTCATTCATAAGCCCTTATAATGGAAGACTTTGAAAACTTATGTTTTGGATTTATGAGATTGATATCTCCTTGAAAATCTTGTTGAATTCCATGTGTTTGGAGCTTAGTGAAATTATTTTGCTCACTGTCCTTGATTCATCATGACCAGAACTTGTCCTTAATTGCGGGGACACAAACTAATGCAAACACCGACTAATGCACCTAGACCTAAACCAATATCCAGTACGTGGTGGAGTTAAATGATCCGAAGATCACTCCTGTAAGTGTGCGGACTTCCCGATAGGCGTAGCCTAACGTTCGGACAACACCTTTTAATATACCGAATTATCAGGATGAAATGTAATTTTAAAACACTTTTTTTATTTTAGAAATAATGATGATCCTAGACTCGACCTAGACCATGATGCATGCAAGACTTATGCAATGACTACCCTAGACTCGACTCGCTCTGATACCAAACTGATGCGGGACGGACACGGGGACCGACTCTAAGTGATATGGACCTCGGACTCTAAATGCGGACACGACCAACAACATACGAGCATGAGAGACACTAGGCCCGACACTAAGAGCTCCTATGGGCTATACGTCACTAATAGAAATGCAAGCTCACTCGTCGTCTCAAGCGAGGGAAACACAGATCGTGCACGGTTGAGGAACCGGTAGAGTTAAAGGTAGTCTGACTCACTTCCGTGCTCGGATCGAGTCACGGGACGGGTCACTCTCTTACTCACAGCGGTGACATAGACTCACGGGCTAGAATCCTACGCTCTCACAGCGGCATATGACCATATCCTAGCTAAGCAAAGTAATGCCAAGAAGTTACGATCGTACCTCCATGCACCCAGCGTGGGGAAGACAACCCCGGCCAAAACTGGACTCCCGGTTAACAAAGTTTTACTGTGGTACAAAAATTTGACCCACTCCACGCAGGGAGGTAAAAGGTCACATGTGGGGCCCGGGAGTCACGCGAATTGGGTTGACGGGCAGCATCTTGATGTCGCTCCGTCGGTGCCGAAACCCGCTTTTAGTGCTGTCCGGACGGCGCGATCTACGGGTTCGTGGGGCCCACGGACCGCTCTGTCCTCCGGGTCTGATGGGGTGGGTCCCACTGTAATGGAGACCCCTGGTGGCGCACCTCCCTGGAAGGCGGTCGGGCGGGAACGCCAGTCGGAGGCCGGGCGGCTCCGATCTTCAAGACTTGGAGTTGCTGCCCACGGATCTGCAGATTCTGTTTTTAGACGCGTGACCCGGCGAGATCTGCTACTTCGATCACTCCCGACGTTAGATCGACGCACAAGTGGTATCTTTGGAAAGCTCTCTTGAAGTCCTTCGACTCTGTGGGACTCACAAAAATTCACCGGAGCTGTGCTTCTGATGGGCAATTTTAGAACCGGCATGTTCTCAGTTTCAGATCTGACTGGGCAGAAACTAAGTTTCCTGAGAGTTGGCATTGGCCGTAATGCAAACCTCCGAATCAGACCTCAAGCTCTTCATGAAGATTGTAGAGGGGAGAGAGAGGAAAACGGAAATATTTCCTATGAGTGATTTGGTGGAGATTTGGATGGGGAAAGCTATTTTATACTGATAGGTGGTCGGATCTGGACAGAAGCAGACAGGACTGAAGGGGATCTGAAAATAATTTTTAAAAAATAGGTGGAAGCCTTTTGAAATTCCAAGAAAATTTGTGAGTAGAGGGGATGGTGGGTAGAACCTCCAGTAATTTTGGAGGTTCCAGCAAAAATCAAAAGGTGGTCTGGAGATGGGAAACTCAGGGTGGCTGTGGATCTAGACTGAAAACAGGCAGATCTGGAAGGAAAAGATGGACGAAAATGGAAAAATGGAAATCGGAAACTAGAGGTCAAACCAATTTTTATAGAACATGGAGGGAACCTTTGGATCACACCCTGAAAGTTTGATCTCAAGAAGATTTCGTGGCTGGGAGCAGAAATTCATGGAAGGACTTGCTATTGGATGAAGATAGAATTCTGATAAGGCGGTGGTGGCGGTGCGACGGCGGCTCGGTGGCGGCGGAGGCGATAGATCTGAGCTTCCCACTCAGAAGAGGCTTGAATAAGAGGCTTCACACCTCTGGAGGCAGCCTTCACAGCTGCAAGAAGGGGGAGGAGAGATGAGGGGTGCGCACCACTCAAGGAGGCTCCAAGAATTTCAGCAATTTTTTGGCATTAATTGTGATAGAAATGAAAATTACATCATTTTATATGACTTGACCTCCCATGGCAAATGACCTTCCATGCCCTCAGATCTAGGGTTGATGAGGGCATCTTGGGAAAGCTAGGAAAATATTTCTCCCATGTGGTCAAAAGAGAAGAAAGAAAAGAAATCAACTAGCCTAATGAAGTCAAAAGAGGGGGCGCCCCCTTCATGGGCCTCTCTTGGGCCACTATGATCCAAGACCATCAAGACCCATCCACAAGCCCACTCTATTCCAACTTAGGTGGCCCATGAGGGAGAGAAGCTTAATTGGGCCTTAAGTGGCTTAAGAACCCAATATGAAGCTTAATGAAGCCTCATAGCCCAATTTGGCAATCACCCCTTTATAGACTCTAAAGGGCTTAACCCAAATGGCTTATTAAGAGCCTTACAATGAGCCCAAAATAAAAAACCCAAATAAAACATACATTACAAGCCCAAATACAATGCAAACAAGTGCTAAAATAATACAAGTAAATGCTAAAAGTGTCCAAGACTCAAGGCGGAGATTCCAGACTATCTCCGAGCCAAAGAGAAGTTGATGTAGCTCGAGTGGTGCTCCGCGTACGGTACCGATGGCTCACCAGTTCGTGCTTCTCGCTCGCTCTGGTGTCCGCACCACTCACGACATGCGGGGGAGGCCCCACCGCACACACACCGATACACGGTGACTCGATCAAGCGTGACACAAAGCCCAGAACACACACACCTATGGACACGCTAATCGAGATAAACAAAACCTTTGGACACCCAAAGACACGGTCACGGAACTCCACGGGGTGTCCGAGACACACACGGCCAAGGGAGGCACGATCTTCCGTAGACTACCCACCCTGGGCTGCCCGACTGGTCGCCCTCAAGATCGCACTACCCTCATATAGCGCGTTCAGATCAGAACGCGCTATACTCCTGTAGCGTGACAAAACAGAACGCGCTACCCACCTGTAGCGCGACAGGAATGAACGCGCTATGCTCCTATAGCGCGATAAGAACGGAATGCGCTACCCACCTGTAGTGCAACAAGAACCACCTTACTGTTCATCTTCTCCGATGAACGTGCCCTATCGGGGCAGCGCTATCTCCAAGAACTCGCCCACCTGGGCAAGTGCGTTCTCAGTCCGCGCCCGAAAATGGCAAAAACCGCGAAAGAAACCATTCCACGCCCCAATCACCCCTGGGTGATGGGAAAACAAAAGGGGAAACTCTCCCCAAGCCTCTAGGCATGCATCTAAACCCCTGGATCGACCAAAAACGCAGTAAAACGGGTGATCCGGCTCACACCCCAAAAATATGCATTTTGACCAAAATGCGAAAATAAACTCGCTCGGCTCGCCACGGCCTACAAAACTCGCGGGAAAGGAAGTGCATGAGCTGGGAGTCCATCTCCCTACCTCCACCGAAGATTTTGCGCCCCGAGGTCACCGATTCGTGAAGAAAACGTCGTCTAAACCCTCACCGGTTCATGATCCCACGAACCGCCTCTACCATCGCGATCCTCGTCCCGTGCCCATCGCTCAACGCCCTACGAGTCACGCCGCCCCACCCTCACCGCCTCCGTCGGCCGCCCGGAGTGAGAGGGGGAGAGGAGAGAACGTGAGAGAGGAGAGAGGGAAAAGGGAGAGAAAATGAGAGGGGAGAGAGAGAAAGGGTTAATATATAGAAAATCCAAAAAATCCAAAAAATACCAAAAAATAGAAAAAATACTCTCCGCGATCCTCAGAAGACGCACAACATAGTGATAACGTCCCGGTGTTGGAGAACGTAACGGTTCACCTTACACGGGGTTCCGAAGGTCCGACAGACGAAAACACACGTAAAACCCAAAACGCGACCTGGGACCCACAAAGGCGCTCTGAAAATTCTAGAAAAAAATAGGCATGCTCCTCACAATGCCACGGACCCAAGGAAACTCACGGGCACACCACCAACGGGTCCGATAAACCGGTATAAAAGTCCGAAGCTCGCTCGGACACAATCCGCAATCCACGGAAAGACGATCCGAAACCCACATATCCTGATCCGAAAAATATCCAAAAAATCCGGGGTATTACAACATAGGTGTTGTAACTTATTTAGGTGATTCTTCGCCTATCCTCTTCACCTATCATAAATCTTTCGCCTATCACTTAAGCAATATCCAACTTAGGCGCAAGATCTCGTATCCTTCCTTTAGAGTTAAAACATAGGTGATATATCAACTATCTCATAGGCGCTGAAAACTTCACCTAGACGAAGGATCACTTCGCCTATCTTTACATCTGAAGAAAATTTTGCTTATCCTAACAGTTTTATCTATCTAATAAAGAAAAAAATCTTTAGGCGCAAGCACTTCACCTATCTTGTTCACTTAGGCTTTACTATTCAACTTAGGCGATATCAAGCATATAGGCGCAGGGACTTCGCATATCCTAACAAATAAACTTCGCATATCCTACTTAAAACGTCTATCTAAATTAACAAGAAATGCACTACTCTATCTGATGTCATGAGCTTATCTCCTTGTCTTTAATAAGTGATTTAACACAGTTAATTGATAAAATCTTTTTAGGGAATAATATTTATTCAGCTATGATTTTATCTTTTGTATCATTTTTAGCTGTCTTACTCAAGAAAATACATATCTGCTATCTGTCTTGAATTCTTTACTCTTTAGATAACTATACTTTGCAAGACAACTAATTATGGAAACAAAAGGATAAGATGATTAAAAGATTAAACCAGCTATATATCTAATCATACATCATTTTTGAATATATAACTACAAATCTACACTTAATAAATATCAGCTATCTCACATATCATTCATATATTTAGATAGCTTCAAATATGATCATTGCTCTGAGAAACTCATTCCATCATACATTAAAGAGCAAGTGACTTATTCTTATGAACTCAAGCTCTTATCACAGCACGTTAACTCATATCCGTTTATTTGTCTATTTAAAGAATCTACTCAGAATAAATGACTCTTTAAAATATCAATGGCTACACAAACTATAAAAACAATTTTTGTTTGTTGATCTTACAATCTACAACGTTGAAGCATATATTCAATAATGTATCCCTCATGCATCAAAAGGACAGGGTGTACTAAAAAAATTACCACACGAGCTTTCAACTTCATATTGTAGGCATAAATATATTTTACAATGCTCAAGAAAGCATATCGGGATTATACGTTTGTCTGCATACCATATATATATGAAACTAACATATCTGATGACCTAAAAAGAAAAGGCCAGTCTAGTTACTTTCTCAGAGATACAAGCTAGAAAGGCACAAAAGACCATACTATATTCGACACGTTATTGAGCTCACAGTACAGTTGCAGAAGAAGAAGAATATCTTAAAGAGGATTGCATTTCATGAGTATCTGGGAAAATAGTTAAAGAGATATCCTCTGCAGAAGGTACATGCTTAAAGAAATACAAAGAATGGTTGACGACTAAAGCGTTAAAAGAAGAGTCTTCACAGTACAAGAAGACAAGACTAAACGGCTACGAAGACTAAGCCAGAAGACTCAACCTATAAAATATATCAGTAACTCAATAATCAAAGGACGCTCATCCATTGTGTCTAACGGTCACCTGGAGAAGTCTCAACGTCTATCTGATCGTGTCTAACGATCACCAGGTTTTATCTAACGAACAACATAGACATAGTGAGCTATAAAGTGAAGCAGCCCAGAACCAAGCAATAGCACTGAGAGGATCAACACTGAGAAAATTTAGAGCAGATAGAGCACAATGATAGAAATATCGTAAGAAAGAGAATTGTGATTACATCCACTTGAGTGAACACTGCCAAGAGTTGAAACAAGCCAAATTCCAATTTACACTCAATCACTTCCGGTCTACATCAAGCTCGTTGACAAGAAGAAGCATTTCAGCAGAATCTTCACTCCCATCTTTCTTTGCTTCTTTTCTTAGCCCATAACATTTTCCTACTTATCTTTAGGGCTCTTTAATCTTCTGTTCAAGACTTGTATTTCATTCCTATCCATGTCTTGAGTGTGATTAAGCATATTATACACAACTCTACCTTTTAAGAGGCTATATCTGTGCAAACTCACTGAACAAGTGGTTCACTTCTCCTTGAAAGGAGAAGTCCTTGCTTAAGGGCAAGAGTGCTAGTAGGAGGTTTGTATCCTACAGGCTTGACTGTGCCTGTAAAGTAGCTGAGTTTGACTAGCTAGTAAATTAGTTGGGGTCTTAGCGAGAAGACGCTCGTGGTGTGGCTGACCACCTTATCAAAAATAGCTGAGTTTGGTTGAGCTCATAAATTGGCTGGGATCCAAGTGTGTGGATGCCCATGGTGAGCTAAACACCTGATCAAAAATAACAATTTGTACTATTCCCAGTTGGGGAGATAGTGGAAATCTCAATTGTTGCTAGGCACTAGACGTAGGGCTGATAGAGATCAACGGCGAACCAGTTTAAAAATCCTTGTGTCCTTTGTGTGATTGACTTGCACCTAAAATTCTGCATATTTAGCTTTCACTGCACACAAGCTCCCACTGTCATATAACAATTCACTGATTATATTCGCTGCGATTTCTAGTATATTTTTGTGCATTTATAACCCATTCACCCCCCTCTGGGTTAAAAGCCATTTATCGGGGTATCATTGCCGTCCTCTGTGGGACCAGAAGGGAGTTCGTGAATATTTAATCCCAGGGGCCCCCTCCAGAGAAGATCATCATGTATTACCTATTTCAAACCCTTAACTGGTGAAGAGTAATCTCGTATCTTAAAACCCCTTGTTTCCTCTTACTTTCGGCTCTTGTCACTTGCTGACTTAAGCATCGAAGGGTTTTCTCTGGGATCCCCATCCTAAGCCCCCTGATCCTTGGTCTTCCTTGCAGGCATGCTCTTGAGGAGCCTTTGGCGTGATCATCTCGTCAGCTTTCCTTTCAGCATCTGACGGTCTGCAACAAGTTACGAGATCGAACCTCTTCACCTTCTTATGTAGATTGATTTAAGTTTTGTCACAGAATATATCGATCAAATCATAACTAGACTATGATGCCATATTAGAGGATGTAGGATTTAACATTTTCTTACAGGTCTAGCCGAATATTATAGAGGGTCTGACAGGTAGGATACAACGAATAAGGGGTTAGAACAAGCTAGAAGATAGGAACATTACATTGAAAACAAGTTGGCTCTAATATCATATTGGAATCATTAAGACATTCGATTTATAACTTTCAATGAACACACTTGAGAAAACTTTATTATTTCAAATATATTTTGATTTTGTCCATTTATCAATTTGAGATGTTGTTGAATTGAACTGCAAACTAAAAACTTGAGTTAGTAGGTGGAGAGGTCAAAAAATAATGAGATTTTATAAATAAACTATTATTCAAGGTGAATTTACAAAAAGTCATTTCTAAAAATATATTAGCAGGCATATCACTGCGTAAAATCAAATAATGTAAATATGACATCTCCATAGTTGCCCATTACCATCCGTCTATCTAACCATGGTTAAATTTAACCAGACCTGTGAAAAAGTTCAAATTACCCTCAATTTTAAAAAAAATTATAAAAAATACTTGCAACACCCCTCCCCTCCCTCTGGCTACCCCCCTCCCCCGACGACGGCGAACACCCCCTGTAGTATCCTGGATTTCGGATTCCCACCTAATAGGCGTCGGATCTAATTTTTTTCGCAAATATTTTAAGGACCGCGACTTTTTGAGATATTATTTTAAGAAGATTTCGGAAGGAAATGTGAGATTTTATTGAGATTTTAGGATTTATTTGATTAAATTAAATGAAGAATGGGCAAAATTGTAATTTTGGTTTATTAGGGGGCTTCTTGCATGAATAAAAGAGAAATAACAAAAAGATATATATGAAAACCCTCTCCAAACCCACGGTGAGGATGCTCCCCCTCTCTCACTCTCGACACTTCCCTCTCTCTCCCTCATTCATTCTACCCGAGCCGCCTCCTCTCTCGACTGTAGATGGGGCGCTGCGAGGAGATCTGGCCGAGCTACGGAGCGGTGGAGAAGCGATCTTGAAGGAGAGACGGTGGTGGTTCGCTTGGTGGGGCCACATCTCACATGTGGGGTTGGATTTTCCGTGAAGAACTGAGGTAGAACAGCGTGGTTTCCGTGATTAAGGTAGGGGGATGGAACCCTCTCACTTTTCATTGCAATTTCCCGTGGATTAGTGTTGTTATTCGTGTGATCCGATGGTTTGATCGCCAAAAAAATGCGTATGGCATGAGTTTCTTCAATCTCTTGATGTGAATGTGGAAAATACATGTGATTCATGTCATTTTTTAGTTTAAATGAATGTAATTGGTGTACGAGAGCATAAAACAAGGCGATTTCATGTTTTCCCGCTCGTTTGAGTCGAGTAGGATGGGATTAGGGTAGTTTGCCCATTCTCGTATTGGAAGACTGAACGCGGTCAGTCTTCTGACTGCGTTAAGCCTCTAGAAGAGGTCGCGGTGTACCCAGAGACCGCGTCTAGATGTATAGGGGGCTAGGTCGATAAGTCTGAACGCAGTGGTCAGGGCAACCACGTTCCAGATGAACGCGGCCATGTGACTGACCGCATCTCCGATAGACACAGCCCCTACCCTGACCGTATTCAATGAGGTAGGTAGATCGACCCCCTTGATCAGGTTGACCGAAACCCCCTGACCCAAAGCAGATTACTCCCTTTTCGGCCTCGGAAACTTGGTTTTCGCCCCAGAACTTAAATAAAGGTATTTTTGAATAAAATAAATGAGTAATTAGTCGTGTAAACCCCGCGAGGGCCGTCTCTTGGTGGGATGCCCGATGACTTGGTTAGAACTTGCGGGTGTATCCCATGGCGGGGAAATGCAAATTGTTTATGGTTTCCCGAGATGGCAGCCTCGGTAGCCTTGTGCCTTGCAATATAGACTCGTGTTTCGTGCGACGTGCTTGTATCCACAATCGATTACATGTCAATGGTTTCACAGCGGGTCCTTACTAGGAGTGACATTTTCCCCACTAGTCGTAGCATGCTTGGGCACACGTGTGCCGACCCACTTGGGAGTAGTGGAGAGCTAGACTCGGGAGAGACGGTTTTAGGTTGGTTTTCGTAGGGCCTCCCACTGTGGCGGCTCGAGTCCCGGCCGGGAGGAAAACGAACTAGAGGGCCTGATGTAGCGTAGTCAGTCAGTATGTACACACGTGGTGGGGAATTCGGACGTGTGCTGACAAGCATGACCCTGACTAGACCCTTATCTTATGTTCCGTGTACAGTGTCTCAGTGTCTGCCTGGGACGTGTAGGAAGACACTTGAGGCTGTGGACTAAGTCATCAGTAGACGCATCCGACCTTGCTTCTAGTGGGTAGTGCTCTTGTCACTTGAGTGTAGCGACCCTAGTTTCTTACAGTTGTGACTTAGTGTTTGGGCGGTCGAGGGTATTCTGTTGTACGACTCTGACTTATGGTTTGTTACAAATAGCTATGATACTCGTATTGCACCGTGTATTTGTCGCTATGAGGTGGGGATCCGCGGGACCCCTACTGAACCAATGAGATGAGGCTCACCCTCTTTTATTTTCAAGTGAGGCGCGGCTTGCACGTTGTGCTTTGGAGGCCTCGTGTGGAACCGGTGGTCAGTTGTAGCACTAGTTTGCCAGAGGCAGGTTATGCCCCGTGGTCTTGTACCTTTCTAGTTTACTGCACTTATGTATGGACATATAGATTCTAGACTGTATATTTATTGAATTGCATAATGGTTAAACTGTATAACTGTTTATTTCCTGCATTAATCATGTTAATTATTATTGAGTTGCAATTATTTAGATTCTTATACACTGCCACTCCATCCCTATAACCCTTCCAAGCCCCCAGCTCGTGGGTGGCGGGCCAGGATCCAAGAATATTAGGTTTTTTCTTGGTATTCAGAGCTTGGGTCGTTACATCCCCTCCCCCTATCGTACCCCCTCCCCTGCCAAAGCCCCCTTCCCCTGCACCATTGTCGGTCGACCAGTTCTTCTGGCTGGCTGTTGCTACTGAAGGAGATAATGTGGAGGCAACCGACTGAGGTAGGGGCAGGAGATGGGAGGAAGAAGAAGACCTACAGGGTGGCGGTGGCGGCTCCAATGCTGATGGGGCAAGAGATAAAGAGGAAGAGGGAAGGAAGTGACGATAGTGGCAGCGATGGCGGGCTCCCTTGGGTGCGGCGACAAACAATGGGGAAGAAGGCAGAAGGCGGCTTCCTAGTAAGGCTTGTAGGGGCTTGCGGGCTTGAGGTGGCCAGAAATAAAGAAGATGATGATGATGGGGTTGAAGTCCCGCGATCTGGTATTTCAAGAGCGTTGTAGCTCTAGGCAGATCGGGGTGCTGCAGTGGCTGGTCTTGGAGTGATTCAATTGAGGGATCCTTATCATCTCTATCCTTGCTGGGGGTTCCTTCCATTGGTTCATCATTAGCCTTAGCATCATTTGAATTTTTAGGAGCTTCATTTGCATCCAAAATTGGAGTGAGTTGATTTGTCAGTTTTGATTCAGATTCATCAAAAATCATATGAGGACTTTCTTCAACTAAAGTCCTCTTATTAAACAATCTATAAGATCTAGAATTCAGTGCATAACCTAGGAAGATTCCTTTGTCACTCTTTTCATCAAACTTACCTAGGTTAGTCTTACCATTGTTTAGGATGAAGCAAGGGCAACCAAAAGGTTTGAGGTAGGAGATATTTGGTTTCTTACCCTTGTAGAGCTCGTATGGAGTTTTCTTCAAAATGTGCCTTACCATTGCCCTGTTGATGATATAGCATGCCGTACTTACCGCCTCAGCCTAGAAATATTTTGGTAGGGAGTTCTCACTTATCATGGTCCGTGCCATGTCAATCAAGGTCCTATTTTTCCTCTCTACTACTCCATTTTATCCGGGTGTCCTTGGTGATGAGAAGTTATGCATATATCCCTGCTCTTTACAGAAGCTGCTGAAATCATGATTTTCAAACTCACCACCATGATCACTTTGGATGGTAGTGATGAGGTAGTCTTTATCATTTTAGATTTTTCTGTAAAACATTTGAAACTCCATCAAGGCATCACTTTTATTGGCTAACAATAGCACCCATGTAAACCTGGAGTAATCATCAACAACAACAAATCTAAAAGACTTCCCTCCTAGGCTGGATGTCCTAGTGGGGCCAAATAAATCAAGATGCATCAATTCTAAAGTCCGGGAGGTAGAAACAATGTTCTTATTTTTGAAAGAAATGTGTGTTTGCTTGCCTTTTGTGCAAGTCTAACAGATTTTGTCACTTTCAAATTTTAATTTAGGCAACCCATTCACCAAGTCATGTCTAGACAATTTGGAGATTACTCCAAAACTAGCATGACCTAATCTTCGATGTCATAACCATGTATTTTCATGATTGTTTGCTACCAAGCACACATCATTACCAGAAACATCATCAAGATCAATAGAATATATATTATTATTTCTTTTTCCGATGAACCTGATTTCACTTGTGCTTTTATCCATGACGAGGCAATGGGATTCAACAAAGACAATCTTAAAACCTTTGTCACAAAGTTGAATTATGCTTAAGAGATTGTGATTCAAGCCCTTCACTAGCAATACATTCTCAATCATGATTTCAGAATTCTTATCTATGTTGCCAATCCCAATGATTTTACCTTTATCTTTTTCACCAAAGGCAACTGAGCCTCCGTCCTTGTCTTGCAGCGTAGAGAACACTTTCCTATCCCCTGTCATATGCCTTGGGCAACCGCTGTTTAGGTACCATTTACTCCCCCTGACTTCAAGGTATATCTGCAAGATGCATCATTCTCATCAAATTGATTTTGGTACCCAAACTAATTTGGGTCAGGACCATGTGCCCCCAGGGCATCAGGAACACCCTGCTCATTGGGTCCCACCTCTCCCTCAACGCTGGATGAGGGGCAGGTCGAGCCGGAAGGGCCCAATCTGCAGGAAGGCCCCAAACCCCATGGCGTCCACCCGGGCCCTCTAAAAGTCGGGTAGGCCCCTGTAAGCCGCCACCCCCATGAAGCTCTTCAAAATGAATCCTGGATCCAGGCTATGCATGAAAAGCTACACCAATTCGAAAGAAACGAAGTGTGGTCTCTCGTGCCGCGTCCTAAGAATCATCATGTTATTGGAACCCGTTGGGTTTTCATAAATAAGCTAAATGATACGGGATTGGTGGTTAGAAACAAGGCACGGCTTGTGGCCAAATGGTATAGCTAGGAGATGGGTATTGATTTTGAAGAGTCTTTTGCACCGGTTGCTAGATTAGAAGCAATCCAGATTCTTCTGTCCTATGGTTGCTCTCTTAACTTCAAATTATTTCAAATGGATGTTAAATCTACTTTTCTTAATGGATACATCAAAGAGGATATTTTTAGAGAACAACCTCTAGGTTTTGAAGACACAAAACATCCACAACATGTGTACAAGTTGCAGAAAGCCTTGTACATATTGAAGCAAGCACCAAGGGTATGGTATGAAAGGCTCACCTCATTTCTAATTGAAAATGATTTCAAGAGAGGTAAAGTTGATCAAACACTCTTCACAAGAACGTCAGGTAAAGACATATTAGTAGTTCAAGTGTATGTTGATGATAACATTTTCATATCTACTAATGATGCCTTATGTGATGATTTTGCACAAATAATACAGGGTGAATTTGAAATGAGTTTAATGGGTGAACTTACATTCTTCCTTGGATTGCAGGTAAAGCAAACATCTTAGGGCATTTTGATTAACCAAGCCAAATACACCATGGAACTCTTGAAGAAGTACGGCATGGGAGATGCAAAACTAATGTCAACTCCGATGGCCACAACCACGAAGTTAGACAAAGATGAAAATGGTAAAATAGTAGATCCCACATTGTTTCGAGGTATGATCAAATCACTACTGTACCTTACAACATGCCGTCCTGATATTCAATACAGCATATCTCTGTGCTCGTTTTCAGTCATGCCCTAAAGAGTCTCACTTATTGGCTGTTAAACGGATTTTTCAATATTTAATTGGCACAATAGACTTTGGCTTATAGTTTCCCATCGATAGCTCATTTGATCTGATTGCATACACCGATGCGGATTATGCTGGATGTATTGTTGATCGTAAAAGTACTAGTGGGTACTGTCAGTTTCTTGGTGGGTGCCTAGTCTCATGGGCTTCCAAGAAATAACATTCAGTAGCTCTCTCAATGGCCGGGGCTGAGTATGTAGCCGCCGGAAGTTGTGGAGCCCAAGTACTTTGGATCAAAAATCAATTGCTTGATTTGAATGTTCAAATAAAATATGTTCCAATTTTATGTGATAATAACAATGTAATCAACTTGTCTAAAAACCCTGTTCAACATTCTATAACTAAACACATTGACATCCCGCATCATTTTCTGAGAGATCATGTAGGAAAAGGGGTCTTTGAATTGAAATTCATTGACACACACAATCAGTTGGCTGACATCTTCACCAAACCCCTAAACCAGGAACATTTCAATAAAATCAGAAGAGAACTTGACATGTGCAAGGGTGAGAGCATACATACCTAAGTCTGCATTAAGGCTAAGTATTGCATATGTAGAAAAGTCAGTTACATAAGCGGTAGATTGCATAGAAAAACATGCATATCTTATGTGTAAATCTTTTTTTATATGTTGAAATACCACCATTGTATGCTTGATTGTATTTATACATATAGCCCTTCCTTGAAATTTTTCTAAGGCCTATAATTCCTTGAATAAATGTTGACATAGTGACCTGAGGATCAGAGGCACTGTCTGAGGGGGAGAGTCAGAGGGACTTCTAAAGCAATGCTATTTTAGAATGCCCCGTCATTTCCTTGTTCAAGTCAATTCCCTTCCACTATTGAAAAAAGAGAGGAGATATTCATCAAAAAAAAGAAGATCCACACACACACACACACACACACACACACACACACACACACACACACACACACACACACACACACACACACACACACACACACACACACACACACTGATGTTCCTTCTAAATTATTTTTGGTACCCAAACTAATTTGGGTCCGTAAGAGTTAGTCTAATTCTGCATATACCTTTTTCTAGTCCAAACAGCATGATTTCTTGGTGTGTTTTGTTTGAACCTATAATTTGCAACAATATGACCAAATCTAACACAATGAAAGCAGTTGACATTTGAAAATCTTCTTTAAAATTTGTGTGATTTAGGTTGGACATGTGTTGACTTTGTGTGTGAGCACGAGGCACAATTATTTTCCTTTTCATGGATACAGGATGATGTTATTTTGTGCTCGAAAGATTTTTTATTTTGGGAAATGTACCCCAACCCTTCTTTCTAGAAGTTAACTTTAACTCACAACACATTATCTAGGTTTTGTTTCCCTTTAACAAACCTAGAAAGAGTGAACTGCAAGTCAGACACCTCTTTATTCAAACTCATATTTTTATTTTCAAGTTCTGAAATTGAGAATGTCAGAACTTCTTTTTTATTTTTTTATTTTTCAAAAACTTTTTCTATTTCAGACATGTTACACATCAATTTCTCTTTGGTTTTCTCAACGTCTGAAATTGTTTGATTCAAGCTTTCTTTTCCTTCTGTTAATTCGAACCATTCATGTTCGAGTTTTCCAAAATTAATAGAAGAGCCCTCATGTGTTAAATCTTTAATTTTCTTTTTGAGGGTTTTATTATCTGATCTTATTTTTCTATATTAATTGTACAATTTTTCATACTCTGATTCTCATTACTCATTTGAAATTGAATCAGGGTCAGAGTTTACTTCAGCTGAGTCTTCTTCATGTGCCATGAGATATAGAATTTTCACGAGCTCTTCCAGTTCCTCTTCAGACTGTTCGTCATCTTTATCGCTCCATGTAGCGACCATGGCTTTGGGCTTCCTAAACTTGTCCTTATTGAATTTTCTTTTTAGATTTAGACACTCACCTCTCATGTGCCCAGGCTTTTTACATTCATAGAAAATGATGTTATTGGGCTTGCTCGGCTCTCCCTTGATTTGGACCAGTTTTCTTTGCCATTTTATGAAGTTTCCCTGAAAATTTTTCTTCTTCCTTAAAAATTTCTTTACTTGGCGATTCCACATGCCCAAGTCTTCTTCCTGGTCACTTCCTTCGGAGCACTCCTCTTCTTGGGACTCATCATCATGTTGGTTGATTTTCAAAGCCACCGTTTTCTTCTTCTTCGATTCCTCTTCTGTAGTTCTCTTGATGTTTATCTCATAGGTCATCAGTGAACCTATGAGTTCGGTCCAAAGACAGTATGGACAGGTTCTTGGAGTCTTCAATGACTGTGGCATTTGTGTGTCATGCGGGTGGAAGAGATCTTAACATCTTCCTCACGAGCTCGGAGTTAGTGTATTCTTTTCCGAGACTCTTGAGACCATTAGTGATCTCTGTCAGCCTTGCAAACATCTCAAAGATTGTTTCTTCAGGTTTCATTTTGAAGAGCTCATAATCTCTGATGAGTAGGTTTGCCTTGGTCTCTTTTACCTCGGAGGTTCCTTCGTAGATCAGCCGAAGTTTGTCCCACATCTCTTTTGTTGAACTGCACATGGATACACGAGAAAACTCGTTAGGATGAATAACACATTGCATAATGTTCCTAGCATTAAAATTTACTGTGGATTTTTTAATATCCTCATGGGTCCACTTGTCTTCATCCTGGGGAAGATCATATGGACCCTTGTCCACAACCCTCCAGATCTCATATTCTTGGGCTCTAAAGAAAACATGCATTTTGTTCTTCTAGTATGAATAATTTGAGCCATCGAAGTATGGAGGACGGTGGATGGAGTGACCCTCAGGCATCATCCCCTTGTTGGCCATTGATCTGGCTCTAACTCTAGATCGTTAGATCTGTGAAAACTAGACCCTTAGCTCTGATACCAATTGAAGTCCCGTGATCAATGACACTCAAGAGGGGGGGTGAATTGGGTGATTACAAATTTTTAGAAAACATTACCCGATTTAAACAAATGTGATGAAATATCAACTTAGAAACTTAGATCTGTTATATTACCGATTATATCTATCAAAATCTATCACACACAGCAGTTCCTTGGTACTATGGTGGAGGTATGAATCCGAAGATACTGCTCGCGCAAAGTGTTATCGTCCTGACAAGATTAGCCTTGTCAATTCGAACCCACCTTTTGATATACCAAAGATCTGATGATGAAATGATAAATTATGCTAGATCTGAAATACAAGACGCGGAAGAATAAATATGCACTAGTAATCACACAGAATGGGGGTAGAAGAAATGGACCAAACCACACAAGAGACAGTAATTTTTAGGTGGTTCGGATGTAACAACGGCAACCTACGTCCATCCCTCACGATCCGTGAGGATTCACACACTACCTTATAAAGGATTACAATATAAGAACCACACACACACAGATCTAGATAGATCCACACACACACACACACACGGATCTAAATAGATCTACACACACACTGATGTTCACTGATTTAGAAGATTACACATATGAAGCTTAAAAAATTTAGAAGAAAAACACAAATGAAAAACTTCTGATTTAGGCTCCCCCTGAGTAGATGATGCAGATCTTGGATGAAGCTTGCTTCTCCACTTGATTTCCAGTTGACTTACTTCGGATTGATCTTGGTTTGCTTGAGGTTTGATGAAAAACTTCTGGACGGATCACTGTTCACGGAGGTGTTGCAGCAGCTCTCTTTCTCCCTTGATGGCCTCCCTTGAATCCTCTTAGTTGATTAGGGTTCCTTGGCCAAAAATGTGTTTTTATATCTCTTGGTTGGTCAAGGGACATGCCAAGACACATACCACATTTCTTGGCATGTCTGGAGGCTTTGGGACTCAAAAGTCCTAAAGAGATGGCTGCCCACGTTGGTGAGAAGCAAAGTCAACAAAAGCTGCCTCGAAGGGTTCGGTCGACCGAAATTTCCAGTCGATCGACCGAACTCTGAGAAACCTGTAACTTTTCAACGCTGGGAAAATCGGTCGACCGATCCTGGGCCGTCGATCGATCGAACTCTATAATTTTACAGAGTTCTGCATTTTGGAATCTTTGGTCGACCGAAAGACGTTCATTGGTCGACCGAAGTCTGCTTTATCTGCAAGAACAACTCATTATCCCAATTTAGATATCCATATTAGCAAGCCTTGGGTTTAACATATGTTTACATCCATTTGAAGTCCATTTGAGCTCTTTTTATGCATTTTGAAAGCTTTAAACATTGTGAGCATTTGTCATGACAAAATTTGGCCTTAATGTCATCCTAGTGTTTCGTTCTTGCAAGTGTGCACGGCACGAAACAGAAAACACGTCCGGAGTTTTGTTATCATCAAAATCACCTGGAGAACTCAACATGGGTGTTCCCCCTTGCACTACTATACGAACCCCATCCCCATCCCCCTACGCGAACCCCCTCCCCCTCCCCATGCGCCGCTGAACCCTCTTCCCATCGCCCCGAACCACCAGACCCCCTCCCCATCCCACTACACTACTGCGTGAACCCCCCTCCCCCTCCCCCCCATCCTCCGGACCCCCTCCCCACCCCCCTACATTGCTGCATGAACCCCCCTCTGCCTAAGCCGCTGGGCAAGGTGCCCCTCCCCATGAGCCGTTGGACCCCCTCCCCATCCTCTCGAGCTACCGGACCCCCTCCCCATTCACATGCATCGCTGCATGAACCCCCTCCCCCTGAGACGTCGGATAGGGTGCCCCTCCCCTTCCCCATGCGCCGCTAGATCCCTCCCCCTCCCTTTGAGGTGTCGGACCCCCTCCCCATCCCCATGCTCGAACCCCCTCCCCTTCTCCGCATTGTTGGACCCCCTCCCCATACCCTTGATAAAGCCCCCTCCTCGCATGGTCGCACCCCCACCCCATACCCTTGATAAAGCCCCCTCCCCATACCCTGAGTCGGACCCCCCTCCCCATCCCCCTGCACCGTCGGACCCCCCTAACTGGAGTCGCCCCCTACCAGGAACCCCCTCCATGTTCTCTCTCTCTCTCTATCTCCTTCTCTCATTCTCTCTCTCTCTCACCGATGGTATTTAGGTCATTTAACATTTAACTAATGGGAA
This sequence comes from Amorphophallus konjac, assembly GCA_022559845.1. Taxonomy (NCBI): domain Eukaryota; kingdom Viridiplantae; phylum Streptophyta; class Magnoliopsida; order Alismatales; family Araceae; genus Amorphophallus; species Amorphophallus konjac. Next base: position 462,195,514 of record CM040121.1, on the reverse strand, counting down.
TATTAACATTTTTTTGTTCTCCCGTCAACGGAAGTTAATCACGATGACATATTTACACTATTTGATTTTACGCAGTGATATGTCTGCTAATGTATTTATAAGAATGACTTTTTACAAATTCACTTCTAATAATAATTTATTTGTAAAAATCTCAAAATGAATATAGACATTAAATAGTTAATCTATCTATATATTAAGGGTGCGTTTGAGAACACATCCAGTTTATTCATTCCAAAAAAATACTCCATCCGTACAAATATCTATCTCATCCAAGATTTGTAATAATTAAAAATTCACAAAATCCTCTTTACACTTACTTATAAAGATTCTCCGATGAAGTTCAATTTTGTATTTATAATATCTTTCCTCCGACTTTTTGTGAGCGCTCAAAAACTCATATGCACTTGGACATTTGTTAAAACTTAAAAGGCCGTCGAGAGATTTTGACTCTCTCTCTCTCTCTCGTGTGTATGTGCGTGCACGCGCGCGCGCGTGCGCGCGTGCTGGGATGGTTAAGAAGCATGAACATCTTCGGCTATTGATTCTCCCTTCAAATCTCACATGCTCTTAAGCATTTGCACGAGGCATTTTCTCGAACAGTGTGTCTGCGGTGAACTCATTTCCTTGGGCCTTTCTTAAGTTGGAAACTTATGGAGGAGCTGAATTATCTACTTAACAACGTGATCTTCCACACTTCCAAAATATGGGACGCACTTCATTGGATCATCTTCTCAGCAGTGTGCACAACATAAATAAAAAAAAACTAACCTTCCCAATAAACAAGTAGTAACTCCAAGTCAATCTTCTAGATTCCTAGGCGTGTAACCGTGATTTAGGATTCTCTTAAGGTCAGTTTGATAAAAAGGTAAGTCGGGTTACGGTAGATTACTTGGGATGAGATGACCGTACTTAGATTTGATTTGACTCTTTTTATCTTAATCAGGGTCGACTATAGATAAATTTAAATTTTTTCACTCCAACTAAAAAGGTGGAATAAGTCACCCGAGATAAATTAGGGGTGAACCACCTAAGGTGACTTATCCACCCCTAACCCATCTATTTATCAAAGTGACCCTTATACTCCACTTTAATAATCGAGTGAGTGAGATTAGAGTCTAACAATTAATTCGACCCTCTCACTCGGACAAATCATTTGACCTCTGGCGGTCGAGCCGAAGGACTTATTACACAAATTTGTCGTTTTTCTATCTGTTGGGCCCGGTTAGATGGAGACCTTAAAGATGGTTATCGGTGAATACATGAGACCGGTGAATATGCCGACCGCAGTTGCCTTGTTCGATTAATAAATCGGGCCTTAGATATTATTCTTTTAAACCGCTTATAATGGATGATGCGTCATCATTATCTAAGTTTTCCATTATTCTTCGGTTTCTTTTGGGGAGGGGTTGCGGTTGATTTGGCTGGCAACTTGGTCTCGCCCCCCACCCCTTCCCAGGCATTCTTATCTAAGGTTTTTAACCGGTGAATAACCATGCGAGAATGCATCTTCGTTATTATCTAAGTTAAATATTATTAATATTTTTTAATAAAATGCCATGAATCTCTTAAATTTTAAATTTTATTTTTAAAATAAATAATCATAATAAAGATTCAAGAGAACGCACGTCGCTTCAATAAATGACGTGAATCCCGCTCCATCGAGATAAAACTCGAGTACAAATTAATTGGGGCATACCCTTGTAAGAACATCCGGACAACAGAGGAGATGACAAATGAGCTGACACCTAATTAGAAAGAGGCACCCAGATTTGAACTCGATACGTACCCATCAATTAACTAATTGCATACCCTGATCAAATTGCAACAATGACTACAGCCAACGAACAGAATTGAGAGAGCGGACTCAACTCTGATGCCACATCAGTACATTAATTAATCGAACCACCGACCAAACTTTTAGTTGATGGACAGAGAGAGATCCATAATTAACGTGAAAAATGTGTATCGCACACTTTGTTGTGTAATCAAAAGGGATGCCACTTGTCAATTAACTAGGTCTCTGTTAAAGCGATGAGAAAGGGGAGGGTGTCCCCTTCTGCTGGTTCACACCAAACCAACTGGTGCAACAACTCCAACTAAGTTAATCTGAATAGAAAGTGAGTAATGAATACCAGCTGGTATATGTCTGAACGACTCTTGCCGACGACGAGAGAGACCAAATCATTTCTCTCTCAAAGAAGATATTGTGCATATCTTCTCGATAGATGACAGGTGATCTTGCTAGTACTATTGAACTATCATTTTTATCGTGACCAGAAATATCTCTTTATCACGAAGAGAGGAAAAGTAACGTGAATAGGGAGAGGGCGTGTTTGGAAGATTTTAATTTTTGATTTTTTTTTAAAAAAAAGTCGGTAGAGAGAGACAAAAAATTAGAAGAATTTTTTAATTTTTTTAAAAATTAACATTTTTATTGTAATCTCTCTGCATCAAAAAAATCACCTTTTAAATTTATTACTAAGGCGAGGGTTTAAATCTAACGTCCATAAAGATTTGATTCCCGGTAGAGTTTGAATGGAGAGATTTATGTTAATATGCAACGGGGTCTGGTAATTAAGGGCTTGGGAAGACCTATATATGGGTTGCTGCTTAATTTATCGGATTCTTTAAAATAAAGACCTTGACAGCTTGCAGGAGGATGTCTCTTGGAGGAGCTACTGTTTTGAGGATTAGTTCATTGTTTAGCAATCACGTAAGAATGCAAGGGAATATTTGTAAACATGATTTTATCCGATATTAGTTTTGGTCTATTTTTCTAAGTTTTAGATGGATAAATACGAGTAGGCAATCTGTTGGATCTTCATTGTTGGGCATTCACACCTACCAGTTTTAAGGTTATTCGTCTTTTTTTAGGGTTGAAAGATGCCGGGTTTGGCATTAAGACCATTGGCAGACTTATAAAATAGAGAATTTTTAGTTTTAAGTTGGTAAATTCTTTCAAAATTAGAAAAAAAATTTTCGTAATCCACCTATTTAGTCAAAATCTCTCAAGATCTTCAAATTCTTAATAAAAAAATTCATCGATCTATCAATTGTCCAAAAAAAAATTCTAAAGAATATTCCTTCTCATATTCCAATATTTTATATATTTTCCATTTTATCTCTCTCTCTCTCTCTCTCTTCCCCTAGTGGAGATGGTAGCAGGTCACGATGAGGGCTGTGAACTCCTCCGACATGCTATTGCCCTCCCCTCCTCCGGCTGCCGATCTCTCTGTATCGCACTCTCTCTCGCTCCCCCCCTCTGTCTCTCTTTCTCTCTCCCCCTCTCTCTCTCTCTCTATGACCCCCAGTGCCCAGTGGGTGTCGACACTGGAGGGGGAGACCCCCTCTAGTGTCCTCCCCACTCTCTCTCTCTCTCACTCACTCTCCGCCTATGTCTCTCCTTCTCTCTCTCCCCCCCTCTCTCTCTCTCTCTCTCTCTCGCACTCTCTCTCACACCTCCCCCTTCAACTCTCTCTCTCCCCCACACCCAGACGGCTAGCACCCAGATGTATCGCTGGCTCCCTCCACCTTGCTCTGCTTTGATCACTTGAAGATGGTGTAGATGTGACTCATGATGACGTGCTTCCCGTTGACTGACACCCGCTTGAGGGCGCCCTCTGCCACCGTCCCCACAACGATGTTGCCCTACAATGCCACCAAGATGCTGAGCTTATTCCACACCTTGGCGAACTTGAGCTGGCCGGGTGACACCTCACGGCCACACCCATCGGTTGCTCCACCACTGCTCGATACACTGACCTGCCTCCCCGACATTCATCACCGTCCGAGTAATGTTCTTACCCTATGAGGATGACGCCCCCAGTGTCACCGCAATTGACAAGTAGTTGAGCTCCTCGCCTTCCACCACTTGGATGGTGGAGCAGTTCACCCTCCGCTGGGTGACAGCATGCAACTAGTCGTCGATGTACCCTAGTGCGTTGTAGAGGAAGCCCAAGTAGTCCCCAGGTCGGATGTCGTAGATGAGCCCCGGGTCGGCGGCCCTTGACTGATTCATGTGTCTAGCGTCGGTGGCATAGAGATCTGCCACCTTGCCCGTCTCCCCGATGGCGATAGGGTCTTTGACGCGGTTTAGCAAGTTGGCGGTGGCCATGATGGCCGCTAACGACCAATCCGAGTGGGAGACCTTGAGCTGTCCCGCCAAGCCGCCGATGTGAGGCGTCGACATGGAGGTGCCAGAGAAGATGGCACAGCCCTCTCTTGGCCAGGTGGGAAGCTATGGGGTCCTTCAGGGGCGTGACCTTATAGGGATATATGTCGAGGATGTTGACACCAAGGCCAAGGATGTCGGGCTTCAGGATGCTGCTGTTGCTATTGGGGCTGGGGCCAAGAGAAGAGGAGGAGGCCACCATCGGCGACGGAGGGGTCCCAAATTGGGTGCCCTTGAAGAGGATGGCCGACGTTGCAGAGGTGTTGATGTTAACCTCCATGAGGGATCGATTCCCCCTTCGGTGCGTTCTCTCTCTCTCTCTCTCTTTCTCTCTCTTTGTGAGGTGCGGGATATTATGGTCTTTTTTATTTTTCTAGTTAGGCTAGATCATAATTTGGTTAATCTAATTAGACATTATCTCACGGTGAGAGACCACAAAGACTTTTTTATGTGATAGACAATATTTTAAAATAGGGGTTTAAATAAAAAAATCCCCATAAAATATGGTACAATATAATTCTTAGTCTTTGTGTTAAATGTAGGGATCTTTTGAGATGTAATAAATATATTTTGTGACACATGTTTAACTTAAGACTTTTATTTAATTATAACATAATAGTGCATGATGGGATGTCGAATCTCTCAACTATGTGTGTGATAAGTTCGTCCACCCGTTGTTTATTTTTCCTAATAAAAATATTTGGTCGGAATAAAAGACGCAACACTATAAAATATGTCCAAGCGCTTAAGTCCCTCTTTGATTTCGGATTAAATATATCCCGGTTAAAATTAAGTGAATTTATTTTATTTATTTTTTTCTTTAATAACAAGAAATCTAACGAATCAAATAATCTCGGATCACACATCTCTAGAGGATTGAGGACGTGATCAAGTAAAACTCTCTTGGGGTGATTAGAACTTGAAATCTCCTGCTTATTTGACATGGCTCTTCTAATATTAGACCCACCCCTGCTCTTCCATTTTATTTATTTTTCTCTTTTTTTACTTTGACATGACATCGACTTAACTTAATCTACCCGTGGAGATGAAAATAAGTTAACTCGAGTTAACTCTGATTTAACCCGATTTTCTAAATCCTGACACTACCAAATTAAAATGAGTTAATTCTACGCTAAAAAAACGTAAGTCATAATTAACCCCGAAACAAAGCCGGGCTTAACGGGTCAAGACTATTTAGGCGAGTCCATTTCGGACGACTCGAGCTCTCGGCTCAGCGCCATTGGAAGGTGACATTTGTTCTTGCTCTTTCAAATAGTCGTACATGGAATAATACAGCAAAGAAGTGCATCCCTAGCATTGCAAACAAAGTGTTGTATAAAACAAAAGATAATTGATACTATTTTGTCATTTTCTTTTATCTATTATTCTACTTTTTAAAATTCTCCATTGACTTGATCATCGGAAATTTTTTCTTAAACATAGTTGAGTCCTGTTGAGTTTTTTTCTTTCAATGGTAAGATATTAATTGATGGAGAATTTAATATAGATCTCACAGCTAGATTAATCTAAGATCGGTTATATATATATATATATATATATATATATATATATATATATATATATATAGAGAGAGAGAGAGAGAGAGAGAGAGAGAGAGAGAGAGAGAGAGAATTTTGACTCACTCACCCATCAACGTCCCTGTCCACTTCAACGTCAGTTTTGTACAATGAAAAATTGGGGCATCTTTAAGTGTGTCAGATAGTATATATTATTTTAAAAATCACTTCTCCTAATTCATTTTCCAACAGTGTTTACGTGACCCAATAGTAATTCACACATTATTGTGAGGCTCAACTCTAAAAAAATATTAATAAAATAGAAGATTTATAAATAGATATGTGAGATAATTACATAAATAATGTTATTGCACATATTTATGTATATTTTAAATAAAACATCAAAATTTTAACCATGAAAAAGCTTATTCTTCTTGTGGGAATTTCAAATTGACCTTCATTATCTGCTAACAATTTACAAATATTAGCATTTAAAAGTCATTTCTCTCTTCCACTACATTTAAGTTATTGATGTGAAAATCACCGAATTGGGGCTAAGCTAATGTGGAGGTCTCATTAGTCCAACGTGATTGCGGACTCGTGTTAAAAATAAAACTTGGCTTTTGAAGATGGAATGGTCGGATTTGAGTCCCGGTGTAACTAATCTGACGAGCTTAAGAGAGAGACCGTCGACTTCACTCTCAACTAGAATCTCCTCTACTTATTGTCTTTTAAGGGCGCATTTGTTGACTTTGGGAGATAATTTTTATTTTGCAAGTCGCACCCTCAAAATTCTAAACAAATAGGTTATGATCATGTCAAAATTTTTAAAAAATAACTTTTTTGACGTAGAGATACATAGTAAAAAAATAGTCAAATTTTTAAAAAGCTTAAAAATCTATTCTAAAAGAATTTCTCTCTCTCTACATGATTTTTCAAAAAAACCAACAGCCAAAGCCCATCCAAACAAAGCCTAAATCCTTCCCTCCGCTTATCACACCATGTTACCATTTTGTGCGAAGGCATTTCACTTATCACACCACATTCTATGGGCCTATAAGTGTTTTGTGAGGAAGTTGACATGATACACCGAGTCTGTTGCTGGCACTTACTTATTTTCTTGAATTAATTGAGATTTAGGCTAAAAGAATTACTCCTCCCAACAACTAGAACATTTCGCCTTGTCAAACGATATGACACAATAAACGGGTGTTGTGCCCTTGTGATTTTGATGATAGCAAATACTAGAAGTCACCATGTGTTTGCACGAAAGATTGAATGTTTGTCAAAACATGTATTTGCTTATGCATATGATCTTTGCATGTTATGTTGCATAGAACTTTATCAGAGTGCATGCACGCTTTGCATTTCATCATACAGGTTGCAGGCACACACCATGCATATAGAGGGTCCATGCATACTCACTGCTCCTGTGTACATCATTTGTTTCTCTGGGTTCTGGCTAAGGTGTTGGTAGAACACCTCGATAAGAATGTCGACTCTAAGAGTCGACAGTTGCTGTCATACGTTTGGTTAGCATGCATATAAAGTATGTGCTCATCACTATAGCGGGGCATGTAAGAGTCAGTGCATTCCTTGCCTCGGTGCAAGTTTGTCTTACAGTACATAACAGGTCTGTGCAGCTTTGGCTGTGAGTACATGAGGTCGGTGCTAGTCTCTGCCTAAGGCAAACTGAGATCGATGTGAGTGTGCTTAGACTCACAACTAAGGTTCTGCATACTACTTTTGTAAGGCACACACATTCAGAGGGTCCATATTGCTTTTGTAAGGCACACACTTTCAGAGGGTCATGTGTGGCTCATATGCATTCTAGGGACCAAGGTCCGTGCAGACCTTATCAATGTGCAGACCTTATCAATGTGCATTTCAAAGTTAGTGCATGTCACTGTTCATGTGCATCTAGGTTTGTGCATTCAAGTCCGTGCACACTGTATTGGCAGATGCAAGTCGGTGCAATGCACTGTAGCGCACGCAGTCGAAGTCTGTGCGAATCTAGTTGCTGCCAGCATATAAGTCACTGTATCATTGTCATGTGTCACCACACGGTCGGTGCACATCTTCTCTGTGCACTATGCTAGCTTGTGCATATCTGCTCGTATGTCTCCAAAGTTTGTGCATCGTTTCATGTTAGTTGGGAATAGGTCGGTGCATTCATCTATTTTGAGTTCATATTGTTTGGTATGTCAAGTCTGAGTCAGTTCATTTGTTTCTCTTTGCAAGGTTGTGTTAGTTGGTGCTAAGTCTAAGTCAGTCAGAACGAGTTTGTGCTATGCAAGTCTGGTATAGAAGTCTGTTCATGTTTAATTCTAAGAAAATACTAGGTCATTGCATTCCATGAACCGATTACACACATAGTCGGTGCACATTCTGTGCGAGCAAAATTAAAGTCTGTGCATTCGTGCATTTCGTGCAACTAATGAGCTATGCAAAGTCTGTGCAACTTGAGGTTTGGCATATTGGTGCGGACACTAGAACGAGCGAGAAGTACGAACCGGCGAGCCGTCGGTACCGTACGTGGAGCACCACTCGAGCTACATCAACTTCTCTTTGGCTCGGAGATAGTCTGGAGTCTCCGCCTTGAGTTTGGATACTTTTTAGCATTTATTTGCATTGTATTTGGGCTTGTAATGTGTGTTTTTACTTGGGTTTTCATTTTGGGCTCTTTGTAAGGCTCTTAATAAACAATTTGGATTAGGCCCTTTAGAGTCTATTAAGGGGTGTGGCCATATTGGACTGTTAGGCTTCATAATGGGTCTTTAAGTCACTTAAAGCCCTATTGGGCTTCTCTCTTTCTCATGGGCTTCCTAGATTTTAAGGCCCAATTGGCTGGTCTATGGCCCAACTTGGACCAAGCCTCTCTTGTTGACCAAGGGAGACAAAGTGGGAGAAAAGCCCACTTTCTCTCCTTAAAATAAGGGGGTGCCCCCCTCTTTTGACCTCATTAGGCTAAACTTTTTTATTTATGCTTGACCACATGGGGGAAATAGCATTTGGCATCTCCGCTACGTAAACCAAGATCCATGGGTTTCATATAAAAGGGTAGTATTTCCTATTTTCAAGAATTAATGCATAAAATTTGTGGGATTTTCTTGGAGCATAGCTTGGTGGGCCCCCCTCTCTCTCTCCTCTCTCCCCCTTCTGCAGTTGGAAAGGCTGTGAATCAGAGGTGTGAAGCCTCATCTATCATGTGTGAAGATCGTCGTCGCCGCCGCCACCGCCATCGTGTCGCCATCGCACCGCCACCATCGTCGTCGGAGTTTTGTTTACCCAGGATAGCCCGTTCTTCCCAGAATTTTTTCTCCCAATCACAAGATCTTTTGGAGCCCAAACTTTCAGGGTGAGTTCCATAGATCATCACCACGTCCCATAAAAATTGAAAAAAAATTCCAGCCATCGTTTTCTATTTTTCCATTTTTGTACTTCCCAGTCCACCAGATCTGCCAGATCTCTGTCTTGTGTCACAGCAGCCCTGAGTTTCCACCTTTCAATCCCCTTCTTGATTTTTGTTTAAATCCCCAGTTTTACTAGAGGTTCTTTCCACCATCCCCAACATCCAAACATTTTCGTGGAATTTCTGCACCCCTCTACCTATTTTTTAAAAATCATGTCTTTCTCCCAAATTCAGTTCTGTCCCTACTGTCTAGATCCGACCACCCAAGGCTCGAAAATACTTTTCCCCAACCAAACCTCCACCAAATCCTTCACAAAAATTATCCCCGTTTTTCTATCTCTCCCCTCTACAATTTTTATGAAGATCTCATCTTCTGATTCGGAGGTCTACATCATGGTCAACGTTAACTCTCAGGAAAATTCATTTCTATCTTGCCAGATCTGAAATAGAGATCAGTCCGGTTCTAAAATTCCCCATCAGAATCACAATCACAACGATTTTTCTGGTGACAGAGGGTCGAAGGATTTTGAGTCAGCGTTCCAATGGTGCTGGTTTCGTGCCGATCCGACATCGGTGCTGATCGCAACAACAAATCTCACCGGGTCGTGCGCTGTAAAACAGAGGTTGCAGATCCGTGGCCAGCACTTGCGACAAGTGGAGATCGGAGCCGCCCGGCCTCCGACCGGTGTTCCAGTCCGACCGCCGTCCAGGGAAGCACGCCACCAGGTGTCACCATCACGGCGGGATCCACCCCATCAGGTCCGGAGGACTGAGCAGCACGTGGGCCCCACGAACCCGCAGATCGCGTCGCCCGGACAGCACTAAAACGCGGATTTCGGGACCGTCGGAGCGACATCAAGATGCTGCCCGTCAACCCACTTCCCGATACTCCCGAGCCACACATGTTACCTGTTACCTCCCTGTGTGGAGTGGGTTGAAACATTTGTACCATTGTATATTTGTTAACCGGGAGTACGGATTTGGCCGGGGTTGTCTTCCCCACGCCGGGAGCGTGGAGGTAACGGTATTACTTCTTGACGTTCATTTGCTAGTTTAGTATATGGTCATATGCCGCTGTGAGTGCGATAGGAGTCTAGCCCGTGAGTTCATGTCACCGCTGTGAGCGAGAGAGTGACCCGTCCCGTGGGTCGATCCGAGCACGGAAGTGAGTCGACCACCCTTGACTCTGCCGATTTCTCAACCGCGCGGATCCACGCTATCCCTCACTTGGGATGACGAGTGAGCTTGCGTTTCTATTAGCGACGTATAGCCCATAGAAACTCTTAGTGTTGGGCTGAAGTGTCTCTCCAATTCGTATATTGCTGGTCGCGTCTGCACGTAGAGTCCGAGGTCCGCATTACTTAGAGTCAGTCCCCGTGTCCGTCCCGCATCAGTTTGGTATCAGAGTGAGTCGAGTCTAGGGTAGTTATGGCGTAAGTCTTGCACGGTCTAAGTTGAGTCTAGGATCATCATTATTTTCAAAACAAAAAAAAGTGTTTTAAAATTGCATTCATCCCAATAACCCGGTATATCAAAAGGTGTCGTCCGAACGTTAGGTTACGCCTATCGAGAAGGCCGCACACTCGCGTAGAGGAGATCTTCGGGTCGACCCTCCGCCACGTTGATAAGTGTCCATTTTCGATGGTAATTCATCACATATACACCGTTTTATGTGCATATAATTAGATAATTATGCATGTCCCATCGTTAATCTCAACTTTACATATAAATTGGGTATTTCACGTAAATTGATTAATTTGGAGATATTATTCAATGAATTAAAGTTGAGGGCCATGAGTATTAATTCTCCATTGCATAATTAATCATGAGCATTTAAGATTTATGTGCACATTATGATAATTTTTATGGACTAAATTATAATTGTGTGTGTGCAGGACACTGAAAGTAATTGTAAGAGAAGCTGGGGGCAAAATTGTCATCACCACTTTGACCAAGTCAAACAAAAAAAAGACATGTTTTGGTTGGAGTGAAAAGATAACTCAAAATATTTTGGTTCGAGGGAAAAAAATTCAAAATTTGAAAAAGAGGAGAAGAAGCACACATCTTGGTTGGATGGAAAATTGAATTCAAAGTTTGAAATAAAGGAGAGGAATGATGAGTATTGGGAAGGGGGTTGTCCAAAGTCCAAGGAGGGTGTACTCACCTCCTTTTCCTCTTCCCCATGCATCAAATTCTACCTAAATCTCAGCCATCTATCTCCTTTTGATACAATCTCCACCCTCCATCTATCCAACTTCCCCTATAAATAGCCCATGATAAGGAGGAGAAGGGGAGTTCTTCCTTTGGCATTTTTCTCTCTCTCTCACATCTTCTTAGGTCACCGATTTCTCTCACGTAAGTTCATTTTCTCCTCTTTCTTTTTTCATTAAAGTTCTTTATTTTTAAGTCCTCTACAACTTCTTCTTCTGTCTCATCTTCCAGTTCCTTCTGGTTTTCAAGCTATTTTATATTTTTCACTGTGCTGTCCTGTTCATCTAAGAACCAGTGTTTCTCTCTGTTCTTCCCCTTGTTTCTCACCCTTCTAGTCATTTTCTCCTCTTACTTTCTTCATCAAAGTTCTTTATTTTTAAAATATCTTCAACTTATTTTTCTAAACCATCTTCTAATTCTATATCGTGTTTATGTTATAACCTCTTTTTCAAGGTGATGTCTTGTATTTGTACTGTTCATCTGAGACACTACACTTTATTCTTCCTCCATTTTGAAGCTTTTCTACTCTTCTTTTCTCTCTGAGTTCTTCACCAAAGTTCTTCCTCTCTTATATATCTGGATTTTCTTCTTCTATCACTTCTTCTAATTCTTCTCAGTTTACTAGTTATATTTATTTTCCCACTCTTTTACTCTCTCATCTTCTTTCTTCTTCATCTCTACACAAACCCTTCCACATTCCTCTCTATATTTCTCTCCAAAGTTTATCCTCCACAACTCTCCTTTCATGGCGGCGTGCACATCAAGACGGGCGACGTTCCAAGGCTCGTGACGTGGACGACGACGGCTTCTTCATCCACCTCTTTCCACGGCGATCTCTTTCAAGGCGGAGTGATCCTATCCAAGGCTCGGCGAGGAGGAGACGACGGCGTCATCACCATTGCTACTACCATCTTCACACCTCATGCTCCTCTTTTTGTTATTGCTTTAGTTTTATTTTACTTCATTGTAATCTCGTCACATCTTTATTGTAAGCTTGTCTTGCACTTCATGTACTCTTTCTTTTAAGTTAATAAAAGAAGTTGTTCTTTTGATCTAGTTTTTGATATTCTACCCTCTCTACCTCCTTCTATCTCTTCTTTTCACTTCATGCAATTATTTTCTATAGCATAGGTGCATAGTCATAGGTGTTTTTAATTAAGTGTTTGGTTTGTTCATCATTTCACTATTTTTTTTAAGCAAAGAAAAATCACAAGTATTTTCCAAAGGACTCCAAGGTTGTTAACTCTAAAAATCTCTTCTTCCCTGTGGATTCGACCCTTCTCGCCACCATATTACGTCTCTCTTTCATCTAGTGCGAGTTGGAATTTTTAAGATTGATACGCGTGTTTTAAACAACAAACTTTCGCGTTATCAATTTTTGGCGCCGTTGCCGGGGAAGAATGATGATTTTTGACTTAAGAACTTTATTTTCCTTATGTTTATAGTGTACTAATATAGTTCTTTTTTCTTATTTTTATAGAAAAAAAAGGGAGAAAAAGCAACTTGAAATTTTTTTTTAAAAAAATCAGAGGTAAGTTCTCCACCTTTTCCTTAGTCTTTTTGTCATTCATTTCGAAAAAAAAAGAACGGGGGAACGTTTTTCAAGTAAGTATCCAAACTTTTCCTCCTTCGTTTTAATTTCATTTCTCTACATTTCATATCTTGTGGTTAGATAGGTTCACTAAATAAAAAAAAAAACTCTTCACTTGAACTAAATAAAAATTCTCATTCCAAGAGTAGAAACCATACTTTCATGCTTTAGGTCATGCATCATTTAGGATAGTTTTTATTTTTTCTTGTTATTTAATTGTTGTTAATTGCATAGTTGAAGATTGAGGGAGGTAAGGTGAGTACTCTAACTTTTTCAAAAGTATGCTCATGCATTTCCATTTTAGTGCCCCAAAATTTTATATAAATAATTTTTAAATTATAAAATATTTTTTTGGAAATTATAAAGGCTTAAATAAATTAATGAATGGATTATTAGATTAATAAGTCATTATAAGTCTCAAATAGGCTAATTAGTTAACCTAGCCTATCTAATTATTATCCAAAAAATTTATGGACCAAGCCCATCAAGTTTGGCCCATATTCTAGAAGGTTATTTAGCCTATTCACGTATTTTAAGGATAAATACTATTTATATAAGATAATTATGTGGATAAACGAATAAAAGAGTTTTATTAAATTGAAACTCTATACACGTTGAATGTAACGGTCTATCGGGCGACCGCCACAGCCCTGTAACGCACCAAGCTAGATGCATTACACTCTGTTAGTTCCGTGAAAGGAAGAACGAGTAAAAAGATTAGAACTTTGAAAGGAAGAACGAGTAAAAAGATTAGAACTTTGGGATCTTATCTATAAGAGATCGACTTAGGGAAGCTTATAACATTACTAAGGACTCTTAGGGATTAGGTTCTGACAAATTAAGGACTCTAGAATCGATCTCATCTTTAAACCCTAGCCAAAACCCTATAAATAGGACCTAGTTCTGAACTGAGCGACCCTTACTTTTGGCTCGTGAAGAATCAAGGTAAGGAGTCATAATTTCGAGTAAGTTCCTTACAACTTTTTGTTTATAATACATTAGACTAATAGCTCTCTAAATTTCGTGCTAGAAGACCAAGCAACCAAGGAGATAGAAGCTTCCAAAGTTGCTGATTCAACCTTAGCAACCCAGGAATCTGAACGCAAGTCCCCTGAAGATCCAGATATTAGGACGTCTAAACGAGGTAATTAGAGTTCAACCCTTTAGAACTTTTTGTTCCCAATAGTTTCATCTTCTTACCCTCAAAATTTCACATCTTTAGGTCAAGAGGCCGAGGAAATAGAGCAGATTGAAGTTGTTGATTTATCACAAGAAGTACAAGGGACTAAGGGTAGCACCTAGCATCAAATTCGAAGTTTAAAAGTTTTAAAAGAGGTATGTTATCTCATGATTGGCAAAAATAACTTGTTAGGGATAAAAGCCCTCTGATTGTGCTTGATTTCATGCATTATAGACTAAGAATTTCATGATTTCATTGTTTTATACATTCATGCATCTCTTAACCCTAAATGGAAATTAAAAGGTATTATCTTATCTATTCACTAAACCCATGCATATAGTTGGCCTATGCATCGTTATCATGACTAGGACAGTGATAGTATGTTGATTTCCAAGCATGTTATGTTTTCATAAACCCTTTACTTTAGTTTACTGCTAGCAGATCCTCTGACGCACCAATGTAAGACCGTCACATTAGTGTAACGGCCTTACGATAGACCGTCACATCCTGTTGTATTTTATTTGTTCTATTGTCTCTGACGCACCCTAGTAGGAGCGTTACATCACTGTAACGGCCCCTCGATAAACCGTCACAAGCACTGTAACGCGCCTATCATAGACCGTCAGACACATGTGTTCTGCCAGCCCAAGGCAGAATAATAACCAGTTAAGTTTACTTATAAATAAGATTAGATAGCTAAGTTGGACATGTTATCATGACTTCAAGTTTAGTTACTGATTCATAATCAAATTTCATGATTAATATGTCTTAGGTTATTTTAAGTTATGCTAATTTCATTGGCTAAAACTCTATAGTTTTGTATTCTAAATCATGATTTTCCAATGTTGTATTGACGGAGTTTTATCTTGGTTTCACATTGTTACACATTCTTCTTTATCAATAGAGTCATTTCTTTTATATGGCGCATATTCTGGTATGTTGTCTATTAGTTCACTTTGCACTATAGGATCATTATTCTTGGACATGAGGACCTCTCTATTGGATATTTCTTCCAATAGACTAGGAAATCTTGTTTCAAGGCCTCCGTAATTCTCCGCGAGCTTGGGATTCCCACTAGGACGCCGAGTTGGTTGTACCATTAAAACCCATTGATTAGATTACACTATCGATGTTTTGGTTATCAGTAATGTAACGGCTCTATGTTGGACCGTCAGGCACAAGTAACGGCCCAATATACGACCGTCACATTCAACTGAGTCCGATTTCTTGGTTCTGGATTCAGGCTAATGTAACGGCCTAATATTGGAGTGTCACATCAGGTAACGGCCCAGTACACGACCGTCACACTGCTTGAGTATTTTAACCCAAGGTGGACCAAGGGTTGATATTCCAAGGTTTCTAGATGGACTATTGATGATCTAGAACTTATCATATTGATCAAGAAACCTAAAATAATAAATGAAAAATAAAGAATGTACCGTTATGCTGCCGATTTATTTCTATAAGTATAAACTTGCTTAAGTCATTCTTGATTTCTCATGATTCTTATTAAAGCATTCATTCATTGAATTATTGTGTTCAAGGGCTCTATGCTAGTCCCCTCGGCTGATTGTCGGAAACATACTATTATAAACCATGGGATATGATGCTACTGGCGTCGCATTGCGCTGGGAGTACTTTCTCTATAAATAAGTGAAAATCCACAATACGGCATGACATGACATTCTTGTACATGACTTTCTTGCTTGATATTTCACAGAAATTCACGAAGTACTTGCTCATCAGTAAAAGATACTAGAGTGATGATTATGTGGCTTGCTAATACATTCTCGTTACATTCTTGTTCATGAAAGGCCAATATCATGTCCTTGTTACATTCTTGCTAGTTCGTACTGATGCGGGACGAGACCACGGACACGACAACAGTCCTCGGACTCTAGGTGAGCTCGTGATTGTCCCTTAACGAGGGAAGCGTCGGACGTGCACGGTTGAGAAACCGGCAAGAGCTAGGGTGGTCAATTCTCTTTTGTGCCCGGATCGGGTCACGGGACGGTAACGCTCTCTCTCGCAGCAGCGGTGATATAAATATAAAGTGAGCTAATTATCCCTACACATGCCCTCTAGCAGCGGCATAAACAAATATATATGAAGTAAGCAAAATGCCGAGAAGGGAGCGAAAACGATACCTCCATGCGCTCGGCGTGGGGACGACGGACCCGGCCGAAACCCGTACTCCCGGAATAATATTACACACTTGTTACAGCAATGAAGGACTGCCCACTCCACGCAGGGAGGTAAAGGGCGACACAATGGGGTCCGGGAGGACCGAATTCGGGTTGACGGGCGGCTTCTCAAGTCTCTTCGGTAGCACCCGAACTTGTGACTGTGGGGCCACGTGCTGTCCGGAGGGGCCGTGCGGGACCCGGTGGCACCACTGTGGTGGGGACACTTGGGGAAGCGTTCCCTGGGCTGGCGGTATGCTGGAACGGCGGCCGGAGGCCGGGCGGCTCTGTTCGGCGCCGGTCGGAATAACCGGCCACGGATCTGCAGCTTCTGGTTTTCAGCGCGCGCTCCGGCGAGAATGGACGCTGCGATCAGCCCCGATGTCGGATCGACACGAAACTGGCACCGTTGGAAAGCTCTCTTCAAATACTTCAACCTAGGCCTGGAGACCAGACTTGGATCTACACGGATCTTGGCTTTAATGAATTTTTGAGTTGCTATTGTACAGTGACCGGACTCTCAGATCTGCAGAGAACTTGTCTGAGAACTACCTTTGACCGATATGTGAACGTCCGAATCTGAAGTGGTGGTCTTCAGAAAAGTTGTAGGAAATCAAGCTAGGAAAATGGACATAGTTTTTATGAAAGGTTTGGAGGTGTCTGTGATTTGTTCTGATTTTTTAACTGGAAGGTGGTCGGATCTGGAACTTGCCTGAAAGCACTGTAGCAGAGATAGAACACGAATTTTGAAAAATGGATAGAGGGCGGATAAAAAATCAAGAAAGATGGTGGATGTATGGGGATGATGGAGAGAACTCCCAGTAAAATTGGTAGCCCTAAAAAAATAAAAAAGAAGGTCGGAGATGGGAAACTCAGAGCTGCTGTCACTGTAGACAGAGATAGGACAGATCTGGGAGTGATTGAAGACCGAAATTGCAACAATATCAAACAAAGGATTTTCGACCTGAATTTTTTTCTGGATGATGGGATGGAAGATAGGAACACCCCATAAAAATTACAAATCACGAAGAGGCTATGGTTGGTATCAAGAATTTTGGGAAGACACCTCTGTCCAGCAGGACAGAAAATCGAAGACGGATTCACGGCGGCTCGAAGGCGGCACGAACGGCGGCGGCGGCGGCACCAATGAAGATCAGAGGTTGAGAGGGGGAGATAGAAGATTGAAACACTCTAGAATGGGGGGTTTGAGGAGAGGAAACCAGGGGGAGAGAGGAAGGGGGCGCACCAAGCTCCAAGGATTCCAATAATTTTCTGATTTTTTCACTAATTTTCACATAAAAATACACACTTTTATATGCTAGGTATCAAATCTAATGTAGACCCTTGGATCTAGGGAGGGTGGATGAAGGGCTGGGATGAGGTTTGAACAACACACAAAAATTAATAAAAAAAATCAAGGGGAAGGGGGCGGCCTATTGACCATGGAAGAGGTAGGTGGGGTGGGTGTAGAATGTTGACATTCTTCACCCTTTGTCCCCCATGTGTCCATAAGACTAGTCCGACCTTCTAGATGTCCACCTAGGATGGTTGACCAGCCCCACAAGGTGACATGGACCAATGGGAAAGGGCTGAGGGCCCCCTAGCTGGACCTACTACAAAATTACATAAAAACCCACACAATCCATGGGAATGACTCATTGGCTTATAAAGCCTTACATTTGCGTACATACTTTCCCAAGGATATAAACACAAACTAAAAGGACATAAATGCAAAATAAAAGTACATGCTCGGCGTCGATTCCCATTACGTACTTGCTCTCATTCTAACTTACTTGATCGTCTTGTTACTTTTGTTTAATCGCGTGATTGATCGCATTCGCATGATTTTTACCTTATTCTTTAGAGCTAAATTATTAATTACTTTAATAGTGCCTTCATGTTGATGCGAAGATACCTACTCGGTAAGTGTGTTCATTACATATTTTCAATCTTTTCAGGAGATGGAAGTGATTCGAATTCGGATTTGGATTATACAAGTAGCGGGTTCGAGAGCGAATGAAAGTATTGTCAAGATGAGAGTGAAGACTTAGGAAGTCTAAATTGTTTAGATTGAGTCTATGTAATTTTCCTATTTCTTGAGTCTAGTACATAATGAAAGTGAATTAGTGGTTGTACTTGATTATTATGAAATAAAGTTGAAGTTTGAATATATATATATATATATATATATATATATATATATATATATTGTGCAATTGCATTTGTGTGTGTGATTGTATTACGCTCTGGTCATTCTTGCTTGCAAGAGACTTATCATGCCGGTTGTTCGCGCTCCCCGATTTAGTCTTCCGTTGTAATAAAAGGCTCCGGGCGTGACATCCATGCTTGCATAGAACCCCTTGTTTGAACTTACTTTGTTGTATATCATTTCAAACTATCTTAAGGGCAACACCCATAAGCAAGATAAGGTGGGGATTTCATCACCCTTCCGTAGCCCACAAACCACAATTTCCTTGCATCTTTGCATCACCTAAACCCTAAATAAAATTCAGTAGACATTGGCCCTAGGTTCACACTGTGGCTCTTGTGTTATTTGGGCTTACCCTCTTGTGAAAACTGGTGCCTAAGGCAAGACGGTCGAACGGCAAACGCCTTAAGCGGGCTAGTGGTTTTTAATTAGGACCTTGCGAAAGCAAGGGGAGCCTCCCATTACCCCACCCCTTACTTGGCCGGTGAAAATATTGAGGGTGAACCCAAGTTACACTTTAGTCATTTTGTGAAACCCAATTTGTAGGTCTAGGTCACAGCTAGGTCATTAGGTAATTTGTGTGACAACTTGTTTGTGTTTGCATACAAAAATAAAATAAAATAAAATAAAATAAAAATAAAAAAATCTCCTCTTATCTCTCTTCGTCTTAATTTGAGTCAAAACAATAAAAATAAAAATATATAAAAATCATCATAAAACAATTCTCTCATCTTTAACCTTGGTTTATGCAAGGGAGAAGATCTCAACACCTTGACTTAGTTGAGCCCATTAGTGAGATTGAGCGATTCATTTTTAATCCGGCTCAAAATCAAACTCAACCTATGGCTGAACAACACCAATTAGGGATGCCCAAACAGATGAAGGAATATTTCATTCCCTCGAATTATCAGCCAACCACTTGTATCCAACTGCCTAATGTCCCTGCTTTACACTATGAGATCAAATCTAGCACCATTCAGATGCTCCCATCCTTTTATGGGAAGACCAATGAAGATCCCTATAAACATCTGGATGAATTTCTAGAAATTTGTTCCACTGTGAAAATTCAAAATTTCACAGATGATGCTCTCCGCTTGACCCTATTCTCTTTCTCACTTAAGGACAAAGCCAAATACTGGCTAGGGACCTTAGGGAAACCTATTGGCACATGGGCAGATATGCAGCATGAGTTCCTTAAGAAGTTTTATCCCATCGGTAGAACCAACACTATGAGACGTGCAATCACAGGATTCGCGCAACTCCCAAATGAACAAATACATGAATCATGGGAGAGATTAAAGGAACTCCTCAGAAAATACCCACATCATGGGCTCTCCAAATGGCAAATAGTGCAAGCTTTCTATGAGGGCCTAGATGATCAAGTTAGGCAGATTGTGGATGCATCATGTGGTGGGAACTTTATGAGCAAGAGTGAGGATAAGGCCTATGCCTTATTTGAAATGTTGAGCGAGAATTCAATCAACCATGCTTCCTTATCCTCGTATGAGAGAACCATTGGGCCCTCTAAACGGGCCGGGATGTATCGTGTGGAACCTGAAGCTAGTGTGGATGTGAATTTCATCCATAAAAAATTAGACAAGGTGGACATCATGGCCCAAAAGCTAGAATAAGTTGATATGCTGGCCCACAAGTTAGACCAGCTCCTGGCCCAAAACAAACAAGAAATCACCATCTCACCTACGTCCAACCCATACTCTGACCCAACACACCATGAGGTGTGTGCTTTATGTGCTAGCCCGGACCATCATGTGTCTGATTGCCCAACAGTAGCCCAGTTACCACCTTTTATACAGGAGCAAGTCCAAGCAGCCCAGGGGTTCTCTAAGCCCAACTATGACCCATTTTCTAACACCTATAATCCGGGTTGGAGGAATCACCCCAATTTCAATTGGAGAAATCAACAAGCTCCCGATCATCCCACCATCCCCTCCGCATCTCAAAATCACAAACCACACATCCAACACCAATTCTAAGCTCAGCCACTATTTCAAGGAAATGTTAATGGTCGAGGACCGCAAGCCCAACAACCACTTTCCCGATTCAACCAGGGTCAAGCCCCAAACCAACCTCCTCAGCCCAATTACGGGTAATCTTCCAATTCTCAACAAATATATCAACCTCCTCTGCAACACCACCAGGACTCCCAAACTGATGATAGATTCCATCAATTACAACAACTAATTCTGGCCCAAAAGTAATCCTTCCAACAAACCATGCAAGTCCAAAGTCAATCTTTCCAACAGACCCTCCATGCCCACCAACAAACTATTTCTAAGTTGGAAACCCAATTGGGCCAATTGGCTGAAGCCACCATGAGAAGGGAAATGGGCCAATTACCAAGTCAGCCCATTGCCAACCCCCGTAATCAACAACCTCCAGGCTTCCCTCTAAGAGCTCCCATTCTTCCTCTACCCAATCAGCCCAATCAACCTCAGTCGCCTCCTCCTGTAGGTCCTCAGTTTGAGAATGCCAAAGCCATCTCTACCCTTAGGAGCGGGAAAATTCTTAATAATCCTTATCAGGCTAAGGATGTGGGTAGTAGTTCGGGCCAAGATGTCCACGAGGAGAGTAATAGTGAGGATGAGGAGCCCGTGATTGTGCAAGAAAAGAAAAAGGCAGAGGGTGGAGAGAACAAGCGGGACAAAGGAAAAGTAAAGGTTGATGAAGAAAGCCCTCAAGAGTATGTCCCTAAGATCCCTTTTCCCGATGCTCAAAAATTTAAGGCTCAAAAGAAAAAGTCAGTCTACCAAGAAGAGCTAGTGGAATTGTTTAAACAAGTGAATATCAATATTCCACTTTTGGACGCGATCAAGCATGTGCCGGCATATGCAAAATTTCTGAAAGAGCTGTGCACTCCAAAAAGGGAATCCAAGGCGATAACTCAAAAGATCCGCCTATCTGAAGATGTGAGTACTGTTTTGATGAATCATTTGCCAAAAAAATTGAAGGACCCCGGAGCCCCGTTAATCTCATGTGATATAGGTGGAGTCACTTTTGATCGTTCATTGCTAGACTTAGGTGCTAGCGTGAATCTTTTACCCACCTTCATTTATGAGCAATTTGATCTGGGGGAGTTAAAACCCACTTCACTAATCCTTCAACTGGCGGATCGGTCGGTTAAAACTCCAAGGGGTTTGTTGGAGGATGTCATTGTTAAGGTGCATGAATGCTATTTTCCCATGGATTTCTTAAATTTGGATATGGCCTCGTCTCAAGAATTGAAACATAGCCCTATTATTTTAGGACGCCCTTTCCTAGCAACTGCTAAGGCCAACATCAACTGTGCCACGGGAATGCTGGATATTTCTTTTGGAGGTGAGAAAGTTTCCCTAAATGTGTTTAAGGCATCTCAATATCCGGATCAAGGAGAAGAATGTAATGTCATTGATGTATTTGAGGATGTGATTTCGGATAACATTAAGGACACCATAGAAGAAGGTAACATGCTTCAGGATTCTCCCCTATCTTTTGTACCCTGGTCTAGGGTAGAATCACTTCCTGCACTTCAATATGAACCAATCTTGTCATCTCTAGAACATCCTCCTTCTCTGGAACTCAAGCCTCTCCCGAACTCCCTTAAATATGCATATCTGGGACCTAACCACACTCTACCTGTCATCATTGCCTCCAACGTCACTACTGCACAGGAAGCCTAACTCTTAAATGTTCTTAAAGAGTATAGGGGGGCAATAGGTTGGTCGGTGAAGGATCTTAAGGGGACCAGTCCTGATGTTTGTATGCACCATATCTATTTAGAGGACAATGCTAAGCCAAGCAGAGAGATACAACGTCGGCTAAATCCGAACATGAAAGAAGTGGTTAGGCAAGAGGTGGTGACGTGGTTGGATGCTGGGATCATATATCCCATCTCTGATAGTAAGTGGGTCAGCCCTACACAAGCGCTGACTGTGATTCAAAATGAGAAGGGTGAAGAGGTGCCAATGAGACTACAAATGGGGTGGAGAGTCTGTATTGATTACAGAAAATTGAACTCAATGACAAAGAAAGATCATTTCCCTCTCCCGTTTGTGGATCAGATTTTAGAAAAATTGGCAAGGTAAAAATATTTTTACTTTTTGGATGGATACTCTGGGTACAATCAGGTTGCTATCTACCTGGAAGATCAGGAAAAGACTACATTCACGTGTCCGTATGGCACGTTTGCATTTAGAAGAATGCCGTTTGGGCTTTGTAATGCCCCTGCCACCTTTCAGCGGTGTATGATGGCGATCTTTTCTGAAATGGTGGGAGAATTTTTGGAAATTTTCATAGATGACTTCTCAGTCTTCGGTGACTCATTTGATTGCTGTTTGGAAAATTTGCAGAAGGTGCTGGCACGATGCATTGAATCCAACCTTGTGTTAAGCTGGGAGAAAAGTCATTTCATGGTAAGAGAAGGTATTGTGTTAGGCCATGTTATTTCTGAAAGGGGAATAGATGTAGACAAGGCTAAGGTTGATCTGATTTCTAATCTTCCTCCCCCTTTGTCTGTCAAGCAAATCCGCTCTTTTCTTGGCCATGCAGGTTTTTATAGAAGATTCATTCAGAACTTCTTAACCATTACTCATCCACTCACTAAGCTCCTAGCCAAGGACACTCCATTCCACCTAGATGAATCTTGTCTAGAAGCTTTTCACTCTCTTAAAGCGGCCCTCACTCAAGCCCCAATCCTACAGTCACCAGATTGGTCGCTACCATTCGAAATCATGTGTGATGCCTCAGATTATGCTATAGGAGTTGTCTTAGGCCAGAGAATTGATAAGAAACATGTAGTGATCTATTATGCGAGTCGCACTCTCGCCGATGCTCAATTGAATTATACCACCACAGAGAAAGAACTTCTGGCCGTTGTTTTTACCCTAGAGAAATTTCGCTCATATATTTTGGGGGCCAAAGTCATTGTCTATTCCGATCACACTGCTTTGAAATACTTGCTCACAAAGAAAGATGCTAAACCCCGTTTGATTCGTTGGATACTATTACTGCAAGAATTTGATCTGGAAATCAAAGACAAGAAGGGGTTAGAGAATGTTGTGGCTGATCATTTGTCACGAATAGTGATACCTGAGAGTGCTCCCATGTCTGATTCTTTTCCAGATGAACAATTATTATCCATCTCTCACACCTCAACCTCATGGTATGCTCACATTGTTAACTACTTGGCAGTAGGATAGACTCCGAGAGGGTGAACTAAGCAGGAAAAGGATCGGTTCTTTTCTAAAGCCAAGCAATATTTTTGGGATGACCCAGAATTGTTTCATATGAGTCCTGATCAGATCATAAGAAGATGTGTCCCCGAGGAGGAGCAACAGTCTGTATTGAATTTTTGTCATAATCTAGCTTGTGGGAGACACTTCTCTGGAAAGAAAACTGCGGCTAAGGTGTTGCAAAGTGGATTTTATTGGCCCACTTTATTTAAGGATGCTTATGAATTTTCAAAAATATATTTGAGGTGTCAAGCTGTGGGCAATAATTCGAAGAGAGATATGATGCCGCTTAATCCCATTTTGGTTGTCGAAATCTTTGATGTTTGGGGTATAGACTTCATGGGACCGTTTCCACCGTCTTTTGGGAATGAATACATCTTGGTGGCGGTCGACTATGTTTCAAAATGGATTGAAGCTGTAGCCACAAGGACCAATGATCATAAGGTGATAATAAACTTTGTCAAGAAGAACATCTTTTCTAGATTTGGGTGTCCTAGAGCTATGATTAGTGATGGGGGATCTCATTTCACAAACTTCCAAATCCGAACTTTGCTTCGCAAATATGGCATCACTCATAAGCTCGCTACCCCCTATCATCCCCAAACCAGCGGCCAGGTGGAGGTTTCCAATAGGGAGATAAAGAACATCTTGCATAAGATAGTTCGGCCTGATAGGAAAGACTGGTCTGAGCGACTAGATGATGCACTCTGGGCCTATAGAACTACCTTTAAGACTCCCATTGGTATGTCTCCATATCGTCTCATTTTTGGAAAAACCTGCCACTTGCCCGTATAGCTTGAACATAGAGCTTATTGGGCCATTAAGCAAGTCAACTTTGAATTAACTCAAGTTGGAGCCCAAAGAGCCCTACAACTCAATGAATTGGAGGAACTGCGTAACGAGGCCTACGAAAATTTCAAGATTTACAAAGCAAAAACCAAAGCTTTCCATGATAAACATATTTATAGGAAAACTTTTCATGTTAATCAAAAGGTTTGCCTTTTCAATTCAAAGCTGCGCTTGTTCCCAGGCAAGTTGAAATCCAGATGGGACGGACCATTTGTAGTCGTTAAGACTTTTGACCACGGTGCCATAAAAATTTTGAATCCTAAAAATGGTCACATTTTCACTGTCAATGGTCAAAGATTGAAACCTTATTTGGAAAAAGATCAGTTGCAAAAAGAATCCATTGTCCTAAGTGGTCTGGAATAAAATCTTCATGAGCTCTCATGCGTCTGGCTAAAGACGTTAAACTTAGTGCTTGTTGAGAGGCAACCCAACCATTTCTCTTCAAAAATCTAGCGAGTCATTTTCATTTGTGTTTATAGGAGCTGGAAGAAGTCATTCGGAAAATTACGTGCCAAAATAGCCACGTCTGCGCACCCCAGGTTGTACCTTTCCTTCCCAAACATTCATGTATGCATTGTCCTGTTCATATATTCTACATGCCATTGAGGACAATGTCATTCAAGTTGGGGGGGAGAGAAAAAATTTCATGATGCATATAGTACAACATGATAGGAGTTCTATCTTGCATGTCATCGTTGCATGAAAGAAGAAAGATGTAAACCCCATTTTGAGTTTCATGATTCATGCTTAAATTAAAAGTAATTCTAGAATAGAAAAGACTAGGGAAAAGGATGATGGGAAATTTAATCAATCTAGCCATGGAAAATTAATATAAGAATCCCTTTAAAGTTCACGTGCACTTTGAAAAAAGAAAGAAAGAAATTCATGTTGCACACTAATGAAACAAGCAAGATAAGCCCTCTGTTATTTTTGGTATGCTGTCTGATATTCTGCACTTCTTAAGAAAAGAGATCTTTTTACAAAGCTTTCTGTCAAATTATCTATCAAATAAGCGTAATGGTACAAAAAAAAGAAAAAAAAAACACACCATGAAAAATGTCCCTATTCTTAGTAACCGGGCCTACTTCACCTAAGACGTGTTGATGTTCGCGTAAAACGGAAAAGGGAATCTTGATCTGTGAAACCGAGCTTACTTCTCTTAAGGCAAGAGTCGAGGTTCGCGTTGAGTAGTGAATGGTAGTGTAGCATCATATGTGGTATAAAAGATCCCAAAGGGACAAAGCAATAAGGCAGACAAAAAGCTAATATACTTAATGCTCTAATCTAAGAGGTGCAGGGTTGAAAGGCATTTGCTTGGAATAGCGAACGAAGGATGCAATTGTCTAAGTTGTGGATTTGGCAGTTACATATGCACAAGTGCTATTGAGCTTTGATTTGAATTCTTGATCATGTAGTTCCTACGTAAGGCTAGTGTGTATTAATGATTCCAGATTCTTAATCTTTGGTTGATTCTATGAAGGGAGAGCTGGATATGAGAGTTTAAATTTTATAAACTCTTGTTAGTCCTAAATTTTAATTTATTTGCATTGCTAAGGGACTAGCAATGAGTAAGTTGGGAGGTGTGACAAATATCCATTTTCGATGGTAATTCATCACATATACACCGTTTTATGTGCATATAATTAGATAATTATGTATGTCCCATCGTTCATCTCAACTTTACATATAAATTGGGTATTTCACGTAAATTGATTAATTTGGTGATATTATTTAATGAATTAAAGTTGAGGGCCATGAGCATTAATTCTCCATTGCATAATTAATCATGAGTATTTAAGATTTATAAGCATATTATGATAATTTTTATGGACTAAATTATAATTATGTGTGTACAGGACACAGAAGGTAATTGTAAGAGAAGCTGGGGGCAAAATTGTCATCACCACTTTGACCAAGTCAAACAAAAAAAAGACACATATTTTGGTTGGAGTGAAAAGATAACTCAAAATATTTTGGTTGGAGGGAAAAGAAAATTCGAAGCTTGAAATAGAGGAGAAGAAGCACACATCTTGGTTGGAGGGAAAATTGAATTCAAAGTTTGAAATAAAGGAGAGGAATGATGAGTCTTGGGAAGGGGTTGTCCAAAGCCTAAGGAGGGTGTACTCACCTCCTTTTCCTCTTCCCCATGCATCATATTCTACCTAAATCCCAATCATCCATCTCCTTTTGATACAATCTCCACCCTCCATCTATTCAACTTCCCCTATAAATAGCTCATGACAAGGAGGAGAAGGGGAGTTCTTCCTTTGGCATTTTTCTCTCTCTCTCACATCTTCTTAGGTCGCCGATTTCTCTCACGTAAGTTCATTTTCGCCTCTTGCTTTCTTCACAAAAGTTCTTTATTTTTAAGTCCTCTACAACTTCTTCGTCTGTCTCATCTTCCAGTTCCTTCTGGTTTTCAAGCAATTTCATATTTTTCACTGTGCTATCCTGTTCATCTGCGAACCAATGTTTCTCTATGTTCTTCCCCTTGTTTCTCACCCTTCTAGTCATTTTCTCCTCTTGCGTTCTTCATCAAAGTTCTTTGTGTTTAAAATATCTTTAACTTCTTCTTCTAAACCATCTTCTAATTCTATATCGTTTTTAAGTTATAACCTCTTTGTCAAGCTGCTGTCATGTATTTATATTGTTCATCCGAGACACTATATTCTATTCTTCCTCCGTTTTGAAGCTCTTCCATTCTTTTTTTCTCTCTGAGTTCTTCACCAAAGTTCTTTCTCTCTTATAGATCTAGATTTTCTTCTTCTACCACTTCCTCTAATTCTTCTCCGTTTACTAGTTATATTTATTTTCCCACTCTTTTACTCTCTCATCTTCTTTCTTCTTCATCTCTACACAAACCCTTCCACATTCCTCTCTATATTTCTCTCCAAAGTTTATCCTCCACAACTCTCCTTTCATGGCGGCGTGCACATCAAGACGGGCGACGTTCCAAGGCTCGTGACGTGGATGATGACGGCTTCTTCATCCACCACTTTCCACGGTGATCTCTTTCAAGGCGGAGCGATCCTATCCAAGGCTCAGCGAGGAGGAGACGACGGCGTCATCACCATTGCTACTATCATCTTCACACCTCATGATTCTCTTTTTGTTATTGCTTTAGTTTCATTTTACTTCATTGTAATCTCATCACATATTTATTGTAAGCTTGTCTTACACTTCATGTACTCTTTCTTTTAAGTTAATAAAAGAAGTTATTCTTTTGATCTAGTTTTTGATCTTCTACCCTCTCTACCTCCTTCTATCTCTTCTTTTCACTTCATGCAATTATTTTCTATAGCATAGGTGCATAGTCATAGGTGTTTTTAATTAAGTGTTTGATTTGTTCATCATTTCACTATTTTCTTTAAGCACAGAAAAATCGCAAGTGTTTTCCAAAGGACTCCAAGGTTGTTAACTCTAAAAATCTCTTCTTCCTTGTGGATTCGACCCTTCTCGCCACCATATTACGTCTCTCTTTCATCTAGTGCGAGTTGGAATTTTTAAGATTAATACGCGTGTTTTAAATGATGAACTTTTACGTTATAACACATACCAGATATTGACTAAGTCTAGGTGCATCATCTTTGCATTAGTCTGTGTCTCCTAGTTTGTGTCTTTGCATGCCCACTCGTCGAGACGCCCAATACTCACCACCACCACCTATGGCGGATTCCCGAGCCCGTAGTTCCGATGAACCCTCAACGGTCGAGATGTTCTGAGCCCTCATGGATCGTCTCGATACGCGTATGGATGGCCTTAGTATGCGTCTAGTTGGCGTAGGAACGCGTCTAGAAGGGAGGATGAAAGCCCTAGAGGATCGGGCCGAAGCATCGGATGAGTCCATTCAGGGTCTTGTGGGGAGAATAGCTGTCTTCGAGAGGGCCCCAGTGGCGGCGCAACCCGCGCCGACAAATGGCCAACAAGAGCCGATTCAGCAACATGTTGCTCCAGGGGCTCAAGGGGCAAATGATAGGAGGCAGCAAGTGCATGAGGTGGATGATTACGCCTCTGATAATGAACAAGGGGGTTATGGTCGTCGAAACCAACGACAGAATCATGATGATGACGATGACCGCGTTCTTAGGAGCGTGCGTGCAGACCCTCCCCTATTTGACGGGTCTCTGGACCCGAAGGTCTATTTAGATTGGGAGGTCGGCATGGACCGGTACTTCGAGTGGTTTGAGATGACGGACCACTGAAGAGTTCGGTACGCGAAGATGAAGTTGCATGGGCTGGCCCAAACTTATTGGATAAATGTGGAGAGCACTTTAATGCAGCGACATCAACCCCCGATTGGTACTTGGGATGACATGAAAATCAAGTTGAGGCAGAAATACCTTCCTGCCACATACCGCCAGCGTCTCATAGACAAATGGTAAAGTCTCTCCCAAGGGAACCGGTCCGTGACTGAGTACACCGTCGAGTTTGATGAGTATTATTTATGGTGTGGAGTTACGGAAGAGAGCACCATGACCATCTCGTGCTTTCGAAGAGGCATGCGGCAGAACTACCAATATGAACTTTTCCGTCGCAATGTGACCACTTTGGAACAAGCGTATCAGGTTTCTATCGAATTGGAGCAATTCGAGGCTGAGCTTGAGCCTACCCATCAGTTGGGTCCCTTTCCCCCTCGTAGTGTCGAGCCCCGTGGCTCTTCAGGCACGTATCCGAGGGCCCCCATGGCCCGACCTCAGGAGCCCACTCGTCCCGAGCCATTCGCTCCTAGGCCTCATCCTCCACCTCCGAGGGATATCCCTCCTCGTCCCCAACCCACGGCACCCACGGTCCATCCACCGGCACCCACACCCGTTGCTCGTCCTTTGTTGCCTACACCTCCTATCCGTCGGGAGGATAAGGGGAAAGGACCTTTGATCGGGGAGCCTAGTGGATCACGGAAGCAGTGTTATCGCTGCAATGGGTTTGTCCATTTCGCCAACCAGTGTCCCACTCGCCAGTCTCTTGTCATTGGGGACACACAGGTCGGGGATGCCACCTCTTCAGATCTTGTGTTAGTCAGCTATGAAGCAGATCAGGAGCTAGCTGACGAATACTATGAGATTGAAGGTGATGGCCAGGATGCCCAACATTCGGACGATACCCACTTGGGGGTCGTCAGGTGTATTCTCACCCAGCCGTAGGCCAATGATAACTGGCGTCGGACCACTATCTTTCATACATACTGTAGGCTGGGCGGGCAAGTGTGTAAGGTGATCATCAATAGTGGGAGTTGCATCAATGCAATCTCCATAGGCGCTGTCTCACGTCTTGGTCTTACTCTCGTGAATCATCCTTGCCCCTATCGAGTATCTTGGGTGGATTCCACCTCTATTCCGATCAGGCTGCGGTGTTTAGTCCCACTGTAGTTCCATATCTACCGTGATGAGATCTGGTGTGATGTCCTCCCCATGGAGGTGGGCAATATCATTCTTGGTAGGCTGTGGTTATTTGATCGGGATGCCACACTCCATGGCCGGTCGAACACCTGTACCTTCGACCATGCTGGCCAACGGATTACCCTCCACCCCACTTAGCCCAAGAGCCCATCAGTTAGGGGTCCTATTGGCCATAGTACTCCGGAGCCTTCCATTCCCGGGCCCAGTACCCCATCCCCAGCCCGGGCTATGACCGTTACCTCTGGCACAGGCGAGCCCTCGACTAGGAGGTTGATGATGATTAGCTCCCGAGAAATGGAGCGGGAGGCTAGTAGGGGCTGCCCTGTGTTTGCTATTACGGTCCGAGAGGTGGAGCCAAAGTTCGAGGGTGAACTCCCACCCGATGTCATTCCGATTCTGCAGGAGTTCACTGATATCTTTTTCGAGGAGCTTCCCGAGGGACTCCCACCTATGCGGGATATTCAACATGCTATCGACCTGATTCCGGGCTCCTCATTGCCCAATCTTCCTCATTATCGCATGAGTCCCACGGAACATGCCGAGCTAAAACGGCAGGTCGATGAGTTGATGCAGAGAGTGTCTATTCGGGACAGTATGAGTCCGTGTGATGTTCCCGCATTACTCGTCCCAAAGAAGGATGGCACGTGGAGAATGTGCATTGATAGTCATGCCATCAACAAAATCACCGTGAAGTACAGGTTCCCTATTCCCCGCCTAGATGATATGCTAGACATGATGACCGGTGCCACTATCTTCTCAAAGATCGATCTTAAGAGTGGCTACCACCAGGTGAGGATTAGGCCAGGTGATGAGTGGAAGACTGCATTTAAGACCAAGGATGGTCTATATGAGTGGTTGGTTATGCCATTTGGGTTGACCAATGTCCCTAGCACCTTCATGCGGCTCATGACTCAGGTCCTTCGACCATTCATTGGAGTCTTTGTGGTTATGTATTTTGATGATATCCTTATATATAGTCGCACTAAAGGGGACCACTTGGACCATCTACGGCAGGTTTGTATGTTTTTGAGGCGAGAGCAGTTGTTTGCGAACCCACAGAAGTGTGCCTTCATGACACCTCAGCTTACCTTCTTGGGTTTTATTGTGTCTAGTATTGGGGTCTCGCCGATTCGGAGAAGGTCTGGGCCATTATTGAGTGGCCGGAACCCCGTACGGTCCATGATGTCAGTAGCTTCCATGGCCTTGCAATGTTCTATCGTCATTTCATCCGCAGATTTAGCTCCGTCACTGCCTCGATCACGGATTGTATTCGGAAGGGCACGTTTGTATGGACGAAGGCCGCTGCGGCTGCCTTCAAGGACATCAAGGAGCGCATGACCCAGACACCTATCCTTCGATTGCCAGATTTCTCGAAGGTGTTTGAGGTCTCTTGTGATGCGTCGGGTGTTGGAATTGGAGGAGTGTTGAGTCAGGAGGCCCACCCGGTCGCATATTTCAGTGAGAAGCTGAATGGCGCGAAACTGCGATACTCCACTTATGATAAAGAATTCTACACAGTTGTTCAGGCTCTTAGGCATTGGAGGCACTATCTTTTACATCAGAAGTTTATCTTGTACTCCGATCATGAGGCTTTGAGGTTCCTTCATTCCCAAATGAAGCTTAATGCGCGTCACAGCCGATGGGTTGTGTAATATCCCGGACCTTTCAGATCCTTCTTCGTGGGTTCCGGATCTGGTTTCTCGGAGCGTCCAGCTCCGTTGTGTCCAAAATTTCGTTTCGGTCATTCTTCATGTTCGGATCGGCGCGATCCGGAGTCGTTTCGGAGGCCCGGAGGCGTTCCGCGGCTTTTCTGCGCGTGTTTTCCGATTTCCGGTGTGTGTTTCGGCAATTCCTTCGGAACCTCGCTGCGGGTGAACCGGACCGTTCACCTGGGCACGAGTGGTACCGTTGCGATCGGTGCGTCCCGAGGATTCCGGAAATATAAATTTTATTTTTTTTTGGTATTTTGCCGGATTTTCCAGATTTTCTATAATTATCCCATTTTTCTCTCTCTCCCCACCCTCTTCTTCTTCTTCTTCTTCCTTCCTCCCCACCGTGACCTCTCCCTCTCCCTCTCTTCCTCCCATTCGAACGCGACGAGCTCCTCTCCGGCTGCAGACACCGGCGGGGCGACGGCGTGGCGACGTGGGCGGCGACGAGGCGATCGTGGGGAAGTACGGTGCTCGTGGGAAGCTTGAAGAACGGGGATTTTCCAAAGCGATTTCTTGCGTTCGTGGATGATCCGGCGGAGCATTCGCTCCATTGAGGTAGGGTGACGTTCCCTAGCTCCCCGCCATTCATTTCTGTGGTTTATAGGCCGAGGGGAGGCCGAGAGGGGTGTGATTGAGCATGTTGGGGTTTTTCCATGATTTGGGGAGAGCTCGCCCGATCTATGGATTTGATGCATGATTTCACGTTTTGATGGCCTAGAATCATGCTAGGGGTCCCCAGGGGTCTTCCCCTTTGATTTCCCCCTCTCCGGTGGAGGCATGGGGGCGTGGTTGAAGTTTTTGGGCTTTCCCGCCGTTCTCGCCGTCGGGCGCGTGTGACGATCCTTCTAGGGACCGTCACATGATGTGACGCGCCTCGGGTGGGGCCGTCACATGCCATTCGGTTAGCCTTCGGGGGTCAGAGATTATGACGGTCCCGCGATTGACCGCCACTTGTATGTGACGCGCCTGGGCTGGGCCGTCAGGGGCTTTCCGACCATTGATTTTTGACCGTTGGGGGTCTGCGTGTGTAACACGCCAGGGCGAGCGCGTTACATCCGAGTGACACGCTGGGGCGTGCGCGTTACTCCCTAGGTTACCCCAGGTGTGAGGGGCGCGTAACACTCTGGGCCAGGCACGTTACATTCGTGTAACGCGCTGGGGCAGGCGCGTTACATCTTGCTTTCTCGAGGGGAGCGTGAGGCACGTGTAACGCGCCAGGGCGGGCGCGTTACATTCGCGTAACGCGCTGGGCCAGACGTGTTACATTGGTGTAACACGCTGGGCCAGGCGCGTTACCCTCTACGTTCCTCAGGCCGTGTAACGGCCTGCGTTAGACCACCATGTGTGTGTGTAATGGTCTCACCTAGACCGTTACAGCCTTGTGACGGTCCCGGGGTGGACCGTCAGGTGCCTGGTTGCCCCGAGAGGGCTGCAACCCCATTTTTAGTCTGACTATGCCCACCGTGCGACGGGACCGGTGCGTGGGGTGGTCCCCGTGCGTCGTCGGATGCGGGCGTCGTTTTCCGTGACTTGAGAGTCTACTCCTTCAGTGACCCTCCACTAGTCGTAGCCTACCAGTACGTCGTACCGGTCGCACTAGGGAGTGGTGTACGGGCTTACCCTTAGAGGCGGTTTGTGGACCGGTTGCCGTTGGGCCCCACGTCTTGTAGCCAGAGTCCGGTTGAGGGGAAAATCGGTTAGAGGACTAGACCATGGATGCGCGGTCTGTGTGTGCACATGTGGTTGGGGCGGTTGGACCTACGTCGATGGGCGTGACCCCAGCTAGTCACTTGTTTGTGGTTACTTGTGCGGTGTTCGTGCCTTGGGTAGACGCTACCACGTCAGGTAGTTCACCTGCGGTGCGGTGTAAGTCGTCAGGGGACGCTACCTACTGTAGACACGCCAAAATTGACGTTTTGTTGATCAAATCTCATGTTATTATATAAATACCCCAAGTGGACTTCAATATTCCTATAACATGAAGTTTTTCTATTTTTGTAAGTTGTTCTGCATTTTTCCTGTATTTTTTTGTGATTCACGACTTGATTAAGGGCGTTAATTTCAAAAGTAACGACCTGTTATAGGGCGTTTTCAAAGAAAGGACGACCGTATGTAAGGGCGTCAATTCCTGGTGTTATCCCTTAATTTCTGGAATTATCTATTTTCAAAATAAAAGGCTTTTTTTGAGTAACGCCTTTTCTCAGGGCGTGATTTTAATTAACGCCGTTCTCTCAGGCGTGTTATCTGAGCTTTCAAACAAGGCAAGGTTTCGTTTCCAAAATTAAATCCAGGAAGAAACGCCCTTTCCTAGGTCGTGTTTCAAGAAGACGTCTTTGTGAAGGTCGTCAATTCATGAAAGACGCCCTGTATTAAGGCGTGTTTTATTCCAGAGTCCTTCCTTTTTCAAATCTTTCCCTCACAGTTCCCTGCTGTCTTTGGACTCTTGCTCGATCTTGATCCTTCCCTGGATGCCTCATTGCCTGTTCTTATCCTTCCTTGGTTTGATCACATCCGTTCGAGGCATTATAAATTAAAAATTCGACCGATCGTGCAGAAGGTTAAGCACCTTAAGCATTCAACGGGTTGAGCGCTCAGAAGGAAGAATATTCATCACGAGCAGGAGCTTCCTTCATCCTTGCTGCCTCTCCTCTGCATCCCTTTGGGCTACATCTGGTGCTTCATCCATCAACATCATCATTTGGTTTTTTTCCCTTTACTGTCGCCAGGGACAGCAGGATTTTTCATCTTTTCATCTCCTTTGTTTTATTTCATTCATATCATCATCCCTCCGTTCTATTTACTCTTCACACTTGTTCACGTCGTGTTTGCATTTTTTATCATCAAACTCTCCTTCCCTTAAGTCTTCTTAAGGGGTTTTAAAAGAAAACAAAAAAGAAGGTGCGCATGTTGATGTCCTTTCATCATCTTTATGTTGGTTTTTGACTGATACTACTGCACTTTGGCTGATCCCCTTTCTTTTGCTTGTCTTTCATTGTCTTTCTTACAAGGTAATCAATCAAGAAAACCCACTTCGTCGGCCGGCCGATTGGAGTTGGAAGAAGAGATCCACATTTATCCCGCATCCCATCTTTCACCAGGTACATGCGATCTTATTTTTTTTTATTGAGGTAAACCCTCTGGCGATCACAACCTCCTTTTAGCACCTCGTGCTATTTTATAGCTTTCATCATATCTATTGCTTTTTATATTTAAAAGTGGATTTTAAATAGATCCACAAATTGGCGATCACGGTGGGACTTCCACTGTTTTCTTTGTTGATTACCATCTCCATTGGCACCCTTGTGTGCCCTTTCCCTTTTGACACCCTCGTGTGTCCTTTCCCATTGACACCCTCGTGTGTCCTTTCCCTTTAGGCACCCTCGTGTGCCCTTTCCCCTCGGTACCCTTGGTACCCTTTCCTTTGTGCCCCTGCGGCATCTTCCATTGTGCACTCTGCACACTTCCCGGATCAGTCAATTGTTGCTTATTAACGCCTTCGACGAGGGCGTCTTTTGATTTAACGCCCCTCACAGGGACGTGTTTTTGTGAATTAACGCCCCCTTCAAGGGCGTGTCTTTATTGCATCTGCTTGCATGATCTTCATTATTTTCTCGTCTGATATTTAGCGCCCCTTACAGGGACGTGTTTCATTAATTAACGCCCATCTCCAGGGCGTATGTTTCTATAACTGCAGTGTGGTGCATGCTGATTATACTGTCTGTGGAATAACGCCCCTCTTCAAGGCGTTTCATTGCTTATTAACGGCTGTCATTAAGGCGTTTCTCTTGATCATAACTGCTGTTCGCTGCATACTTGTCATTGTGCCTGTGAATTAACGCCCCTCTCGGAGGCGTTTCATTTATTATCAGCGCCTTCCATCAGGGCGTGCCTCTGAGTTTTGACGTCCTCACTTGCAGGCGTCTTTTATTGATAAACGCCTAACCCTAAGGCGTGTTTTTCCTACGGTTTGTGAGCCCCTCACAGAAGTTACGACAGCCACGCTGCCGTGTTTTCATTTAGTCACGACCTGCCACAGGGCGTGTCTTTCATCTTGCTGTGAACACGACCTTTCCCAGGGCGTGTCTTTACTGTTCTTTTTCACAGATTGGCTGTTGTTCATTGCTTAGCATTTGTCTTGATATTATATTACTGCTTGGATCATCTTGGTTTGCTGGCTTGGTTGAGAGACCTCCTCTCTCTATCCTAGGACCCACACACCCTTCTTGGAATCGGGACGACCCTCCATTGAGCATTCCGTCTCTTTGGACTGGAAATCCCTTTTCCAAGACCTCCGTAAGTCCCCGCACCCGTGGATTCCCTCACGGACGCCGGGCTGGTTGTACCCTCGAAGTACCTGGAGTTTAGAGAACCTATACGTTGTTAAAAGAGAGAAGAACTTAGTTGACCCGGAGGTTACATTTGGATCAAACTAGGTCTCATTTGGCAAAAGAGTGAACCTTCACAAATAATCCACCCTAAATTCGAACATCAAACATTAAAATCTTGCGTTTCTTGCCAACCTTGTTTGCATAAACGTAGTTGAGTGATTTGATTGTCTTGTTTGGATTGTATATTTTGTGACGGTTCCTTCATTGAACATCCTCTTTCTTAAGAATGAAGCTCCGTTCAGGTAAAACCATCAACATGTCAGGCCACGGGTACTCCTATGATGATGAGAATGAGAACATATTTGGTCAATATGAGGACCCTCCTCAGGATTCTTTTTATTATGAGGGGAACTACCTTCCTCCTCACCCCCATTACTCACAAGTTCATGTGGTCGATACCACTGTCCATGAGGCGGACCCTTCGTCTCAAGTTCCATCTTCCAACACTTCGGGGAACCCTTCCCCATCCATTAATGTCTCAGATTTGATCCAAGCTCTCTCCCAGTTGGACGACTCCCAACGGCAAGCCATTCAGGCCGCCTTAAAGGGGAAATCCGTCCTTTCTTCTTCTTCTAATCCCCCTCCGGCCGTGAGTGGCCATCAAATCATTAATGACCAGGCGGTCTTGCATCCTCCCTCCTCTCGTCCGCAAACACCTACTGCGGCCATGCCGGCCCAGCAGGTGGGCTATTCAGCAGTCAGGCATCAATCCTCCCAACCTCCTCGGGTTCTACGAACGCCTATGCCACATTCTTTTATTCAAAACTAGGCCCCAGTCGAGCCCGATACCAACGCTCTTTTGCTTCAGAAGCTAGCCAGCATGGAAGAGCAGCTCAAGAAGGTTACGGCAACTAAGAATGCTCCGGAAATTTCTCTTCCTACGTTGCCAGTGTTCCATTTACCACCTTCTGAAATGCCGAATTTCCGGCGATATAACGGGACCGGTAACCCCTTCATTCATTTAAAGGACTTCCGATATGAGACTTCTTTCTGGCAAGACAATAAGGCATCCCTGGCCTATTTATTCAGAAGATCTCTTGAGGGACCCGCCCTCGAATGGTTTTATTCTCTGGAGCCAGCTGATGCCGGTGACTTCGATGTTATCCAAAGGAAATTCTTGCAAAAGTACAGAGACCGGGTGGGACCTTCCCTTTCAGTTACAGATCTGGTCGCTGAGAAAATGAAGCCCGATGAAGACTTCATTATATTTGCTGACAGGTGGCGGTCTATGGCCGAGAAATTGAAGGACACATTGTCGGAACAAGAGCAAGTAAAAATGGTCATTTCTAATGCAACTCCTCAATTCCGGCACATATTGGCCATGAATCGGTTGACAACGATGGAAGAGCTCTATGAAAGAGCTCGTTATATACAAACACAAATGAAGGATTCGCCCATCATGGGCATGTTTGAGCCGAAGCCTCGGCTGTTTAAAAAGAATGTAAATGTCAACAGTGGGCCCACGACTGAGGGCACTGTCACAAACGAGCAGGTTGGCGTAGTTGGTCACCCCCACCACCAGTCAAACCCACGACCTCCGCCACCTCCACAGCAGAACCCCCATTTTACCTCCGCTCCACAGCGCCATTTCACACCCCAACCTTCTTTTGCTCCA